>CP025650.1:12335383-12355253 GCA_003576665.1 Ipomoea trifida
TATATATATATATATATATATATATATATATATATATATATATATATATATATATATATATATATATAGAATTCTATTCAGGTGAGAACTAGTATATTATAGAGGTCTATGAGGTCAAATAGTGATCGTTAGATTAGGATTTTGGATGGTAAGATTGATGTTATTTTTTTAGGTTATTTTTTTATTTGGGCGCTAGTTTTAGAAGCCTGGGGATATTTGGGTCCTTTTATTTCAATGTTTTAATTATGGTAGATTTCAAACTCTGTTTAATTTTGGTATTAATCCATCAGTTTCTTTTTATTTACCTGACTGTTGGGATTCTTTCTGCTCTGTCGTAGGGATTTTTGGGTGGTATTTTCGACGGTGTCTTTTGAACTGATCAACGCCTCACTTTCGACCGTCGATCGGCCTTTCCAGTTCGTCTCTTCACCCGGTGTTTCTAATTAGGCGTTAGTTGCGGAGGACGGAGGACGAAAGGCGGGGCTTCACTGGTTTCCAAGTTAGTTTTTTTTTTTTTTTGTTAGTAATTAAATAATTACCCCAGCCAAAGGCCTTGTGGTCAAGCGGCATCCGGTGTACACTCCCATGTGGAAGGGAGTGGGTTCGAGCCTCAGTGGAGGCATCTGTTGACTCTTTGTGCTTCAGTAGGTTGAGAAAGTAGTTATGAACAGATACTACATTGTAACCGAGTCAGTAGAACTCAAAAAAAATAATTACCCATATTACAAGAATTCATGTATATTATTCAAAGAATCAGGAGGGAGTGTTAGTTTTGGTTCCGGAGATTCAAAAAAAAAATGGAGTTGAGCGAGAAAGATGAATTTTTGGTGGCTAGAGGGATTTCTAGGCTAGTATATATATTTTTTTGTAAATGCAGTTTGTTTATGATCTTTTTTTTTGGGAATATTTAATTTTTTTTTGGCAGTTTTTTTTCAGGAATTGGTTCTTACGTTATATATGATATGCTAGAATGATATATATTTTCTGTTTTTATTAATATTTAGGAATTGTAGAATTTTGGTTCTTGTTTCGGTTTTGTTTTTTTAATAAAATAATTTCGTCTACAGTGTTTGGTGGAATCATATGTATGTTTTGTTGTTTATTAAGTAATTGCATGTTTGTGGATACTTTTTTTCTTGTTTCTTCTTCTTCTTTTTTTTTTTTTTTAACAATTTTTTTGGCAATTTTGTAGTTTGGGATGTGTTTTTTATTGTTTGCAGCTGTTTTATGTTTAATTAAATTTAGAAGTTGAAAATTCTTGATATCATGGTAGTTTGATTTTTTTTGTTCACAATATTGTGTGCCGAGGATTATCATTTGTGTGCCAAAGTTTGGAAACTTATGTGCCGAGTGTAAATGCTTTTGTTGGGGAAAAAATTAATTTTGTTGTATATACGTTGTTAATAGAAGCCCGAAGTACGAAACTCAACCAATTCGGAGTTTTACTTTTTAAAAAAAAAATTGGTTATTGTTTCAATTTTTTTTTTTGAATAAAATAATTCCTTGTGCAGTGTTTGGTGGAATCATATGTATGGTTTTTTTTTTTTTATTAATTGGTTGCAAGTATGTGGATATTTATTTTTTATTTTAATTGCTTTTTTTTTTTAACAAATTAGTGGCAATTTTGTAGTTTGAGATGTGTTTTTCTACTGTTTGTAGTTTTTTTAATGTTCACTTAAATATACAAGTTCTAAATTCTTGATCTCGTGGTAGCTTGATTTTTGTTGTGAGTGTCTGTTAATTGTAGCAGTTTTTTTTTATTGTTGCTTTTTATAAAATAATTCTGTGTGTAGTGTTTATTAAATAATTGCATGTTTGTTGATTTTTTTTTTGTTTGCTTTCTTTTTAAATAAAAAAAAAAACAAACAGTTGGCAGTTTTGTAGTTTCGGTTGTGTTTTTTTTTTTACTGTTTGTAGTTGTATTATGTTTACTTAAATTTAGAAGCTCAAACTTCTTGATATCATGGCAGCTTCATTATTTGTTCACAAATTTGTGTGCCGATGTTCAACAATTGTGTGCCAATGTTGGGAAACTTGTGTGTCAAGTATAAATGCTTTAGGTGGTGGGAATAATTAATTTTGCAAAAATTAATTTTGTTTGGTGTTGTGCTTTTTTTAAAAATAATTCCGTGTGCAGTGTTTATTAATTAATTGCATGTTTGTGGATTTTTTTTTGTTTGATTTCTTTAAAAAAAAATACAAATTGTTGGCAGTTTTGTAGTTTCGGGTGTGTTTTTTTACTGTTTGTAGTTGTATTATGTTTACTTAAATATAGAAGCTCAAACTTCTTGATATCATGGCAGCTTCATTATTTGTTCACAAATTTGTGTGCCGATGTTCAGCAATTGTGTGCCAATGTTGAGAAACTTGTGTGTCAAATATAAATACTTTATGTAGTTTGTGTGCCAATGTTGGGAAACTTGTGTGCCAAGTATAAATGCTTTTGGTGGTTGGAAAAAATTATTTTCGTTGTATATACGTTAATAGAAGCCTGAGGTACGAAACTCAATCTTTTCGGACGTTTTAATTTTTGTTTTAATTTTGGTTTTTGTTTCAGTTTTGTTCTTTTAATAAAATAATTCCATGCTCCATGTCTGGCGAATCATACGTATGTTTTTTTGTTAATTAATTAATTGCAAGTTTGTGGATTTTTTTTTGTTTGATTTGTTTTTGTTTTTGTTTTTTTTTTTTTAACAAATTGTTGGCAGTTTTGTAGTTTGAGATGTGTTTTTTTTTTAATACTGTTTGTAGTTGTTTTATATTTACTTAAATAAAGAAGTTCAAAATTATTGATATCATGGTAGCTTGATTTTTTTGTCCTCAATATTATGTGCCGAGGATTGATTGTGGAGTTTACATTATGCGCCACATGGAGAGTTACGCTGGACAGGGCGTAATTGAATGGGATTGTGGTCTCGTTAAGGGTGACCAAGCTGCATTGGATCGCTTTCGCTTGAAGTACATTCGTGAGATATGCACGGTAAATATCAACTCTCACCGCACTAGCAATGTTGCACGTGCCATTCAGTTTCTTTCATCTTTGCGGGATACCCGGGTGAAGTGACTTAATTTGGTGGTTGTTGTTAATTAGTTGATATTTTCGTTTTGTTAGACAAGACATTTTTGGACGTTATCTCGTCTACTCTAACGATGTTTGTCCTCAAAGTTCGCTTCACGATATTAATGTTTTGCTTTAAATAGTTCCCTAAGACAATGTTTACTGTTGATCTACGTTTGCCAATTAGTTATGTCTTCTTTGCCACAATGGGTTTACTTGTGTGTGTATTCGCTTACCAACCCACCCGTACTACACCAATAACTCACTTGGCTTTGTTATTGTCTCGCAATACTCATGTGTTTGCCTAAAACTTTCCAGCCGTTTGCCACGAAGGTTATACTTGTTAGAATTCACAAATGTTACATATCACTTTTTCTCACCTTGCAATATGTGACTGTTAGTTATGTCTAATGTGCCAGATACATTAACATTGTGTGCATTTCCGCATATCAACGCATATTAACTCATTCTCTCTAATCCCTTACTGCAACCGAATTAATAAATCTAATTTACCTTAGTCATCTCTAATGTTTAAACATCTAAACAACCAAAATATCTTTTACGAAATTGTATGTCACATGTAAAATGAGATTTATTTCAAACACATTACACCTATTTCTTTTTCCACTTACTCACCCATACGCCTTATCATTCTCATTTTCCTTCTTCTGGTTCTTCGGATTCATGTGACAATTGCGAAAGTCGTGCCGGGTTGGTTTTTGTCCGCAACCATTACACTTGCGACCGTCTATCTTTTTCTTCTCTACTGCTTTTTCGCGAACACTCTTTAAACGCTTCCCACTACCTTTGTTTATGACTTTCAGTAAACACATTAATTGCATACAATCCGTCTTTTTGTCGTTTCAGGGCACACCGAGCCATACACCCAACCCTGTTTGACACACGTCGGCGTGTGTTTATATTTGCTTCGTTGCCCTCCCCTGCGGTTGATGACCTTTGTGGCTTGGTCACTGTGTACCCCTCTCTTGAACAAAGCAAATACTTCACTTCTACATCTCCATATCGGTTCTTCTTAATTGTGCTGGCCCGTACATCAAATCCTATAAATGCGGCATATTCTTTGTAGTAACGAACACCCTCGTCTAACGTCTGAAAACGTTGCCCCATGTAGGGTTTAATACTTTCAGCACAATCAGGTATACATTTGTATTAACCTATTTCGTGATCTTCATTCTCGCAATCTTCACCCACACGCACATCATGATTGATGTCTTCTTCATCTGGCACACATTGAATTCATGTACGTCACATACTTTATCACAGTTTCTAACTACTTACAATTAATTAAAACACTCAATTACTATTTCACATACTATGTGGGTAATATTAAAACCAATAACAACCAACAGATTAATAGGTTAGGCTTCTTGAATAATTAAATATGTCCTCGTTTCACGAAAAAACACCATTAAAAAACACATTCATTTTATATAGGCTTTCAATCGTATATATTTCAGTAGTCATACACACTTTAGACAAACGTCACAAATAATATCCCACTTTGGCACGCAAACGATCCCATTTTATGTTGTACTCATTTAGTCCTTCTGCCCACAAATTCTCATCATTTAACAGCCATTTCTTACGTTTCACACTAAACCTATCATTTTGCTGTACGCAAATCAATTTACTGCCATCAACCTATTCTCCTACTGACCTTTTCCACTCATATTCACCATATTTAACTTTTAATTTTCCATTTACAATGAATGTGTGTACCACAATGAAGACTTCTACTGTTGTTCTTATTAAATTAATACTACTGCATACATAATTCACATATCCATTTTTCCAGTCAACAATGGCAAGGTAGACAATAATCATATTACTATCTAAATTCATACGTATATACAATATAGTAGTCACTAACAATTCATGGTAACGGCACAACTAATCCCCTAGCTGGCACACAACGTAATATATCATCATGTCTGCATTATTTTGCATATTCAACCCATATACCAGCAAGAACTCATGTTAAAATACTTATGAGTGTTATTTTCCAATCATTACGGAGCACAACGTTTGAAGGAATCAATACATACCTTGCATGGTATTTGTGTAAGCGTTTTCGTGCGAAGTTTGCCCAAAAGTTTGCTCCAAAATCACCTTTATGTCTGCCATGGTAGACTAAATTTCCAAAAGCTCCTTGTGTAAGGAAACTGCCGCCACTCTTGAAAAACAATGATATTCACGTTCCTTGTAAACTCATCCTAATTCCATAATTAAAATGCTTATCAAATGCTATCTTTGTAATTAAAAATCATACCTTAATTACTACTAATCTTAATTTTCTCTAATTTACCCTTTCTTTTATTTCAATCTGACGTGAATGGTATATCTAATCTATAATCTATGCCTTTTATTCCTTAATAATGGATGGTTGAGATTACACCTCTTTGATCTCAAAATAAGTTGTCCTCACCTGAATAGGGGCCTATATATATATATATATATATATATATATATATATATATATATATATATATATATATATATATATATATATATATATATATATATATATATATATATATATATATAGATTGTCCACCTTTAACAAAGTCAGGGTAAAAATGTGGTCAAATTAATAAATTCGGACTAAATGTGTCCAATGCACAATAAGTCTAGGACCAAAAAAAGATTTTACTCTTATTTATATTAGAAATTAGGGGATCGATTGACTTAAAAAGAAGGTCCACATCAACTAATAACTGGTGTCATGTCGTCATGGTAACTGGGAAATTAAACTTGTAAAAAAATGTTAGGCGAAAAAAAAAATAATGGTAAATAAATCAAAATATATGTTATGAAATATCATGGTGCAGCATGAACAATTCCGTATAGTTCATGGTGCGAGATGACACTTTAGTACTAGTCATTATATTAACATTATCATAAATCATAATAGATATGTAAAACATACATTGGAAAAACAACGGTTCCAAAATATAAAGCACTAATGTTGATAACGTGTTATGAAATATGAAATAATAGAAACAAAGAGCAACTAAAGAAGAGAGTAAAATTAGGCAGGAAGATTATTTTATTCGAAGAGACATGTGCCTTTATATAGACCACAAAAAGGGACGAGAGAAACTTACAATGTCAACTCCTTAGAGGAAGAATAAATCACAATAAATAGATATTTATAATATAACAATTTATAACAGCAGATAATTATTAATAATAAAAATTAAAGTGCATGCAGTTGATGCACTCGTTGATCCTGATTAATTAACAACTGTTTGTTTACACAATATTATTAAGAAAATGGAATTAATTAATGATATTCAAAGAATGATGCTATATATCCTTGATGCACTCACTTATCCTGATTTCTGTTGCATTCTTTTCATCTGTAGACATAACTTCACAGCATTCTCTTCCGCTCCCAACCTGATAATGGAAATTATAATTATTTGAGTCTATATATATTGATCGGATATAAGACATACAATTTATAGTATATATAATTTATGGTATTCATACTAATAAAAAATAATCTTATATGCACAGCACTTATAGTTTTTTAAAAGTGTGGAACAAAACTTCTAATCTTTTTCTTTCAGTGACTCCAGTACCGTTCAACACAATTAAGAAAATGCTCGCCGAAGATATTTCAATTGCTAATACAAGTATTACTTTCGCTACTACTAGGCCAGGTCAGGCTGGCCCTTGCCTAGGACCCATGTTGGGTACACCCTCTATATATATATATATATATATATATATATAATCAAGGACAAAGTAGTTTAGTTGGTAGGTCACATAATTGTTATTTTAAAAATCAAATGATAAGACCTATTTTTATTCATTAGAATATATTTAGGAAAGATTGCACTTTTCGTTTCTAAGTTATAGAGTAATTGTAGAATTCGTTTATAACTGTTGATCATACTCACTTTTCGTCACTAAATTATCATTATGTTACAATTTTCGTCCTTTTACTAATAAACATTAGAGACGAAATTTACAATTTTAATATATTTTAGAAATGAAAAGTGAGCATAGGCAAAATGTGCAACGCCAATAATAACTTAGTAATGAAAAGTAAGAATAATCAACCCTTAGTAACGAATTCTACAATTACAGTATAATTTAGGGACGAAAAGTGCAGTTATCCCTGTAGCAATAAAGTCAAGAATTAAAGTTAAGCAATGGAGGCAGCCTTACTCACCCAGTCCAGTTCCCATAAAGGCGAAACAACACGAATCTCAGGCACATGGCTCGCAGAATGGGTGCCGTTAAGGGAGCAAGCCGGCAAGCCGCGCTTCTTCTTCTGGGTATACCTGGTTATGAAGCTGTAGTCCCGATTCTCCACGGAGTCAAAGAAGAAGACGTGGGGAGCTTCACAGGGATTGTTGGAGGGGATTCTGGTGTTGAAGACGAAGAAGGGCGAGGCGGATTTGCTCCAAGGAGTGAAGGTCTGCAGTGGCTTCCGCAGCAGGCTTTGGGGGAGGATGGCTTCGTAGAGATGAACAGAGTAGCCCCAGGATACAGAGAATGTCCAATTCTTTTGCCTGTGATAGCATATGCTTTGCTGCAGTAGCCTGGATTGGTCTGCTTTTGCTGCCTTCATCAGATGGTTTAGTCCCTCGTAGCGGTCCATGGTGGGGAATATTGGGTCCACGAAATCCAGGTGGTGGAGGGTCACCAGAGGAGACTGTGGATGCGCTGACAGAAAGCCTGAGATGTCACTGTGCAGATCTATCTGTATACAATTAATAAGTTTATAGTCATGAAATCTTAGACTTAGAGATATACTTTTTTTTTTTTTAAATGTTACCGACTCTATTACATTGTAGTATCTTACATTGTAGTATCTGTATATTTTTGATCTCATAATTTCAGAGTCACTGCATGTCATCTAAACACAAGATGCTTGACAGATTTAGAGATGACTTAAAATTTCAAAACATTAATAATTTAGAAGATTACCTGATGAAATCCCTTTTCTTGAGTGAGAGAAACTCCCAAGTCAGCCACACAAGACTGCAAAATATGGTCACTTCCATAGAGAGTGGGGTACCTTTGGAGACAAATATCCATATTCTTCACAACCGCCTCCGCAAGAGGGTAACTGAGAGCAAATCCGCCGCCGCCAAACGCCATGCCAAACGAGTAAAGCCAATTGGAAGTGTGGCACTCGGAGTTCATCCCCACGTAGAAGTAGCCGCCGTGATCATACTTCCCCAAAACCCTCACCAAATTCTCCACAAAGAACACCGTGTCGTCGTCGCACAGAACGAACCACCGCGCCCCCTCCTTCCCCTCCCTGAACGCCTCCACCACCGCACGCGACATCCTGATCGCGTGCTTCAGTGGGTGCTTGTCGTACGCTCTGTACCTCGACGTGTCCTCCGACACCCTGAACGGCGGCGAAGACGCCGCCCATCGCCCCCGCCCCGGGGGCCCGTCCAAGAACACGTACCCGCGCGTTGTGTTCGGCCTCCACCATGACTCCGCGTACCATTTCTTGCTCTTCCATGTTTTCACGGAGCTCGTTATTCCGAACACTACGTGGCTGAGGTTCGTGGCGGCGGGGCGATTAAGGTTGTCGGGTTCCGCGTGACGGCTGTGGGTCGAGTAACTGTTGAAGATCGTGGAAGAGTAACAGCACGGATGAATCGGGAGTAAAATGTAGATAACGTATACGATTATTCCAGAAATCGCCAGCAACTTAAAGATTTTTCCGGTCAGGACTTTGGAGGATAACGGCGTGATCTTTTGGAGCTGCGGCGGCGCTGTCGTCCAACCCATGATAAGCGGCGGCGCAGTAATTTTAACTTTTGCAGCAACTATAGAATTTGATCTGTCGTCTCAGTAGTTTTTGATCGATTATTTCTTATGAAGAAGCTAAGAGCAATATAATAAACAGATCAGATCAAAGTTCTGGCAATCATCTGTTTACTACTGTGTTGTTTTGGACGTGATGGAAGTATGTATCATGCATGGAAATATATGATTTTCTCGTGATGACACATTATATATATGTAACATTTCTCACATTTTCCTCCCAACTGTAATCACACCATCCATGTATACATTATTCCATCATCACACTACATATAATTATCAATCTTTACATACATGTGACGCTTTTATTCCATCTGGAAAGTAATATGATAGACTATGTGTATGTGGGGATGAAGTTGTGATTAATTAATTTATTTTTTTGGGCGATGAGAAATATCCACGGTTACTATCCCAGGGTGTTTATTAAGGCTGTGGGGTGACTCTAGTTAATAAATGACCACAAGGGGTAAATCAGTTTATGTTGTTCATAGCTGGCCGGTTCAAATCAATAAAGCCAATAGGACGGTTTTATTAGGAGTCAAACTTGAAATCCCGTGATAGTATGGAATACAATAATATACTACCTCTTCTCAATTTTGGTTGTCTAATTCGTTTAACGAGACTTGATTGAAATTATTTTTAATCTAATTTTTTATAATATTAAGTTTAGCACTAATATATAAAATTTATATATTTAGAAACTACATTAAAAGTACTATTAAACACAAAAAATTAAATTTAAAAATAATAAAAAAATTACTAAAGAAAATAAGCAATAAAGAAATATTTGATTTGACCAATGAATAATAAATATGACAGGTAAAATGAGACAGAGGGAGTAATAATTTGAGCGTTATATAGGGACGTTTGGTTTATGAGTTTAGAGGTAAGGAAGTACATATATGGAGTACAATATATAAATGCTACGGAGTATAATGTTATTAGGGCATCACCAATAGTAGATTTTGCTAGGTTTTTGAGAAAGGAAGCTTAGAGGAGGAGAGAGGGTGAGAAGAGAGAAAAAAAATCTCCCAGTAAGAACCTTGGTTTTTATCATATTGTGGGACCCACCAAAATTTAGGAATTTTGTGCTCGCACAAAGCTAGAGCCCAACACTATTTAAAAATAATTTTGCGTCAGACCTTTTTTTTTCTTTTTTTCTTTTTTCCCCTTCTTCTCTTTCCCTTATCTCTCTCATACTTGACACCTCAAAAATCATCCCAAAAACCTCACTATTGATGTTGTTCTTATATTGTGTTACTCACATATACCGATATCTACATTTGGTTCTGATTATGAGAGTACAAGTCAATCCTACATAACTTTGAACAGTCAAGTTGGGTTTGGAATTGTATTTGAGACCAAACCATGGTCAATATAATATTAGTATTTACATATTGTAAGATGAGACTAATTTAATTTAGTGTCGATTGAGCCTCGTTAAGGACAACTATCTCAAAAATGTGTCGATCGGGCTCGTATATGGATAACTCTTTTAAGAACATTGTTGTTGTATACTTAAACTATTGCCTCCGTTATAGTTGAAAAAGATAAGGACAATGCTTCTTTTCCGCCTTACATTTTTACCTCTCAGAGTCCCTAAGTCGTTCACTTATATTACTCAATTAAATGGCATACTAAATAATAAAAAATGTTTAATAGTCAAAGCATTTTTATTGGTAGAAATAATGATTTAGTTTTTTTCTAACTCAGGTGGTAAAGGAATGTTGTGAAAAGTGAATGGGTTCCTAGCATTACTCAAATGATAAATACATATACAATTATACAAAGAGTGTACCATTTGTATCTTTTATTAGCAATTATAGGGGTTGTTTACATACTAAAGGATCTTCTACAAATCAAGAAATTAGAGAAGTGAAAAATGGAAAATGAAAAACTTATTTATTAAACTCACTTCTCTAAATTCTTATTATATCTCCATTCTGATCTCCACTTTTTCATTGTTTTTGGAAAAGTGATAAATGGATTTCTCCAAATGGAGGAATGAAAAAACATGCTTGAATATTGAAGCATGTGCTCCATCGATCTCAACTAAAAACTTAAACTGATAATTGGATTGCACATTTATGTTTATATATTATATATATGCAACAAATAGTGGTTCACCCTGAGGACGGAGGATTGAACCCTCGCACGGTAGCACTCTTCTCCTTTTGTATTAATTTTTGTTACCTTTTACACATTTAGTATTAGTTTAATAAATCTATATATTTTAAAATTAAATTTGTAAAATAAAATAAGAAAATTAGAAAAATGAAAAAGTTGGAGAAATGAAAAACTGGAAAAGAAAAATAGAGAATGAAAGTAAGTGGGCAAATTCTACGTCGTTTTGTCTTTTTTTTTTTTTTTTTTTTTTTTTTTTTTTTTTAAATTAGTAAACACATTGCTGAATTAGAATTGCCCAAAAATGTGTGAATGTAGAGGTTTCAAAGTGTGAATGTAGAGTATAGAAATCGTGAATGTAGACTTATGATTGTGTGAATGTAGAGTTGCCTAGAAATGTGTGAATGTAGAGGTTTCAAAGTGTGAATGTAGAGTTATGCATGTGTAAATCTGTAATAGAGTTAAGAAGTTCTAGCAACTTGTAGCCCTGTAATGTGTGAATGTGGAGTTCTTACGTTGTGAATATAGAGTACAGGACCTGTGAATATAGAGTTTTGAATGTGTGAATGCATAACAGTGGTAATATAGTTACTAAACATATAATCCTGTAATGTGTGAATGTGGAGTTTACAAAGTGTGAATGTAGAGTATCATATAATCCTATAATTTGTGAATGTAGAGTTTACAAAGTGTGAATGTAGAGTATAGTGTATGTGAATGTAGACCCAGGTCCACGGCATAACAATCCAAGTAAGTGACTCCTATAATGTTTTGTAGTAGGTGTAGGTCCACAAACTCAATTTGGGCTAGAATGAAACCGGCCCATTAGCTAACACTGATATCAAAGCCCAATAGATCCCGAAGGGGGCCAGGCCCACAAGAGCTGGATAATGGCGGTGTGTGGTCAATTGTTATACCCTGCACCACGGTGCACATAGCAATGTGCACCATGTACGTAAAACGACGTCGTTTCGGTGTTAGTAGACGCGGACGCGAATGACTCAGGGAATTCATTATCTATAATACACATAATCATTATCTACAATACACAGAACGTTTGCCTAGAATACACAGAATGTTTGCCTAGAATACACAGAATATTGACACAAAATACACAGATGTTAGTGGACGCGAATGACTCCAGGAAATTCATTATCTATAATACACATAATCATTATATAGAATACACAGAACGTTTGCCTAAAATACACAGAATATTTGCCCATAATACACAGAATATTGATGCCCATAATACACAGAACTCATCCTCCTAACATTCGAATGCACAAACACATCACAACTTGTTTTAATAACATGAATACACATAATATTTACACAAAATACACAGAACTCATCCTCCTAAACATTCGAATACACAAACACATCACAACATGTGTTACTAACATGAATACACATAACGGTTGCCTATAATACACAGAACAGTTGCCTAGAATACACAGAATGATTACCTGGAATACACAGAATATTAACATAAATACAGAGACCGCCCGAAACGGGAAATGTGATTTCCAAAAAAAACAGATGATTAGTTTACAATCCTCAAAACGACGTCGTTTAGGTACATGGTGCACATTGCTATGTGCACCGTGGTGCACAGTATAATTTGCCGTGTGTGGTGGCAGCAACGATATAGTGAAATTCGAAGTTTTTCCTTAAAACAGAACCGAAATGTCGGAGTTATCAGATCTCGCCACGTGGGCTCACGCATATAAACGGATGCAAACCTATTTATATTCCACTCTTTATTCTCCGTTTCTGTTCCGCCCCCTGTCTCTTCTTCCCCTCTCCTCCCTCCTCCCCCTCCTCCTCCGTCTCCTCCGCCTTCACCGCCGTCACTCCAACCTGCAGACCACCTTAACCCCCGCATCTCGGGACTCCAGTGTTCGATTCTCCTAATTGCTGCTTTCTTCCCGATTTTCCCGAGGATTTGAGGTGTGGAGAAATGGCTAGTTCCAATACCAGCAATGTTTACATCCACGTTATCGAGGACGTCATCAATAAGGTCCGCGATGAGTTCATCAACAATGGTGGTCCCGGAGAAAGCGTCCTCAACGAGCTCCAAGGAGTAATCGTCTTTCTCTTAATTTATTTTTGATTTTTTTTATTGCTCGGAATTTGTATTCGATTTCGTGTGTGGCTACAATCGTATGTGTATCGGGTGCTTTTCTGGTTTGAATTTAGTGGAATACTTACTTAGTATTCGGTTTTTGTCGGGTGTAATGTGGGAATTTGATTCTGGTACTTGGTTGTGGATCGATCTGAACCCGTCTAGGGCTAATACGTTTTCTGTAGATCTATCGGAGTGTGGGGTTAATTTTCGGAGATTTTAGTTGATAAGTTTATGTGGATTTTTTAGATTTGGGAGATGAAAATGATGCAAGCTGGGGCTATATTGGGTCCGATTGAGAGGAACTCCGCTCCGAAAGCGGTACCCGGCGGTCCAATCACCCCTGTGCATGACCTTAATGTACCCTACGAAGGCAGTGAGGAGTATGAAACTCCCACTGCTGATTTACTGTTTCCTCCGGTAAGTTTTATGCTGTTTCCTTTTTGTCAATGGAATTTTGTATGTATTTTGCTCATGCTCTGGGATTCAGCAGTAGCTCTAGTTGGGAAATTGAGCCTTTTGTTTTTCTGTTTGTGAATCTATATAGACTCCTTTACCCACCCCAGCCCCAACACCTATGCCTGGAACAGCTCAGACACCGCTACCTGGAACCGCCCACACTCCCACTGTTGATTTGCTTTTTCCTCCGGTTAGTTTTAAGCATTCTGTGTCCATCTTTACAATGCAATTCGGAAGTTTTGAATATTGAATGGTTTTTTTTGTGTGTTTGTGAATGTAGACTCCTTTACCAACCCCGGCCCCTACACCATTGCCAGGAACAGCTCAAACTCCATTACCTGGAACTGCTCAGACACCGCCAGGAACAGCAGATAGTTCTTTGTATAACATTCCTACTGGTGGCACTCCAATAACCCCCAATGAATACTCTACTGTGAATGAGAATGATATCCCCGATGTTAAACCTGCTCAAGGGAGGCCTAGCCCTTATATGGTAAACACTGCAATCTGTTTAGTCTGCCAATCTAAATAATTATATGAATATTTTTAATAAGTTTTCTTCTATGATGTTTTGGGACTTGAGGTAAAGCTTTATGGTATATTTGAATTGAGAAGAATGAAAATTTGAGTAAACTTTGCTTGTGT
This sequence comes from Ipomoea trifida, assembly GCA_003576665.1. Lineage (NCBI taxonomy): Eukaryota > Viridiplantae > Streptophyta > Magnoliopsida > Solanales > Convolvulaceae > Ipomoea > Ipomoea trifida. The sequence continues at coordinate 12,349,618 of CP025650.1, forward strand.
TTGGATGAAAATAGGATCATAGACTAGATACATGTTTTGTTTGAGAACAAAAAAGGGAAAAAGGAAAATGTTCTAAACTATTTGATATCTGTTTCCCTAAATAATGAAGCAATTAAAAACAGTTTTTTTTGGCATTATAGAATTTTTATAAATTTAGTTAAGTTGGTTTCACCCACCTCAATAAGTCAATATAGAAGGTGGGGGAAAATTAGAGGGAAGTTCTTAGTTTTCAGCTAACTCTCCCATCCCTCTATTGCATTGCTTTTATAAAAATTATAATTGAAAGTTGTCCCTCATTTTGCTTCTCCATTCTATTTTATTGGCTCTGTTCAGAAGTAACTCTTGGGATTGATATATTTATTTGTGCAGCAACCACCCTCAACTTGGATGAACCAAAGGCCTCCTCTTGATGTTAATGTTGGTAAGTGAACTGATTTGACATCTATATTACTGACATTATTATTTAAACTGTTTTGTGCTTAGTTATCTTCCTCCCCTTGATGATAATCTTGGCTACTGATTTGGCATGTATATTTCGTTATTATGTACAATGTTTTATGCTTTAGTCTGTTTCTTCCTTTGTGCAGCTTACGTTGAAGGACGTGAAGATAGTGAACGAGTAGCATCCCAACAACAACCCTTGACACAGGTGAAATTTTAAACTGTCTGATTTAACCGTGGTTCTATCAAATACCCTGTAAAAGCAAAATGTTGTTCAGTGGTCTTTGTTCCTCACTTATTTCTACTTCCCAACACTTTTATGTGTGTGAAAGCCGAAAGGTGTTGGGTTGACCAGTATAAGTGGGTATTAAATTTATAAAGATTAATATTTTTTTAATAAGATTTGAATCATTAGAATTCTATTCAGTTCAGATGGTTGGAGAATTTCGTGGGTAACAAAACCTCTAAATTATAGTAGGGAAGATAGCCAAAAATCCAAAATGCTTGATGCCACTTGAAGGTCCAAGATTGTTGAAATTGAATTTTTCTTAGCATTTAGTAAGCTTGTGATGGTAATGGGATCATGTACATGAGAATCCAAATTTGTATAATCTTTGCGTATAGGAATATAGCATCAAAGGGTACGTCTAATACTTTACAGCAACATAAGGGAGTTGACTATATTTCCATGTTTCACTAATCATGTTATTCCCGGAATACCAACTACTCTTTAAATATACCTTAATTTCTCTTGTTCTTTAGGCTTCTCATAACATATGTCCTGTTCAAATTGATGCTACTCTAGGCTCATTATTGGACTAAAAAATAATTTTGACAAATGCAGGATTTTTTCATGGTTCCTCCTTCTGGAAAGCGAAAAAGGGATTTTGCTTCACAGTATCAGCCTGGTGGTTACATACCACAGCAAGATGGAGCTGGAGATGCATTATATTATGATCCAAAGGTGGAATATATTATATATTCTCATAAGTTCATGCATAATTAGGACCATTGCTTTAAAGCTTCAACAGCTCTAATAACTTATTCGCAAGTAAGAGCCATTCAAATTGCAAGTTATAAAGAAAAAGGTTATTAAGAGGTCAAGTCATAGTTTTATGGTGAGTATATTGACTTTCTGTTTTTACAGCATCTAGTTTGTGTATTCCACAGTGGGGTGGTTGAAGTTGTACAATATTGTGGGACTGAATTAGCAAAAGACTGAGCTCGCATTATTATGAACATAGATATAATTTTCCCAGGTTCAATACAAGTTCAGTTTCTTTTTGCAGTCTTAGTACTCTGTGGCACCAGCAGTTGAATTTAGCACGTGCACTTGTGGTCTGAAGCTTATGGGCATGCATAGGCTCTGCTTCTCTTTTCAATTTTGTTATTGTCTTTTTTCTGTTGTTCCTGGTAACAAAAAATTATACTTAATTAACCCCTGCTTCTGGAGTATCATGTGCTCCTTTTTTATTTACATACAAGGGAATGAAGATCAATCTTAAGATCTCTTATATTAGTGTCTCAGGCCTATGTCATTAGGCTACAAGGTCCTTGGTGGAGTACCGTGTGCTCTTAAATGACTAGCATAGATTTTAGGAGGGTTGGGACAGGGTTTTTTTTTGTGTGGTCTTTAGATGCTAATCTATCCATTGCTGATTTATAACTTTTGCTATTCTCATTGGCTGTTAATTGTAAGAGAAATGTCTTACCTCCACACCAAGTACCTTCCATTTTTTAGTTGGATTAGTAGTAAAACAACACAATTTGATTCACATCTTGTCTGTGTTCTGTAAAGGTTTTTAAGTAACTCCTTTCTATCATAGGTAGGAGTTTTCATGAATTAAATTGTACCTTTTTTTTCCTCCCTCTACTGTTGGTTATACATCTATTTTGTGGTCCAAAACAACTTGTTAAATTGCCAAGTGGTCCTTTTCAGAGTGTTCAAGGTAGTGCTATTCAGCATGGATCTGTTGCTGCTGGGAAGGAGATAGTGATAGAAGGGCTAAGTATTTCAAGAATCCCTCAGCTGGATGGTCCAATTCCTGATCCTTATGATGAAATGCTCTCAACACCCAATGTATGTTTTGGTTTATCATCAGATAACATGTTTTGATTTAATGAAAACCTCCAGTATGCATTTATTGCTTAAATTTACTTGCGTATGGAATGTTTGTCAGTGTACTAGTTCATAATGTTCAGCTTTTCATATTCATTTTTCTACTTCCAGTTTTTCCTGGCATTTTTTACACTAATCAATGTTTTTTCTCTGATTTTTTCTTTTCACAAGTCAGTTGTCCTCTCAATTTTTATTGAACCATATTAGAATCTTGGTGATTAACATTTTTTTTTTTCTGGCAAACTTTGGTTGCTTCATTTTACATTAAAGATCTATAATTATCAAGGAGCTGTCAATGAAGACTACAATGTAGCAAATACACCTGCACCAGGTAAATTCAAGATCCAGTGTTTATATGATAGTGTGTCATCAGCTTAAATTGTTCTCCCGTAAATTTGGAGCTGATTTTCTGTCTTTTAGACATGCAAGCACCTACTCCTGCTCCAGTCCCACAAAATGATGCTGTAGATGACGATGATGAAGAGCCCTTGAATGAAAATGATGATGATGATTTGGATGATGTAGACCAAGGAGAGGATCTAAACACAGCTCATCTAGTTTTGGCTCAGTTTGACAAGGTATTTACCCTTTTTCTTTCCCATCTTCAAGAACTTTGGTTTGTGTGGGAAAATCAAGAGTGGTTGTTCTTATTGCCTTTCCCTTATCAAACTCTCTTTAATATCATTTTATGGCTATAATAATGCTGGAAAAGCAAGGCAGATTGTTTGTATTCTCTTCATCTTGTCATGCACTTTTTACAGCTATGATAATAGTGATGCAATTATTTTTGTTTTGTAAGGTTACCCGTACCAAGAGCAGGTGGAAATGCACTCTAAAGGACGGTATAATGCATATAAATAACAAAGATATACTCTTTAATAAGGTGGGGTATATTATAGTGTTGAAAATTGTGTAGTGAATTATGCATCTTGGAATGGCCTACTTATACAATGCACATTTCCTTTTCAGGCAACAGGAGAGTTTGACTTCTGATTGTGTCGAAAGAAATCCTTGTTGCCAAAAGAGCACTGAGTTTGAAGTGAAGTGAAAAGCAAGAATGCTTAGGTATTCTTATAATTGCTCGTTTTTATTAAGTAGACCGACGAGCCTGAAGGAAATTGCCTAATATGTCTGGGACTCTGATTAGTTGCTGTACATAAAGGGGAGAAGCTTTTTGGCCATAAATTGAGACTCATTTCCAGACTATATTCCGTAGACTCTGTATGTGGATTATTTTTTGTTGATGTAAACCAAATTATGTCGCATTCTACAAGTCTCCTCTACATCTACTGCAACTTCTTTTCCTTGTCGTCGAAAACTGTTGCTTATTGTGAACGCCCATGCCTACTACTTTTATTAGGTTATTTGCAACAAAATTCTCAAATGCTGGCCTGGCCCCCTACCACTTATCACTCTCAAGTCTCAACCCCACGCACATCATTTGTCTTTGGTCGTCTGTTAAAATATAGCAGTGCAACAATGTTGCATTCATCTTTCCCTCTTTACCTAACCATTGGCCTCGATCTACTTCAAGTAGTTTGAACTCAAAATCTAGTAACAAGTGGTGTTCTTTTTGAACAATATTTAATGATAATTTTTAGATTTTTGTCGGAGCTTTGGTGGTTGGAGTATGGTACACAAACATGAAGTAGGAAATTTTATAACCATATTTTCATGACACTCTATTAGAATAACAAAGAAGGGAAAGGGAGCTACAATACAATCACAATCTAAATGCAGAAGAAGCCAGGAACTGGAAGGGCCGCATTATAGCGTACATTTTGTCTTGAAACCTGCGAGAACCGTGGAGCGATGCGGAAATGGCTCCAATGCTGGGTGGCACCAAAGGCCGATTTGGCTGCAGCTCTGCCCTTCCACATTAAGCACCGGAGGAGGAGGAGGTGGGACGACCGGAGACAACAACGGAATTGCGATCTGAGTGGAGGAAGAAGAATAAGAAGAGCCATCTTCCACAGATATGAAAGGGTTGTAGGGAACCATCTCTTCTTTATCCAACTTAAGAGCCACCGGAGCTTTCTTCTGCAGCCTCGTAGGGGAACACGACTTGATTCCTGAAACCTTCGCCTCCTTATTATTCTCCACTTCCATTTACAAAAACTAATGAAAGGAAAACCCAAGAATTATATATTTATATATGTCGTGTTGTGTTGGGGCAAGTATTGTAGTGCTGTTTGGTCTTTGAGAATTGTTGAATACAAATAAATAGAGTGGGAAAGGGTGTAGGCGTTGTTGAATGACAGAGAAACATGTCCTAAGGACCATAAAGTATGGATCGGTTATTAAGGAGAAAACAGAAAAAAACATATGTAGTCTTTACTCGCAAATTATATCATGGACCGTGGTCCATGAAGCATTGTGGACCAAGGGCTGAAACGACGTCGTTTTGGTAATTCAATTCCGTTAGATTTTAGACGGCGTTGTTAACTATCACCGGCGGCAGTTTTCATTTTCTCAGCTTTCGTTGTTTCCTTTTTCAGTTCCATCCAATTTTTCTTCTTCGCAAAGGGAGCAGAGGAGATTGCATTTGTTCATCGCATTTTGAGTTCCCTATTTCGCAAATCATGGGTGAGATGTTAGGTCGAAGCAATCTCATTGGTGATATTGATTTGAATGCGTTGATCGTTGAAGATTACAGTCATCAACTCCTGGTATGTATCTTCGTTTGATTGTGTAATTTGATTTCGTTTGTTTACTCGTTTGATTCTGTAATATTTTTAGGTTATATTTGATGCTATATATATTTCAAAATTTCATGCATTGCAGTTGAATGCAATCTCCCTAATGGTGTTGAATCGGATTCACTAGTTGTATGTAATGCTAGTTCTTCATTTTTTGATGGTGATCACGATTACATTCCAGGTTTAAATCCCTACTGGTGTTGAATTATGCATTTGTGTTCGAATCATCATAGTTAGTATGAATCTGTTCTTGAAGCAGTTTCTGTTATTGTAAACACTTCAGTTACTTTTGAAAAACACTACAGTTTCTTTTGAAATACATTACAGTTTCTTTTGAAATATACTACAGTTTCTTTTTCGTTCCTATGTAATTTCTT
>CP025650.1:12355439-12373526 GCA_003576665.1 Ipomoea trifida
CAAGATCACAAATTAACAATGATTATTATAAACAATTAGATTTCATTTGTTTTCTGTTCATAATGTTTTGTGTTCATACAGCTCATTAATTTATTTTCATAGATTTCATAGTTTTCTAGACACACAGCACTCATGTTCTGATACACCATACAGTTTCATTTACAAAAGACTGCAGTTTCATTCAGAAAACAGATCAGTTTCTTTTTCATTTAGCTGGAGTTTCAAATGGTATTGCAGTGGAATATTTGACACCACATTGTCAGTTCTAGTTAATAAACCCTTCAGTTTCAGTTCATGAACACTACATTATCATTTCAGTTACACTATAGTTTCATTTAAGATTTTTAGGCCTTATGGAGAAACATTATACTTAAAAAGAATATAGTTTCTTTTTGAACATACTGCACTTTCCTTTACAAAACACTACAGTTTCTTTTAGAAAACACTACAGTTTCTTTTTCATTTAGCTGGAGTTCAAATGGAATTGCAGTGGAATATTTGACACCACATTGTCAGTTCTAGTTAATAAACCCTTCAGTTTCAGTTCATGAACACTACATTATCATTTCAGTTACACTATAGTTTCATTTAAGATTTTTAGGCCTTATGGAGAAACATTATAGTTAAAAAGAATATAGTTTCTTTTTGAACATACTGCACTTTCCTTTACAAAACACTACAGTTTCTTTTAGAAAACACTACAGTTTCTTTTAGAAAACACTACAGTTTCTTTTTGCAAAAACTATATTTCGACTTTGTCAGATTCATTTTATGAACAATGTAGGTTCTTTCCCAAAACAATTTCTCTTTGACAAACATACAGTTTCTCTAAATTGTTGTATTTTTATTTAATAATTTGATATACTTTTACAGGACATCATTTAAATTGATATACTTTTACAAACATACAGTTTCTTTTTCACAAACCTACAGTTTCAATTAGTCAAACCTACAGTTTCTTTTAGACAGAACTTGAGTTTCATTTTGAAAATACAATTGAATATTTCTACGATTCATCTGTTTTCATACAGGTAGTTCGATTTTATAAACAGTGCGATTTCTTTTTCAAATCATTTCAGTGCATGCGTTGTAATCGATGTAAAATAACTGAAATTAAACTCTTAGCCCATGCATGATACATAACAATGTGTTTGCTTTGATGTATAACAAGATGTTTACCTGTTTTGAAGCTTTTTACAATGCAACAATGGTTGAAAGCTCTCGAAAATGGTCGACAATGGGCAGAACAATGAAGAGCTCCGTTGCTTGTTTGGAGAAGCTGGTAAGTTTTCTTGGCTTGGTGGAAAAGATAGTGGGATAGTGGAGACGACAAATGACTCCTTTTCGCCGTCTTTGTGTATTGTATTAAAAAAAAAAAATAAAAATAATTATGTCAAATCTCCCACGACGGCTTGACGTCGTGGGACGGAATAAACTGCCGCCGTTTCATTTACTAAATGAAACGGCGGCGTTTTGGGACCACGGTCCACAATGCTTTGTGGACCGTGGTCCACCATATAAGAACCGGTCTTTACTGGTTTCTATATTACAGTTACTTTGTAACGGACATTACGCAAAATCAACATTTCATATTACCCATTTCCGTTCTTCTCCTTTACAATCGTTTTTTAGAGTAGATACATAAATACAACGTGTTCATTGTTTTATTGATTTTCATTTTTCAAGATCATGTTAAAAATTTAGTCCTTAATTTTATTACGCAAAATCAACATTTCATATTACCCATTTCCGTTCTTCTTTACAATTGTTTTTTTTTTTTTTTTTTTTTTTTTTTTTTTTTTTAAGTAGATACATAAATACAACGTGTTCATTGTTTTATTAATTTCATCTTCAACATCACGTTAAAAATTTAGTAATTTTTTTTATCAACATATTCATGCATGCGGACTTAATTTTTTTTTTTTTTTCTCTACATGTATGTAAGCATGCCATTTATCATGTCACTTGAACGTAAGCATTACTTATTTATAACTTAAGCAATCTTTCCATGAATAAATATAACAATTGAGTAAAATCTTTTTTTGGTCTTAGACTTATTGTGCATTAGACATATTTAGTCTGATTTTATTAATTTGGCCACATTGTACCCAAACTTTGTTAAAGTTGGACAATGTTAGTCCACAGTTACCATTGCCGTTTGAAGGCCGTGAAGTTGAGGGGCATTTCTGTCCTTTCAAGTCCAAGTCTTAATCAGCACACTTGTTTCTTGGTCTCCTCAGTCAAAGACGAAGAGAGTAACAGACCAACGAAGACTATCCGACCAAGACCACGAAACCCTTCCTAAATGTCGAAACAATCTGAACCTAAATCAAAGAAATTAGAATTGTAGGATGAACTTAAACACTATCGTTGATCGTTGAAAGCCAGGATGAAGGGAGCAAGCAAGATGGATCCCCTAGGAGAAGGCGACTACAATACCCTAGGTAAAATTCAATATTTTTGTTATGGGTTATTGTTGTATGTGTGATTGGTTTCAGAATAGGTAAATGTTAAAGTTTGTAATCCCTATTTTACTAGAATATATGTTTTTTTTTTTTTTTTTGTGTTCTGCGTCTATGGATTTGAAGTGAAAATATCCAATTGTTTTACATATTGCGTAGTGTCATTGTCTATTGGATGCTTGCTGTACATTAGCTTTGTATTGTGGGGTTGTTTCACTTTATAAAGCATGACTGAGAATGTTTCGCTTTATGCATGAGAATGTGAAGTTCTGTGTACTTATAGAAATGGTGTGGGCCACATACTTTATGTTCAGTGTTGAATTTCTGAATATTTATATGCATATGGTGGGGTTGGGGTTTAATATGTGTAGTTATTGAGGTGTGGACCACAAGCCTTTAAGTTGTTGTTGGATTTCTGTGTAGTTATATGCATATGGTGGGACCACATTTTTATTCTTTAAGGGGAACATGTCTTTATGTGCATGTCTGTTATGCTTTTCTACTGACTTTTTGCCTCTGTTGGAAACCTACATTATATTTGTACATTATGATGGTTAGGTAATGATAGTTCTTATTTAATAGATGGAGGAAAAAACAGTGTCCAGTTCAATCTGAAGTTAAGGCATGGTGGTTGCTTGAAAACACATGGATTAGGATATGTTGGAGGGGTAATTCAGTGTTATAGTCTGGACATAGATATGTGGAGGATGATATGTAAGGTAAAACTTAAACATACAAGATCTTTAGAACAGAGTCAATTCCTTTTTTGGTCCTAGACTTATAGTGGCAAAGACAATTTAAGTCCCCCATAAAAAAAATCAGATAATTTGTGGACACACTTATTGTGACGGGGACAATTTTGGTCCTCCGTCTGTATTCCCCGTTAGATGGCCGTTTGAGAGGGGACAAATTTGTCATTTCAATATATCTCTTCCTTTTTATTTCATCCGGAGTGCTATGTTCTTCATTGCAGATTTCACGAAGCATATCTAGGTGCATCTGTTTTTATTTCATCTGTTTTCTAGGTTCTTTGAGAGGTGGCGCTGCTGTGTTGCTTAATTAATCTTTCATTAACCTATAATCCATTCAATCTTCACCATAATTATACAGATAATTACTTTATTAGTCATTCTAATCCATCTTTTAATCCATCATGAAGCTGCCTTCATCCTCTGTTAGCCGAAGCCTTAGCCGAGAAGAAGAACAACATGAAACAGAGGAGGGAGACGCCGCCACTGTTCGCCGTCGAAGAGTCCATGCCGCTGCTACCATCGATTTGCTGAACCTACAAAAGATTCCAACCCAGTCACTGCTACCTTGCGTCGTCGAAACCAGAGGAGGGAAGCTCTCACGGTTCTGCCTCAGCCGTCGAAATGGACTGCTCGCGCTACCGCCGGAGAGCTCTGCCTCGCCGGGAAAAGGGAGATCAGGGGACGCCATTGTCGGAGCTGCTGCCGTAGCTCTGTTCGTCCCTAAGCTTCGTCGAGGGAGAAACAACCCATGTTGGAGAGAGAGGTACAGAGAGACGAGAGGGTGAGGAAGTCGCCGGCTGCTAAGCCTCGGTCGAAGGAGAAGACCATGTCGAAAAAATAGACCACCGTCGTCGCCTATTGTTGCGGGTGAGGAGGTCGCCCGCTGCTAAGTCTTGGTCGAAAACTGCTTGAATTTTGCTAATTTGACAGAAATGCCCCTCATTTAAACAGTCAACTAACGAGATAATAGACGAAGGACTAAAATTGTCCCCATCAGTGTGTCCACAAATTGTCTGATTTTTTTTATGGAGGACTAAAATTGTCTTTGCCACTATAAGTCTAGGACCAAAAAAGGAATTGACTCTTTAGAAAACATGATTTTCACATATCCTTCAATTAGCGTTTAATGTATATACCTGGCTCCATGGTTTCACTACAGATGCTTCAAATAGAGACTTGGTTTCTCCCTCCAGACCCTGAGCATTAACTTAGTCTAAGAACTCTGATGGAGAGAGAACTTTTGTTTTGCAGAAGGTTGGGGAGAGGACCAGAGTCACTGAGTGGTTGATAAACCATCTCACAGTTCCATCAATGTGAAATGGTTCTATGAGCAGTTGAAACTCCTACTTATTTTATCTGACCAATAATAGAATTGTTATTATTATTATTAAATTTAAATAAATATTTACGAGGCATAGAAAATAATAATGAACCATATAATAATAATGGTAATTATTCTAACATTCTCCACTTGGCTCATAAATCATAAATTTAACAATGAATGTCAAACATAATATACATAGTATAAGCTAATTCCTTCGTTACATTGGCCAGAACATAAGTCACCATCTAGTTAGAAACTAATAAGAATCATGGCGGTAATACGTCACTAATTTAACGCAGTCCCTTCCATGTATCACAATATTAATTTCAAACTTAATAAGATTCATAATGATATTTTTCATGATGGTCCACGATAATGTCTTTGTCAAAGACAAATCCTGTTCATATTGACATAAAGCATTCATGTATATATACTTCAAAACTAAACAGGATACTTAATACAAAAATGGAATTATATTGAGCTCCAAGTATCAAATATATCAAAACACAAACCTTAACATAATGTTAATAGTTTTCAATAACGCCCATCCTCTCAACATGCTCATTAAATGCCTTTGGTGGCAAGGCTTTAGTTAATGGGTCTGCAACCATTAATCTAGTGCTAATATGTTCAATTGATACCCTTCGTTCCCGAACATCTTCTTTAACGGCAAGATACTTCAAATCAATATGTTTAGCACCACTTTTATACTTGTCGTTTTTAGAAAAGAAGACTGCTGCAGCATTATCATAATAAATTTTCAGCGGCTTGGCAATACTGTCGACAATTCCAAGTCCTAAAATAAAATTCTGCAGCCACAACCCATGATTTGTGGCCATAAAACATGCCACAAACTCAACTTTCATAGTGGACGCAACAATGATAGTCTGCTTCGCACTTTTCCAAGAGATAGCCCCCTCGGCTAAAAGGAATAAATATCCAAATGTGGACTTCCTTGTGTCCAAACACCCAGCAAAATCTGAATCTGTGTATCCTATCACCTCAAGACGATCGGACCACTTATAAGTAATCATGTACTCCTTTGTGCCTTGTAAGTATCTTAACACCTTCTTCGCAGCCTTCCAGTGATCCATACTAGGATTGCTTTGATATCTACCAAGCATCCCGACAGCAAAGCTAATGTCTGGTCGGGTACATGTCTGAGCATACATCAAACTCCCAACAACAGATGCATAAGGAATATTTTTCATTTCTTTTCGCTCCAATTCATTCTTAGGGCATTACATAAGACTAAACTTATCTCCCTTTTGAATTAGAACAACAAATGCGTAGCACTTTTCCATTCTAAATCTTTCTAAGACTTTGTTAACACTCCTTGTGATCTATTACGGAATATATTAACAAAGTCTTAGAAAGTTTTCTGAGACAATTGTCGAGAAGCTTGTCTAAGTCCGTATATCGATCTGCTAAGTTTACACACCATGTGTTCCTTTCCTTAAACTGAAAAACCCTCAGGTTGGTTCATGTAAATTTCTTCTTCTAAATTTCCATTCAGAAAGATTGTTTTCACATCCATTTGATGCAACTCTAAGTCATAATGAGCTACTAGTGCCATAATTATTCTAAATGAATCTTTCTTTGAAACTTAAGTGAAAATTTTCATTGAAATCAATGCCATCTTTCTGAGTAAAACCTTTGGCAACAAGTCTGACCTTGTACCGTTCGATATTGCCATTTGAGTCGTGTTTGGTCTTAGAAACCCATTTACAGCCAACTGGCTTACAACCTTCAGGCAATTCAACAAGATCCCATACTTCATTATATATGTTCCATTGATTTTAACTCATCTTTCATGGCTTTGACCCATTTAGCATGGATTATTTATAGCCTGTGAAAATGAAACTAGATCTTTATCTATTCCAATATCGAAATCTGATTCTTGAAGATAAAGCATATAATCATCAGATATAGCAGATTTTCTTTGTCTTTGTGATCTTCTTAATGCTACTTCTGTAGGAATATCATTCGTGGGTTCATTGTTAACTTCATCATGGAGTGGTTGATTATTAATTTGTTGTTCAGGTAAGTCATTAAATTGTTCAGTCGTTGCAGGATGAACAATCTTAGTAACTCCAGGTAAAGTAATTTGACGCACACGAACAACAAATTGAGAAGAAGTTATCGGAGAATCTTGCACCGTAACTTCTTTAAGTTCCACTTTTCGTGGTTCAGCACTCCCACTTATGTTATCATTCTCAATGAACTTGGCATTTCCAGTTTCAACAATTCTTGTAGTATGACTAGGACAATAAAATCTATACCCTTTAGATTTATCTGGATAACCAATGAAAAATCCACTAGTTGTTCTTGAGTCCAGTTTCTTTTCATGTGGATTATAAATGCGTATCTCCGTCGGGCATCCCCAAACATGAAGGTGCCTAAAATTGGGTTTCCTTCCAATCCATAGTTCAAAAAGTGTTTTTGAAACTGCTTTGCTAGGAACCCTGCTTAATAAATAGGCGGATGTTTTTAAATCATATGTCCATAATGATAAGGGTAAAGAAGAATAACTCATCATACTCCTAACCATTTCCATTAAGGTTCGATTACGCCTTTCTGCAACACCATTTTGTTGCGGTGTTCCAAGCATTGTGTATTGAGCACAAATACCACGTTTTTCAAGGAATTTAGCAAATGGACTAGGACATTGCTTGTCCACTCTCATTATACTTTTCATAATATTCACCACCCCTATCAGACCTTATAATTTTCACCTTTCTGTCTAATTGTCTTTCAACCTCTTCCACAAATACCTCTAAGACATTTATTGATTGAGATTTTTCATGCAAAAAATAGACATAACCATAACGTGAAAAATCATCAATAAATGTGATGAAATATTTTTCGTTTCTGAAGGTTGGAACATCAAAAGGTCCACATATATCAGTGTGTATAATTTCAAGGAGCTGTGTACTTCTTGTGGCTGCATTCTTATTTGTGTGATTTGAATGTTTTCCTTTAATACAATCCACACAAATACCGAGATCAGTAAAATCCAATTCAGGAAGAATTTCATTCTTTACAAGTCTTTGAATCTTTTCCTTGGATATGTGACCCAAACGTTTATGCCACAAGTAAGTTGATCTTTCATCAACTAAACTTCGTTTAGTTCCAATACTATGATGCAAGGTTAAAAGAGTTTCAGCAAAAAGAGTTTAGTTCCAATACTATGATGCAAGGTTAAAAGAGTTTCAGCAAAAAAATTGTCAAGATTTAATTTGTACAAATCTAAATGATGTCTAGTATCTAAAACTGTTGGATCTCAGGGGGTCACCCATAACTGCAACTGCCGGAAATCAAGCACGCTGAGTTCCTTGGCTATCTAGTCGCCATATCCTACTTAAAAGCCTGGACTCGGCTTGTTCCTTGGCTATCTAGTCGCCATATCCTATTTAAAAGCCTGGACTCGGCTTTTGCCGAGCCATCGATTCGAACCTGTGACTTCCTAGAGGGTCACCCATCCCGTGACTGCCAGAAGTCAAGCACGCTTAACCACAGAGTTCCTTGGCTATCTAGTCGCCATATCCTACTTAAAACCAATTGGGGATAAGTAGGTAGACATTAACCATTTAACCACATCCCTCCATGGTAAGCCACAGCGCCACATCTCGAATCGTGCAGGGGTTGTTGAACTCGGCCAACTCGGTCGATGCCCAACAAAAATTAAACGATAAGTTCTAATGGCTTCTACTGGAGCTTTAACCCTGTTCTCCATGAACAACAAATATTTCATTTGGCTTTGTGGTTTGGGTCATAAGGAATCCCTGCATAATTCGCAACATGAGTAGTGGAACCAGAATCAATCCACCAAGTATTATAAGGAACTTCAGTTAAATTTGATTCAAAACATACTGATATAAAATGTATACCTTTCTTTTTGAACCATGCTTTACGCTTAAGGCAATCTTTTTGAAAATGTCCAAATTCCTGGCAGATATGACACTTGTCATTCTTGTGTTCCTTTTTGTGGATTTGAGAAGAGGACTCATTAGTCTTCATTGGTCCTTTCTTACCTTTCTGATTCTTCTTTCCAAACTTTTTACCAGCCCTTAACTGACTCATGAGATTAATTGAGTGAATCCCTTGTCCATTAAGCCTTGTTTTTTCTTGGGTTAGCATTTTATGCAATTCGAGCGCATTCCACTTATCTTTAATGGAATTATAATTCACTTGGAATGTTTCATACTCGTGAGGCAAAGAGTTTAAAATAAATTGAACAAGGAAAGTATCACTCACTTCCATTTCCATGGACCTTAATTTTGCTGCTAAGGTTAACATCTCAGTAACATGATCATGCATGGAACGCGAAGCATCAAATTTCATGGTGGTCAGTTTACCCATAAGTGAACGCTATTATGTTTATAATTATGAAATAATTGATCAATCTTTGGGCGACTCTTAAATATTTTATAATTATTAAACTTCAATTTATCCAATACAATAGAAAAATAAAATCACGTCATTTCATTATAAGCATCACATAATCATGGGTAATTGAATTTTTTTTATTTAAATTTGATATCTATGCAACTTTATAATTTGATCACCTTGGTGACTAACAAATAATCATAATTCTATATCAAATAAATATACCATAATAAAGAATATCATAAAATCAAAGTGGAATAATATTAAAAGGAAATACGTAATTCAATTCTAATAGAATAATAATTCTAATATCAATAATCCAACAAAAAACGTAATACATGTGACACCCGAAAATTTCTTCTCCCAATTCTTTTTTGAAGGTAAACGTAGCTATTCCATTAATTCATAACATAAAACGTTTACATCAACGATCAATGAAATGGTAAACCATTCCTTAAAGTCAGACATAGAAACAACTTTTTTAACTATGTTATAGAAAACTTGAATCGCAGACTGTTTCATAACTAGGAAGCTATGTTCCTTCAGGGAGCTTAAAGCTTCATCAAAGATCTGGGTCATCGTCATCATTCTTTTTTGCTCGCCCAGGATAAGATCAACACTTGCCGACACCAAACTAAACGATTTATGCTAATGAAAATGAAAAGCTCGTGAAAGTAACGAGAGGAAAAATGCTCGTGAAAGTAATGAGAGGAAAACATAATAATAGAGAAAATAAAAAGTGGGTAAAGTCAAAGTAGGGTTGGGAGTTCAAGACTACCAACACAAGCCCCAATACTTACCTACTATTATTTTATTGAAAGGGAAAGAAAACGAAAGAAGAAGATCTGTGACGGTCGTCGGAGGCGGACAGAGCTGTGACGGTGGTCGGGGCGGAAGAAGAGCGAGAAAAAACGTAAAAGGTGACCAAAACCGCCGGCTCAAAGCTGCATTAGAGCTCCGGCCGGAGGCCGGTGGTGGAAGCCGAAGTTGAGCAGCAGAGAAATGCGTTTGGTTTTAGAGAGAAAATTGAGGCAGCATTAAGTGTTTTTTTTTTGGCTCCCAATTCTACTTGAAATTCCAAAGTTATTCCTATTTCTTCCTCAATGTTCATTTGGTCCCTAATCCATGTTCGTTTGACTCTACTCCTATGTTCAAGTTCATTTAGTCTCTAAACCATATTCATTGAACTCAATCCCTATGTTCATATTCATTTGAGCCATGAGTCATATTCATTTGAACCAATAATTTCTTATACTATATAGTATTTTTAATAATTGTATTATTATTATTATATTTTGAAATATATGAAGTACTAATTATATTTAAAAAAAATATATTGTAGTATGTATATATATTACGTATGGTAATATATATTAAGTATGGTATAAATATATATATATATATGCTACTTATAAGAATAGTATAAGCATATTTATTATATTTATATAAATTGGGTACGTAAGTTATATGTATATATATATATATATATATATATATATATATATATATATATATATATATATATATATATATATGGGGCATTTTAGTAACAACATAATGGACATTATTTATTTATTTATTATTTTATTAATTTTATTAATTATCCATATTTATTAATAATGTAATGTCATTATCCATATTTATTAATAATTTAATGCCATTATCGATATTTATTAATAATATTAATTGGTGATTGGTGATATATAATTTGTGATATATCTAATATGGTAATATTGTTAATATTTATTTATTTATTATTTTATTAATTTTATTAATTATCCATATTTATTAATAATGTAATGCCATAAGGTAATATGGTAATATTGTGTAGTTAATATTGATTGGTGATTGGTGATATATAACTTGTGATATATCTAATATAATATTGTGTTGGTCAATCGCTGAAAAATGGTAAATTGATTTAAAATAATAACATGAGTGATTATTATTAATAAAGGTAAATTGCGAATTCTTAATTCTTAATCAGATAATAACAGGAGTGATTATTATTATTAATAAAGGCAAATTGTAAATTCTTAATTTTTAATCAGATAATAACAGGAGTGATTATTATAAATAAAGGCAAATTGCATACAATAAAATAGAAATTGGATGCTAACGTACATTATAAAAAAGACAATAATTCTTAATCGGTGAAAAACGGTAAATTGATTTAAAATAATAACAAGATTGATTATTATTCATAAAGCCAAATTGCAAAATTATTAATTTTTAATAATAATAATAATAATAATAATAATAATAATAATAATAATATAATCGGATAATAATAGGAGTGATTATTATTATTAATATGGTAAATTGATTTAAAATAATAACAGCATTGATTATTATTACATTATAAAAAAGGCAATAATTCTTAATCGGTGAAAAATCTTAAATTGATTTAAAATAATAACATGATTGATTATTATTAATAAAGGCAAATTGCAAATTATTAATTCTTAGTTCTTAATAATAATAATAATAATAATAATAATAATAATAATAATAATAATAATAATAATAATAATAATAGCCATCCTCCTCCACGCCATAGCTGCACTCCATCCTCTCTTCACCCTTCATCCGCACTTCCGCCGCCACCATCGCAGCATCTCCTCCGCCACCACCGCAGCATCTCCGCAGCCAAGACCTCACCTCTCACCTACGTCCCACCGCCGGCAACACAGCCCTGCAACCACCCCCCACCGCCGCTCCAGATTTCTCCTTCCACTCTCACCGCACCCCCAACGCCTCCACCGTAGCATCTCCTCCGCCACCACCGCAGCATCTCCATAGCCTCCCACCACCGTAGCCAACATTAGCCGCTCACCTCCGCCCACCGCCGGCAATGCAGCCTCGCATTCGCCTCCTCTTCCGCCGCTCCAACTTTCCTCTTCCGTTTCTTTTCTTTAATAAAATAATATATATATATATATATATATATATATATATATATATATTGTTGGGGTTTGTGTTAATAGCTCGGAATCCGTGATTATTGAGCCACTAACCCTTTTTGGTTTTATCCAGCCTACTTTTTATGCTTTTGTCTTTATATAATATTGTGTAGTTATCTCGTTAGCTTTGATGAGTTTATTCCCTCTCGTGTTTTAACGAGTTTTTTTTTTTTTATAAGCGTGAATTGACTACTATGGTCACTACAAATGTTACCCTCATTTTGGACGACGAAGATGACAATGAAAAAACCCTCTTTACGCGGTTGAGAGGTTTTCATCTGATGAACCGGTCAAACCTTATGCAAGGCCGGAATTGTTTTGTCAGATTGGAATATTGTCAATGTGCAAGAGAATTGAGATGAAGATCCAGATGATGTGCAAGACCTGCCAATCAAAGTTAATCATACTTATGTTTGGTCAAGTCTTTATCAGCTTTCGATTTGCTGAACAATCTGCGAACCAAGTTCTCCGTAGCGTAGCTAGGAAAATTGTTTCTATGTCAGATTGTAAGGGAATGGATTACCATTCTATCGAATCTTGTTGTATCGTTTCGCGTTGTGCTTTAATGAATTAACTCGTTACCTTTCAAAAATAATAATAATAATAATAATAATAATAATATAATCAGATAATAACAGGATCGATTATTATTATTAATACGGTAAATTGATTTAAAATAATAACATGATTGATTATTATTAATAAAAGGCAAATTGCAATTATTACGGAGTAATTCTTAATTAATAATAATAATAATTAATAATAATAATAATAATAATAATAATAATAATAATAATAATAATAATAATCAGATAATAGCAGGAGTGATTATTATTATTAATATTAATCAATCAATAATTATTATTAATAAATTATTTTTAAAGATTTCCAAATAAATTTCTATCTAATAAATTCCTATACCAGTATATAATTCATGCAACCATGCAACCAATTTCACATCTTTTGTTCACTCCATCTTACCACTTCAGCTTCATACACACAAAAAAATCTACATACAATGACCCCTATTTTTGTTTTACTATAAATAAGTAAAACGCCTTCAGTACCGTGTGGGCAATCAAAGTACAATTGATTCGTCTTTACGAAGTCAAGAACAACCGAGGAGAAACCTTAGAATATGTGTTAGAAGATGTGGAGGTATATGTTATATATATATATATATATATATATATATATATATATATATATATATATATATATATATATATATATATATATATATATATATATATATATATATTATCGTTTCTTATGTTTTTGTCGCTTCAATCTGATCATAATTCATGAAGTTCCCACCCCAATTATTTCATTTATATATATTTATCTATTTGTTTGTTTTGACATGAACTAATTGAATCATAATATATATTTTTGTTGTTTCTTTTTAGGCTTTGATCTGGATTCTCAATTATTCTATCTTTCTTTATTATTTTTAGTTTTTGAATTTATATTTGATATATAAAATCATTGCTCATGCCCTCATGAAGTTCCCACTCCAGTTGTTTCATTTTTCTATATTTATCTATTTGTTTGTTTTGATATGAACTAATTGCATCATAATATATATTTTTGTTGTTTCATTTTTATATATTTATCTATTTTTTTGTTTGATTATTTATAATTTAACCTTTAATTTTATTATTTAAATATTTAATATAAAAATATTATCCGTGCATCGCACAGGTAAAACACTAGTCTATAATATATAAAAACAATATCCTCCTCCCAAATTTTTCCGCCCAAACTTAGTGACAGTTTAGTAAAATCATTTATTTTATTCATTTATTATTTTATTAATTATTCATTTATTTATTTATTTATTCATAAAATCAGTCAATTGCTAATTATCCATATATATTTATGGTAATAGGGTAATAGGCAAATAAAATTATTGATTTAATTACAAAAGGTAAATTGCATACAAAATAAGAATATATATATATATATATATATATATATATATATATAATAACAAAATAATTACTCTTTCCTTTAGAAATTATAATTTTTTATTTTGCAATGCCTCCTCCTCCTTCCCTTTTTTTTCCTGTAAAATCATATGTTGGTGACTCTCTTATCCCCTCCTTCCACTCCTCCCTCTACTCTGCCCTCATCATTCTCTATCAAGTTATGGATTTTATTAAACGCATTGAGGATTCATTTATGGGTTTGAAAATTTTATGCTTTTTTGTTTTGTGTTTATACATGTAGTAGTGGATGAGCTAGCTGAATTAGGCGCCAGTGTTTACACCCTTTCAAGAAAGGAAGAAGAACTCAACCAACACCGACAAGAATGGGCTTCTAAAGGCCTCAAAGTCTCCGGTTCTGTCTGCGATCTATCTTCTGCAGACCAGCGGCTCCATAATTTTTACAATATAATAAATCATCAGTACTACGTTTGTTGTTTTATATATAAATTAAATATGAGCTGTATTTATTCAAAAAAAAATGAGATGTACAGTAGGCACAGAGCATTAATGTACGTTAGTTTATGGCTGCATAATGTAATGCGATTACCGTTTAAATTAGCTTGATCATTGTATATATATGGAGAGGTGAAACCAGAATCATGAATGTTTTACCTCAAACCAAGTATATATTTCCTTATTACCTAAGTAATAAATAGGTTTAAAAAATTAGCTACACTTTGTTAATAAAAAATAAAGAGTTTTCTTATTAAAAATATAATAATTTAGAAAGTAATATAAATTTTACAAACAAGGACTTGGTTAATATTGATTTTTTTAATGAGATGAAATCTTTTCATTTATCGCCGGCGTATAGGTACACCGGCCATCAAATATTTTTCCTAATACTATTTAAGATAATAATTATACATATTACTATAGCGATATTACTATTTCCCAAAATTAAGGAATTAATTGAATAGATTTTAGTATAATTAAAGAATTATTATTTTGTTAAAATTAAGGAATTATTTGTAGTAATACTAATAATGGTCAGATTAGTACACTAATAATTATTATTCTAAAATTAAGCTAATAATTAGTCATATTACTATACAATTATTAGTATTTTCTGAAATTAATGAATTTTTTTTTGAGTTCACTGAGGCTCTGTTAAAATGCAGCATCTGTTCATAGCTACTTTTCTCAACCTACTGAAGCACAAAGAGTCAACAGATGGGAGTGTACACCGGATGTCGCTTGACCACAAGGCCTTTGGCAAAATTATAGAATTATTATTTTGCTAATTAAGAAATTAATTGTAATAAAACTAATAATGGTAAGATTAGTACACTAATAATTATTATTCTAATTAAACTAATAATTATTCATATTACTATATGGTTATTACTATTGATATGGTAATTAATATGTTGTTTTAATATATGGTAATTAAGTCAATAATTAGACAAATTATTATACATATATTATTAATTAAGCCATTTTCTCACATTTTATTAGGTTATCCACAAAATTTAAAAAATCTACATATTAATATCCGAAATTATTTTACTATAATAATATTAAGATATAAGGTATTAATGAATTAATTGTGATTAATCAAATAATGATCCAGACTTCATATTATTGTATATAGAAAATATTATTACGTCATTTCACACTTTTTAATAGGTTGTATTTATATACGATAATTAAGTCAATAATAAAAAAAAAAAGGGGAAAACGACGTTTTTGGCCCCTGAATTGTTTTACTATTGGAAATTTGGCCCCTATTAATTGATTTGAACAAACTTAGTCCTTCAATTGTTCATAATGTGACACATTTAGCCCTTGATGCTATATAATTAAAAATTTGTAAATAAAATGTTATTTTATAAGGTTATAATTGTCAATACACTCCACCATTAAACTTCCTTCTCCATTAACTTACGCCATCTATGTTTAATATCTTAAAATGTAAAATTAGTGAGATTTTCGGCAAATGGCCAAAGCTCGCCAGAATTTGTTGAGGAAAATTGTTCCCACCAAGGACGAGGGCGGTGAGATTCGTGAACTCCGTCAGAAACTCCGGCAGGTCTCCGACAAACAAGTTCAAAGACAAGTCGTTCAAACTTTCTAGATGCGAGCACAAGGAGAAGGAATCCGATGAGATAAAATCCCTGAAGTTGTTATTGGTAAGATTTAGAGCGCGAAGGGTAGAAATCCAACAACGGTTCGCCGGAAAGCGGTTGGAGAGGCCGAAGGTAGAGAAGTCAATGGAGACGACAACTTGAGTCCGAGCATCACACATAATGGTTGTCCAATTACACAACGCCTCGGGAGCCGAATCCACCCAGTCATTGAATCGAACAGTGGAATTGGCGAGTTGATTGGTCTTGACTCGGAGCAATTAAAATAGCTGCATCTATCGCTGTTCAAGGACCTTACCCATAGTGTTTCAAAAAAAAAAAAGAGGACCTTACCCATAGAAACAAAATCATGAAAAACATCAAAAACTCCAGCTTCGAAAAACCCATGAGAACAAATGGAACTGTGTTGGGTTGTTTTTTATGGAAAAGAAAAGTGTTAATTAGAGTAATGGTGGTATTAACTGTTATTTGATGAAGATGGCGTTAAAAAGAGAAGGAAGTTTAATGGTGGAGTGTATTGACAATTATAACCTTATAAAATAACATTTTATTAACAAATTTTTAATTATATAGCATTAACTGCTAAATGTGTCACATTATGAACAATTGAAGGACTAAGTTTGTTCGAATCAATTAATAGGGGCCAAATTTCCAATAGTAAAACAATTCAGGGGCCAAAAACGTCGTTTTTCCTAAAAAAAAAATATACATATATTGCTAATTAATTTATTTTTACACCTTTTATTAGACTGTCCACTAAATCAAAAAATCTACATATTAATATATGAAATTTTTGTACTATAATAATATTATTAAATAACGTAATAAAATTATCTTTATAATAAAAAATTAATTTTTTAGTTAATGAATATACACAAATCTTTCAAAATATTAATATTTGCTATAATTAAAATGTGTTAATTATTATACTAATTAAGTAATTGAGGAATTAATTATAATTAAGCTAATAATGGAATTAACTAAAATAAGGAAATAATTGTAATTAAGCTAATATGGAGAATAAGAAATTAAGAAATTGAAAGTAATTATAGAGTATTTAAATAATAATAAAATTATCTTTATAATTAAAAAAATCATTTTTAGTTAATGATTGTACAAAAATCTTTCAAAATATTAATATTTGTAATAAATAAAATATTGCAAAAATAATCATTTTAATGATAATTAATACTATCAAAAATATTTAATACAAAGTATTTAAATGGTATACCTTGTGGTCTAGTGGTACCCGGTGTCCCATTTAACACTCCCACATGGATAATGAGAGTGGGTTCGACTCGTTGTGTTTCAGTAGGTTGAGAAAGTACATTGTAACAGAGTCAGTAATACTCAAAAAAAAAAAATACATGG
This sequence comes from Ipomoea trifida, assembly GCA_003576665.1. Lineage (NCBI taxonomy): Eukaryota > Viridiplantae > Streptophyta > Magnoliopsida > Solanales > Convolvulaceae > Ipomoea > Ipomoea trifida. Next base: position 12,372,779 of record CP025650.1, read on the forward strand.
AAAAGGGAAAAGGTAAAAATCATTGTAAAGGAAAACTATTAAATAGATTTTAAAATGTAGTGTAATATAATATATTATTATGTAGTCGTTTCCTTCCTTTTATCATCTACTATACTAATAAGAACCAAAGAGAGTTAGGCCTAAAATGGGTATAAAAAATGGTGGTAATCAAATGGATGGTTCAAATGAATTATTTAATCAAATAGATGGCTAAGATAATTCAGATTAATATTATTAATAGAGATTACCTAATTTAACCTTACTTTTGTGATTATCCGTTAAGTTTTCCGTTAAATATTCTCTTCTCCGTTAATATTCCGTTAACTTTTAACTTATCCATTAATATTCCGTTAACTTTTAACTTATCCATTAATTTCTATAAGAAAGATCTTAGGTTCGAACCTCATCTCAATCAAATTTGAGATAATTAAGTTTCTCACTCTATTTACTCTTATTAAATTAAATAATGGTAAATAAATATATAACATTATTTTGTACTATAACTTTGATATTTAATTACAAGATATTGTAAAAATAAGATAATGGACAATGTAATGAATATCAATTGATAAATTTGAATGTAAAGAATCTTTGCATGAGAGAAATAAGACAATATAACTAATGAAATTATTTCTCTTATTTAATTTAATTTTTTGATAATGAATAATTTTTTCAAATAAAGGTATTGTAGACACATAATTCTAAATTAAAGAATACATATGTATCATTTTTTGTTGTAGCTACTAAT
>CP025650.1:12380947-12401110 GCA_003576665.1 Ipomoea trifida
TTTTCAGCTAAGTTTGCCAAATATAGCCATTGTATAGAAATTTGATTACCGGTCAATATGGCTAAATTTTTTACAGTATGTTTATTTTAGTAAGGTAAATAATAATTACTTGAATATTAAACTCAAAAAAATTATTCAAAAATTATTCTGTAGTTGAATAATGTGTTATAAAATTTATTACAAAATTTAATAATAACAACGATAGTAATAATGTACAGTTTTGGCCCAATTTGTGTGAGCAGCCCTATTTCCACCTATAGCCCAACTCAAGTATATATAACTGCCAACCCGTTTCAACCCACACCTCCATGACCACAAGTTGAACCTAATGCAAGAGAAACAAGGGTCCTCCGGTTTAACTCATGAACAATTGGCGCTTGTGGATGTGTATAAGTCAGAGAATTTAATTGTAGGGAAATACTTTTATCCGAGTGTGCTAGGGAATTTAGGTTAAAGACATGGTAAATTGGTTGCTAAGACAACTGTAACACCCCGAAATTCCCTACTACTCTATTAAATATAAAGGGGTTATTTTCTTATTAAACAATTATTAAAATGTTTTCTTAAATATAATCATTTCATTATGGGCTTGGAATAGTGTATTTTATTTACATAACCTATTGTTATGCTACTACTTAAGGACATAGTATATATATATTATATAATTGAGCCCACATGATTTATATTTTCTTAAGATTATACTAAGCCCATGATTATGTATATATATATATATATATATATATATATATATATATCTTATAAGCTATGGTTGGTGACCCAACCCACTTTAGCCTTTCCTATAATGGATCCAACTTCCATAAAGAGTTTAGCCCAAAATAGAAATCTACCCTAGATATATATACACAATTAGATGCTTCCATTTTGGGAAATTGCATACACTTTCCGCCTCTATGATCTCTGCCTCTCGTCTCTTCTACCCTTCACACCCTCTGTCTCTCATCTCTCCCTCACGACTAAACCGCCAGTATGCTCCAAGCAACAACAATGAAGGATCACGGCGGCGGCGAGACCCTATCTCCCTCTCCCTCTCCCTCGTCGACGGCGACAAGCGGCCAGAACTGCAGCAAACTCCGCTGATCGTGGTGAGCTCAGCAAATGGTGATGGCGTCACCTCCTACGTTCCCGACGTCGAACAGCAAGGGCGGAGCAGCTTCCTAACCTCGGGCCTCCGTCCCTTCTCCGACAGCGGTTCGCTCCGACGGCGAGCAAACGGCGACTGCGAGCTCCAGCAGCGGCATTTCTCCTCCCTTCTCGTCGAGCATTGCCACGATCTGGGTGACAACGGCAGCGGGCTCGGCAATGGCAATCGTCTCCTCTATTCTCCAAGCAACGGCAGTAGTGGGGGACGGTAGTCCGGCAATGCTCTCCTCTTCCCCTTCGTTGCGAGCAGAGTGACATGGTGGCAACCAGGCGGTGTTTGGCAGCGGATGGTCTTGGCGGTACGCCCCTCTCCGTTACGCCGTGAAGGCGGCAGCAGCGACTCCTCTCCTCGGCGGTGCATGGTGTGTGGCGATGGTGCTGGTTAGCGGCGGCGGGATCGTGGACGACGATCTCCATGAACAGCAGCTGGAATGCTCTGTTCTTCCGGCGACGTAGCAGCATGGACGACGACAATGGATGGCTCGGCGATGGAGCTCCGACGGCGGTTGCTTGTTTTGTCTAGTTGTTGGCGTGCTATAGCAGCAAGAGCGAAGTGGTGTAGTGGTAGGATGTTTTTGCGTTGAGCCAGAGGGCGTAGGTTCGACTCTAGGACTAAGCATCATGATTAAGGTAACATTTTGGTTTATTATTGAGCTTATAGTTTTAGTGGTAGTTATAGAATTATAGCTTACATATAGATTAGTATTTGAAGCTCCTAAATAGGATTAGGAATATCAATATCTTGTTTTGGTAGTAGTTAGTGACCATATTAGATTACATTAATCTTCAGGTTCATGATTATGGACCACATTAATCTTCAGGTTCATGATTATGGACCTAGCATATGAACCGAGCTTAGAGTTGGTGTTGCTTTGGATTAGTACGCTTCAAGAGGTAACCACTATGTCCATCAAAATCTATTTTTTTCACTCTCAATCTATATGATATTATTTGGTGTGTTGGAATCCTGAAATTTCTTGAATATTAGCCTTGTTGTTGTCTATGAAATTGTGTTTGATGGATTTATAAACTTGTGTTCTTGATCCTTTGCATATTGATGTTTATGAGCATTTGTTGGTTTGGATTCCATGTTTATTTGGCCTTTGTTAGGTGCAATCTGTGTAATCTGATCTCATTTTTGTATTCTGGAATCAATATTCGTGTCTGAGCAGAGTCTGGGAGTGGGGTATGGGTTTTGTCCTTGCGGTGCACCCTAGCGGCACAATGTAACCCGCTAGGGCCTTCCGCAAGAACAAGGCGGCAGAGGTTGGCGGAGGAGAGGGGTCCGTTGAGGGGCTCCGTGTCCTTCTTGCGGAGGTGTGTGGTGGAGGGCCGTGCTCCGTCTGGGAGTTCCGCTGGTTCTCCTGGAATTCTGTTTCTAGTGAGTGTTCTGTGATCTGTTATTTGTTTGTTTCCTCTTTTGTTCTGGAGTTTGTTGGAAGTATTCTATTGGATATTTTACCATGATTCTGGAGTATTTATTCATACCTCTTAGTCCTTCATATGAGTCTATTATTTGGTTGGTTGAATCCTTGATTTTATACTAGCTGGGAGTTGGTTTGTGTTCATATCTGAGATGAACACTTTGAGTGATGGCTCTTGGGCTGAGTTTGAGTATGAGTATGGAGTGGTGAATCTTTGAGTATCTCTTGGGCTGTTTGAGGATGAACTAACTGTGGAACTAACTTTGGACTTCGGTCCCTGTGATTGGGTTTTTTACCCCTGTGATTGGACTCCGTCCCTGTGATTGGGCTCTCGCCCCTGTGATAGGGTTTATACCCCTGTGATTGGACTTCGGTCCCTGTGATTGGGCTCTTGCCCCTGTGATTGGACTTTGGTCCCTGTGATTGGGTTTTTACCCCTGTGCAACTGACTTCTAACTTTTGGGCTTGGTGTTTGGTATGAGGGATGGTATGTTGGTTTGGAGGTTGGAATTGGGAGTTCTTTCTTAGTATCGTGTATTCGTGAGTTTCCTTGTGATTATTCGGTTAATTTGTATCTCAATTGATATATTCGGTTGAGTTTGTGATTCGGTTGGATATTGGTATTGATGAGAAGTCTTGGTTTATATATTCTTTCAACTTGTTGTTGTTGAGTATCCGATTTTAATACTGAACAGTTCGTTGGGCCAGTTTGTTATGCTTTTAGACTTATGTTTTGGGCCTCTGTGCCAATATGAGATTCTATATGCACTTGTTTTAGATTTTGAATCTTTTTGGGATATGTTTGAGGATTTATATATTGTTGGTTTCAGTTTTGGTTAGCCTGTGCATCTAGGCTGTGTTTACTTACCTAGATGTGGCATGATGCCCCTTAGGTTTAAATTCGCTTCCGCTATGTTATGTTTTATAGTTGAGATAGGCAGCTTTTGTGTTAAGTTTTAACTATCTCAGCTTGTGAAAAAGTTGGGGTGTCACAACAACCGCTATTGAGCAAAGTATTCAAATGGAGAGGACTGACATATACTCCGGCTACCTATGAGTTTCTTGCTTGAGATGTATCCCACTAAAACATTAGGTTCCGTATGCGTGGAGTTCAGACGTACATTTCCTTATTTTTCATGCACTTTACCGATTTTTTTAGGAAATGGGAAGAACCAAAGGGCAAGCCTTGAAAATGAATTATGAGGAAGCAAGCACAAGCCGAACAATGGCAAGAACAGAACCACCACCTCCACGACCACAAGTTGAACCTAATGCAAGAGGAACAAGGGTCCTCCGAGGTTTAACTCATGAACAATTGGCGCTTGTGGATGTGTATAGGTCAGAGAATTTAATTGTAGGGAAATACTTTGATCCGAGTGTGCTAAGGGAATTTGGGTTTGAAGACATGGTAAATCGGTTGCTAAGACACCCGCAATGGAGCAAAGTATTCGAATGGGGAGGACCGACATTGTAACACCCCGTAAATTCGTTCAAGCCTTACGACCGATAATTAATTCCTTGGGCAATTTATTTATTTTAATTGGGCTAGTTCTTCCAATTTCCTACATGGATATATATTTCGTGAGACTAAATTAATTATTCTAATCAAGAGCCCAATTCTTGAATTTATTCTTGTAAGGGATTTTATTCTAATTAATCTTGTACATTATATTCTTGTAAGTATATATAATATAAAGAATGGAGCCCATTCCTTATTAAGTCTTTCACCCTAATATAATATATGTGTTGTAGTATATATATTCAAGACTAAATTTCCCTAAAGGTTTTCACTCTCTCTCTTCCCTACACTTACTATTCACGCCACTTTCCATCTCAATCCTTCCAAATTTGATCTTCATTTCTCCTTCAAGAATTCAAGTCAAGATTGCTCCTTTAGGCTTGTTTGAGTTTGGGTAAGTGCATCTATCTAGGAATATTCATTGCATCATATAGTTTTGCTAGTCTTTATGCAAGTTCTTATGTTTTCTTTTGGGGTTCTTTGGGTAAAAAGATGATCAAGAAGTTGGTGGTGCTTTGTGAGGTGTGTTGAGGCTTGCTTGGTTGGAAAGAGCTTCAAAAGGTAACCACTATGTCCATCAAAATCTATTTTTACACTCTCAATCTATATGATATTATTTGGTGTTGGAAATCCTAAAATTTCTTGATGATTAGCCCTATTATTGATTGTGTTTGATGGATTTCATGATCTTGTGTCTTGATCCTTTGCCTATTGTTGTTTACTATCATTTGTTAGTTGGATTTCCATGTTATTTGGCCTCTGTGGAATGAAATCTGGTAGTATGATCTCATTTTCTTAGCATTCTGGAACATTTCTTGTGTCTGAGCAGAAGTCTGGGAATGGGGGTGTAGGTTTGACCTTGCGGAGGACCTTAGCGGAATAATGTGACCCGCTGAGGCCTTCCGCAAGGCCAAGGCGGTGGAGGTTGGCGGATAGAGGTGTTCCGCTGGGGTGGTCCGCCTCCTCCTTGCGGAGGAGTGCGGCGGAGGACGGTGATCCGTTGGTGTGTTCCGCAAGGTCTCTAGGAATCTGCTTCCAGAGACTTTTTGGGAATTGTTGTCTGATTGTTTCTCCTTTTGTTCTGAATATTAATGGAGTGTTTTGTTGGGTATTTTACCATGTCTTTGGAGTATTTATTCATGCCTTTTGTTGGGTATTTTACCATGTCTTTGGAGTATTTATTCATGCCTCTTGGTTCCTCTTTTGTACTCTTGCTTTGTTGATTCCTTGATTATGTTATCTGGGAGTTGGTTTGTGTTCATAGTTGAGATGAACACTTTGTTTGGTTGTTTTGGGCTGAGTTGGAGTATGAGTATGTGGTGGTGGATCCTTGGGTATATTTTGGAGGTTGATGGGTGAACTAACTGTGCTACTATTGACTATATTTGGACTCCGGTCCCTGTGATTGGGCTCTTGCCCCTGTGATTGGGCTTTTGCCCCTGTGATTGGACTTCGGTCCCTGTGATTGGTTTTTACCCCTGTGATTGGACTTAGGTCCCTGTGATTGGGTTTTCTTACCCCTGCGTACCTAACTTCTGACTTGTGGGTTTGGTGTTTGATATGAGGGTTGGTATGGTGGTTTGGAGGTTGGAGTTGGGAGTTCTTTCTTGGTATTATGTATTCGTGAGTTCCTTGTGATTATTCGGTTAATTCGTATTTCGGTTGATATCTCGTTGTTCTTTGTTATGGTTGGTTGGTTCCCTTATGGTTGTTATTCAGTTGGTATCTTGTTTATGGATTCGTTGTCTTATACATTCGTCACTGAATATTGGTTTCGTTTGGATGAGTCTTGGTTTATGATTCATTCTGTTTATCATTGTTGAGTATCCGTTTTTAATTAAAGAACAGTTTGTTGGTGTATATATTCTATATGGGTGTGTAAACCTATTTACAAGCTTATGTATATCTATACTTCCTTGCGGGTGTGAATGGTGGTTACTTAGCAGTCTTTTGCTAATGGTTCTTTGTGTGTTTTCCAGGTTTGCATTAAAGTCTATGCGCTAGCGCGATAGAGTATACCTGTCTGAGGATGCGTAGACTAGATGTTATGTTTCTAGACTTGTGTTGTGGGCCTGTGTGCCGTTTTGAGATTTCATATACTCTGGTTTAGTTGTTGGATGCTTTGAGACATGTTTTGAGGATTTTTATCTATGCAGTTCTATTCCTCTGGTTAGCCTGTGCATCTAGGCCGTGTTTTCTTACCTAGATGTGGCATGATGCCCCTTAGGTTTTAATTCGCTTCCGCTATGTTATGTTTTATAGTTGAGATGGGCAGCTGTTGTGTTAAGTTTTATCTATCTCAGCTTGTGTAAAGTTGGGGTGTCACAGTTGGTATCAGAGCCTGTGTTGAGGTCTAAGTAGAGATCCTAGGGTTGAAATCTGAGACTCTAGGACTTGATCAGTAGAAATTAGGATGCTTGAGAATCCTAGGATGTGTGAGTTCTAGGACGCGCGGTGAGGACTCGTTTAATTGCTTTCGTTTTGATGTTATGTTGGTTGTTTGTTGTTTGGTTGTTGTGAGCTTGTTCTCACTTTCTTTCTTGCGTGTTTGGGAAAGGCCGACCGCAGTGCTACCCGCTTTTCGTTAGTTATCTCCCTCGTTAGCGATCATGGTGCCACCTCGTCGACGTGAGGACTTCCCGGATGTGCCTTATGCCGAGCAGCTGATGCAGAACCTTCAGCAGTTGACGCAGATCACGCAGCTTCTAGGGAACGCGATGGTTCAGAACAACCAGCGCGGGCAGCCGGACCTCGTTAGGAGGGTGGCGGGGCAGCACCCACCCTTCTTTGCTGGGCAGGAGGATCCCGTGGTCCTCGAGGAGTGGATACGGGCGTTTGATAAGATCTTGGAGGTGGTGGAGTGTCCACCGGGTCGACAGGTGGAGATGTCTAGTTTCTACCTGAAGGAGGAGGCCGACCTCTGGTGGGTCCACGGAGGGCCGGCGATGAGGCAGGAGCCGGACTTTGGGTGGGAATCCTTCAAGGATAGGTTGCGAGCTCGTTTCTACCCGGCACACGTGAAGGCGGCTATGCAAGAGGAGTTTCTGCACCTCAAGCAGGGATCACGGACGGTGCAGGAGTACCACAAGCGCTTCCTGGAGTTAGCTCGCTTTGCCCCGACTTTAGCCCCTACTGAGGAGAGCCGGATCGAGAGGTTTGTGGCTGGGCTGAACTTGGATACTCGCATGGCGCTGGTCGTGTTCAAGTTCCAGACGTTGAGTGAGGCCTACAGTAGTGCAGCGGATCATTACCGCGTGCTGACCATCCGGCGAGGAGTGCAGGACCGTTCTAAGCGGCCAGGGGAGGGTGGAGCATCTGACTCCAAGAGACATAGACCTGGGAGCTCCGGGATGGGAAGAGGCTTCCAGAGGGGTGGTGCCAACCATGGAGGTGGATCTCGCCCTAGTTTGGGGCAAGGACCCGGGAGTGATGGAGCTCGTGTACGGCACTTCCACTGTAGAAGATGCGGGAGGGATCATCCCGGGCGAGACTGCGAGGGGCGGCTATTGGAGTGTTTCAGTTGCGGGTTGAGGGGACATAGAGCCTACGAGTGCACAGCCAGGAAGGGAGGATCATCCCAGTCTAGACCGAGCCCGACTCAGGGAGCCCCGACAGTGACCCGACCCTCCAGGGAGGCCGAGGGTAGCGGAGGAAGCAAGCCGAGAAGAGGCCGAGGGCAGCAGGCTGGCCCGCAGCAAAGGAAGATCTTCGTGATGGGCCGTACTCAGGCGGAGGCTAATGGGCTTGATGGAGGTAACCCTTGAGCTTAATCTTTAATTACGTGGCATATAGGTGTTTTTAGGACCTTTGTCTTTAAGGTGCATATAGACAGTTAGACCTTTAAGCGACCCTTAGGTGATCTTTCGTTAGCAAGGGAACGTTTAGGTAGTAGGTTCAAGACCCCGTCTCGCGAGATGCAATCGAGAAGTTCGTAAAGTCAAGACCGAGGAAGTAAAAAGGAACAAAAAGAAAAAGAGAGAGAAAAAAGGCCTAAGGACTAAGCTGATGTTCAACCAAGACTCGAACCCGCGCCAAGGGCTTAGTGGCGAAGAGACCGAACCACCCAACCATGCCAGCTCGTTGGTTCCAAACTGCAAGATCGCGCCTTTACCTCTGTTTGGCGTAAGGAAGTGGATGCAGACGATAGGAGTGGGGATGAGCACTCCGTTGAGGCGGTCCGCGAACATGTGCAGAAGAGAGCAGCGGACTGGTATGCTCCGTTTGGGAGTTCCGCGAGAAGAAGAAAAAGAAACGAGCGGGGCCTGGTCTTCCGTTGGCGTGGTCCGCAAGTTCGAAGGGTACATGCGTCATTCTCTGTTCCACCCGAATTAAAACCCTAAGTCCTCGATCTGTTCCGCCTCTTTCCCCCGTCTCTCTCCCCCGTAGCAGCGAGCAGCGAAGAAAGCCATCTTCCGTGAGTTTCCTCCGTCAGCAGCAGCCAAACCTCGTCGAACAAGCCCAAGGGTGACACGCTCCAGTGCTTTGCTTGTCTGTTTCTCGTTCATTCACACAGAAGTCAACAACAACAACAACAATGCCGAGAAGAAATCCAACCGGTGAAGGTGAAGGCCCGAGCAACATCCAATACTCCATCATTGACGGTAAAGCTCTTGACCCATTACACTTTTCGCCCGAGCTTGTGAATATGTTGAACTATCAAGGCTTGCTAGAACAATTTCTGCGAATTGAAAGTGTAGTTTATCCCAACTTGGTTCATCAATTTTATCAAAATATGAAAGTCAAGACAGTCAATCAAGTGCCCGTTCTCACTTCGATAGTGAAGGGTGTGAGGATTTCTTTTGACCCGCCCAAGCTTGCTAGGTTGCTCAGTTTGCCGTTAGGGGGCGTGAGTCAGTACGAGCGTAATGTTTGGATTGAGACGCAGGAAGTGGGCTTTCGGGATTATTTGAGATATATGCTAGGGCAAGACGAGGGCATTGCATTAGACACCCGCCCTGTTAAGCATAATTTGACCGGTGAACATAAGATTTTGACTCTGTTGATAGGAGAGAGTTTGTTACCGAATCGGAACAACAGCAAGGAGGTGACAGCGATAGAGTGTGCTTTCGGGTATTTCTTGAAGCATCGGGTTAAGTTTGACTTGCCCAGTCTGATGATCTCGCATATGGAGTTTTGCAAGACGGTCAAGCGTCGCAATCGGCCATACGGGATGATTCTGAGCTGGATCTTTCAGAAAAAGAGGGTAAATGTGACCGGGGAGTTAGCGAGGCAGTCGGTTCATAGCACTTTCAACGCGCCGAGTCTGCAGTTTTTAGGGCTGTTTCAGGTGGATGGGAATGAGTACATCACGGCCCATGAGTTGAGAAAGATGCGAGCGGCCGAGAGTAGGGAGCTGATTGAGCGTTTTCATATTCCACACAAGAGATTGCGAGGGTTGGTCGCGCCCCAGCAGGCCGAGCAGGCAGGTGATGGTGAGGAAGACGATGAGTCTGAGGAAGAAGCTGAAGAAGAAGAGCCTGAGGATGAGACTGACCGGGAGCATCGAAGGAAGGAGCAGCATGACCCCTTAGTTTCTGCACCGCCAGTTGGCCCCGTGCTCCGACAGCTGTAGGAGATGCACCGCATGGTGGAGGCGAGGTTCACATCGCTAGACTTGAGGGTGGATCGCGGCTTTCAGCGCTTAGGCTTCATCGAGGCCAAGCTAGGCATAGAAGTTCCACCGGAGTATCTGCATCCTTATCCTTTCCACGGTCCAGGCAGTTCATCGCAGGGAGGCCACCCAGGTTAGTTGGAAGTTTTCATGCTCGTGTTAGCTCCGTAGTAGAAACCCTTTGACCTAAGTAAGTTGTTAGTTTAAGTTCTTGCATGCTAGTCATGGGTTGGGTAAGTTAGGAGTTTTAGGAGTTAAAAGTATAGTATGTTCTTGAGTTTAGAATTAGTTGAGCAATCATTCCCTTTAATCTTCGGTTGAATCTTTGCTTCCTTAAATCGTTCCGTTTCAAGTTCCCGTGAGCTATGAGCTTCGGGGACGAAGCTCCTTTTAAGGGGGTAGAGTGTAACACCCCGTAAATTCGTTCAAGCCTTACGACCGATAATTAATTCCTTGGGCAATTTATTTATTTTAATTGGGCTAGTTCTTCCAATTTCCTACATGGATATATATATATATATATATATATATATATATATATATATATATATATATATATATATATATATATATTTCTTGAGCCTAAATTAATTATTCTAATCAAGAGCCCAATTCTTGAATTTAATCTTGTAAGGGATTTTATTCAATTTGGATCCTTACAATTCTTATGATTAAAAGTATTCTTACAATGGCCCAATTTCTTAATAAATATGTAAGTGTAATGTCTTTAAGACATCATGTGGGCTTTCTTTATTCTAATATATATTTATTTGACTAGAGATGAATATCTTAGCCCAACTAATTAATCTTGTACATTATATTTGTGACACCCCAACCTTTCACAAGCTGAGATAGATAAAACTTAACACAACAGCTGCCTATCTCAACCAAAACATAACATAGCGGAAGCGAATTTAAAACCTAAGGGGCATCATGCCACATCTAGGTAAGAAAACACAGCCTAGATGCACAGGCTAACCAAAGTAATTCAACTGCATAAACGATAATCCTCAAATCATGTTTCAAACATCCAACATCTAAGCCAGAGTATATGCAATCTCAAAGTGGCACACAGGCCCGAAACACAAGTCTAAAACATAATATCTAGTCTACGCATCCTCAGATAGGTGTACACTATCGCGCTCGCGCATAGACTTTAAGGCAAACCTGGAAAACACACAAAGAACCATTAGCAAAAGACTGCTAAGCAACCACCATTCACACCCGCAAGGAAGTATAGATATACATAAGCTTGTAAATAGGTTTACACACCCATATAGAATATAAACACCAACAAACTGTTCATTAATTCAAAACGGATACTCAACAACAATAAACTGAACGAATCATAAACCAAGACTCATCCAAACGAAACCAATATTCAACAATGAATGTATAAGACAACGAATCTATAAACAAGATACCAACTGAACGACAACCATAGAGGAACCAACCAACCATAATAAGAAACAACAAGATATCAACCGAAGTACGAATCAACCGAATAATCCCAAGGAACTCACGAATACATGAACCAAGAAAGAACTCCCAACTCCAACCTCCAAACCCTCATACCAACCATCATACCAAAACCCAAACCACAGTCAGAAGTCAGAAGTCAGAAGTCAGATGTCAGATGCACAGGGGTAAAAACCCAATCACAGGGACCGAAGTCCAATCACAGGGACCGAAGTCCAATCACAGGGACCTAAGTCCAATCACAGGGGCAAAAGCCCAATCACAGGGACCGAAGTCCAATCACAGGGACCGAAGTCCAATAGTCAATATAGTTAATAGTAGCACAGTTAGTTCACCCATCAACCTCCAAAAGATACTCAAAGATCCACCACTCCATACTCATACTCAACTCGACCCAAGAACCATCACTCAGAGTGCTCATCTCAGATATGAACACAAACCAACTCCCAGATAACATAATCAAGGATTCAACCAACCAAATAAGAGACTCATATAATGGACTAAGAGGTATGAATAAATACTCCAGAATCAAGGTAACATATCCAATAGAATACTCCAACCAACTCCAGAACAAAGGAGGGATCAAACAACGGATCACTCACCTCCACCAACCACTACCGCCTTCCTCTTACGGAAGACTCCAGTGGGTTACATTATGCCGCTAGAGTGCCCCGCAAGAGCAATTCCCACACACCGAATCAGACTCAGCCCCAAATACAAAGAAATGTTCCAGAATACACAAATCAGATCATACTACACCAAGATTTCATCTAACAGAGGCCAAATAACATGGAAATTCAAACCAACAAATGATCATATACATCAATAGACAAAGGATTAAGACACAAGTCCATGAATCCATCAAACACAATCAATAATAGGCTAATAATCAAGGAATTTCAGGATTTCCAACACCAAATAATACCATATAGATTGAGAGTGTAAAAATAGATTTTGATGGACATAGTGGTTACCTTTGAAGCGTATTTAATCCCAAAAGCAACACCAACTCAAGGCTCGGTTCATAAGCTAGGCCCATAATCGTGAACCTGAAGATTAACGTAATCTAACACCGTCACTAACTACTAATAACAATAGTCCTAATTGGTCCCTTATAATTATCACCTAACATCCATGCTTAAGGGTTAATATAACATGGTCATTATTATGAACCAAACCATAATAACCTAATCATTGGTTAATAACAAACTCCTAATCTGATTATACAAAAGCTTAAAAAGGGATATTACCTTAACCAAAATGCTTAACTAAGGAATTGAACCCTAGCCCTCCTACTCACCACCCAAACACTATACCACCAGACCAGTCTGCCTATTGGTGTCATGATACGTGACCGCCGACTCTAATTCTTCATACGGACCTCCCGGCTACCATACGGAAACGGAAGGGAGGGGAGACACGCCCACGTTGCTGCTGGCCGAGCGGAGCATGGCACACCGCCGAAACTGCCCGCCACCACTGCCGCTACAACAATCCGCAAGGAAGAGGAAGTCGCTGCTGCTGCCGTTCTTCACCGCCGAGCTCCATCATTGCTGCTGCTACGCCATGCCAACGACAACACAAAAGCCATCACCGTAAACAGAGGAGGGGAAAGAGGTTCGCTGCTGCAATTCCACCGCTATACCCTGCTTCCTTTACGTCGAGGAGAAGAGGATGCGGCACGGGTTCATGGAACCGTCATCACCGCCGTCTGCCACCGCAAGGTCTAACGCCGTCGTCCGAAGCCACCAGAAAACAGGGAGGGGAAAGTCACGCCGAACACCGCCGCCGAGACCCCATCGTCGAACCAATCAATGCGTCGGGGGAGAGAGCTTGCTCTCACTGCTGTTTCGCGTACAGAGAACGGGAGAAGAGCTGACGCCGATTCCTACTGCTGCTGCATCGCGCTTGCCGGAACGCGTGACCGCCGCCGCTACGCAGAAGGGGAAAACTCCCATTACGAGCTCTGCTACCGCCGAACGCCGTTGCCAAACATGAGGAGGAGAAACGGAGGCCCATCGCTACAACGCCGCCGCTCCACCTCACTAAGGTTGCCGCCGACTGCCGCTGTTGACTAACTCCACCAGGTGCACCGCCGCTACCATCCGTCACACCATGCCAAGATGTCATACGTCGCGGAGAGTTGCTGCTTGGGGTTGCTCACATCGGACGGAGGAGGAAAGAGTTGGGTGAAGCCATTGCCATCGTTCACCATCCTTACTATGCTCGCCGGCGGTTTCCATTGTCATCTTAGCCGAGAGAGACGAGAGACAGAGGGAAATGGATAGACAAGGATGAAGAAGCAGAGGATTGTCTTTGGCTGCTAACTTCCAGGTTTCCTTATTTGGAAGCTTCTAATTATATCTAGGGTAAACTTCCATTTTGGGCTATGTAACTTATGGAAATTGGGTCAATTTTGGTTCAAGGCTAAAAATACATATACATATATGTACACAATTTCATTTGGGCTTAGAAGAATTCTAATAATTAAAGATTGAGCTTAAGGGTAGTTTATTTGGTTCATAGCCCCATATTGAAAATCATATAGTATGAAATATATATATATTGCTATAGATGTATTGGGGCTAAGGTAATTTGGTAGCTTAATAATAATAGGTAATCCAAAAATATTTTATTCCAAGCCCATTAGGTAAATAATTATACTTATAATTATTTTAATAATTACTTAATAAGAAAATAACCCCCTTTATATTTAAATAGAGTAGTAAGAAATTTCGGGGTGTTACAATATTCTTGTAAGTATATATAATATAAAGAATGGAGCCCATTCCTTATTAAGTCTTTCACCCTAATATAATATATGTGTTGTAGTATATATATTCAAGACTAAATTTCCCTAAAGGTTTTCACTCTCTCTCTTCCCTACACTTACTATTCACGCCACTTTCCATCTCAATCCTTCCAAATTTGATCTTCATTTCTCCTTCAAGAATTCAAGTCAAGATTGCTCCTTTAGGCTTGTTTGAGTTTGGGTAATTGCATCTATCTAGGAATATTCATTGCATCATATAGTTTTGCTAATCTTTATGCAAGTTCTTATGTTTTCTTTTGGGGTTCTTTGGGTAAAAAGATGATCAAGAAGGTGGTGGTGCTTTGTGAGGTGTGTTGAGGCTTGCTTGGTTGGAAAGAGCTTCAAAAGGTAACCACTATGTCCATCAAAATCTATTTTTACACTCTCAATCTATATGATATTATTTGGTGTTGGAAATCCTGAAATTTCTTGATGATTAGCCCTATTATTGATTGTGTTTGATGGATTTCATGATCTTGTGTCTTGATTCTTTGCCTATTGTTGTTTACTATCATTTGTTGGTTGGATTTCCATGTTATTTGGCCTCTGTGGAATGAAATCTGGTAGTATGATCTCATTTTCTTAGCATTCTGGAACATTTCTTGTGTCTGAGCAGAAGTCTGGGAATGGGGGTGTAGGTTTGACCTTGCGGAGGACCTTTGCGGAATAATGTGACCCGCTAAGGCCTTCCGCAAGGCCAAGGCGGTGGAGGTTGGCGGATAGAGGTGTTCCGCTGGGGTGGTCCGCCTCCTCCTTGCGGAGGAGTGCGGCAGAGGACGGTGATCCGTTGGTGTGTTCCGCAAGGTCTCTGGGAATCTGCTTCCAGAGACTGTTTTGGGAATTGTTGTCTGATTGTTTCTCCTTTTGTTCTGAATATTGTTGGAGTGTTTTATTGGGTATTTTACCATGTCTTTGGAGTATTTATTCATGCCTTTTGTTGGGTATTTTACCATGTCTTTGGAGTATTTATTCATGCCTCTTGGTTCCTCTTTTGTACTTTTGCTTTGTTGATTCCTTGATTATGTTATCTGGGAGTTGGTTTGTGTTCATAGTTGAGATGAACACTTTGTTTGGTTGTTTTGGGCTGAGTTGGAGTATGAGTATGTGGTGGTGGATCCTTGGGTATCTTTTGGAGGTTGATGGGTGAACTAACTGTGCTACTATTGACTATATTTGGACTTCGGTCCCTGTGATTGGGCTTTTGCCCCTGTGATTGGACTTCGGTCCCTGTGATTGGGTTTTTACCCCTGTGATTGGACTTAGGTCCCTGTGATTGGACTTCGGTCCCTGTGATTGGGTTTTCTTACCCCTGCGTACCTAACTTCTGACTTGTGGGTTTGGTGTTTGATATGAGGGTTGGTATGGTGGTTTGGAGGTTGGAGTTAGGAGTTCTTTCTTGGTATTATGTATTCGTGAGTTCCTTGTGATTATTCGGTTAATTCGTATTTCGGTTGATATCTCGTTGTTCTTTGTTATGGTTGGTTGGTTCCCTTATGGTTGTTGTTTAGTTGGTATCTTGTTTATGGATTCGTTGTCTTATACATTCGTCACTGAATATTGGTTTCGTTTGGATGAGTCTTGGTTTATGATTCATTCAGTTTATCATTGTTGAGTATCCGTTTTTAATTAAAGAACAGTTTGTTGGTGTATATATTCTATATGGGTGTGTAAACCTATTTACAAGCTTATGTATATCTATACTTTCTTGCGGGTGTGAATGGTGGTTACTTAGCAGTCTTTTGCTAATGGTTCTTTGTGTGTTTTCCAGGTTTGCATTAAAGTCTATGCGCTAGCGCGATAGAGTATACCTGTCTGAGGATGCGTAGACTAGATGTTATGTTTCTAGACTTGTGTTGTGGGCCTGTGTGCCGTTTTGAGATTTCATATACTCTGGTTTAGTTGTTGGATGCTTTGAGACATGTTTTGAAGATTTTTATCTATGCAGTTCTATTCCTCTAGTTAGCCTGTGCATCTAGGCCGTGTTTTCTTACCTAGATGTGGCATGATGCCCCTTAGGTTTTAATTCGCTTCCGTTATGTTATGTTTTATAGTTGAGATGGGCAACTGTTATGTTAAGTTTTATCTATCTCAGCTTGTGTAAAGTTGGGGTGTCACAGACATATACTCCGGTTACCTATGAGTTTTTTGCTTGAGATGTGTCCCACTAAAACATTAGGTTCCGTATGCGTGGAGTTCAGACTTACATTTCCTTATTTTTCATTCACTTTGTAACCCCTCGGTTTTTCCGACAAAGTTAAGGTTCGAGAATATTTTTTTTAGGCTGTAACAATTTATGAGAAGGTCTCTCGGTGTTCGAAAGAATTTTTTTTTTGAGACTAGTTATTAATAAGCTGCGATCTACGTACCGGTCACGAACCGTAAAAATTTAAAGGATGCGTATACGGTTCGAGTTTTCCTAGAAATTAGATTATTAAGTATGATACGATTAAGCCTGAACTTCTAGTTAGTTCAAGTGAAAATTTAAACGGACTGTAAGGGGTAAAATTTTTACGGACCTTGTACCTATATTTCGCGAGGTACCAAAAAATTCCCAATTTTAGTGGTTATCGACGGGATTATTTTTAGGATAATTTTGGTGTTAGAATTTTCCCGAATTAAGCTATAATCCTCCGAACTTTTTATCTGATTTAACCCCAAACTGGCAAAGTAAATTTTGTTCTTCAAGAGCCACCATAGGAAGTTGACATGTGGCACTCCTAATTACCACATGGTTAGTTCATTAATGGCATGTCATAGGAAGTATGGGAATGTTGCACTTGTTTCTTAATCTTCAAGCAAGACTTACCATCATCCCCCCCCCTCTCCTACTCCATTTTCGAAAATATCATAAGGAAAAAGAAGAGAAAGGAAAACTTAGTCTTCTTCATAGTGATCAAGAACTCCTAAGCATCTCTTCAAGTCAAGTGCTCTAGTATAGGTAAGACTTTGGTTTTGTTCGGTTAAATCATTCCTAGAACTTAAGTGTAAACTAAAGGTGCATGAAAATGTTGTTATTATGGTGATTTTTTTTAGGATCTTTGGTGAAAGGTTCGAGGGAGGAGATCATCAACTTCCACGGTTTTTAAAATCTTCTAAAGAGGTAAGGAATCCCTTAAGTAGGCTTAGTCACTTGAAGGTGATCAAATGCTAGTAAATTATGTGACTAGGAATTTTATATGAAAATTATGTGTCAAGTTTATGGATCTACAAGTTGGCTCAAAAGACTATACTTTGATTTTTGGTAAGATTTTAATATGCATGTTCATAGTTATTTTATGCATGTATATGTTGTGTTAGGTCCATATATGCTTACATTTGTGAAAATGGTGGAAGATCGGGTCGTTACAACCCCGTTCTTGCGGCCCGAAGTGGGCAGAATCGAATGGACGCGACAGTGGACGCGCGTCCACCGCGCGCCCATCGTGGACAAAGGTTTCGGCGCCTCGGCCGAGAGGCCGGACGCGAGCACGGACGCGCGTCCGCTGCGCGTCCGTGGGCATCCAGTTTCGGCGATAAATGCCGAACCAGCTGCGTCCACCGTGCGTCCAGCCGCGAGTCCCCGCGATGCGGACTCGTTTTCGACTCGTTTTTTATCGAACTTTTCCCCGATGTTTTTAATCCCGAGTGTTATGATGTTTGGAAGGCCTACGGGCAACCAGGTAAATTTTTGAAAACTCGAATATTGTTTTTGTACGTTATATTTCTTAACTTGGAGAAAAATTGCGTTTTAAGAAATAATGTGACTCTCGTTACTTGGATTTTCATGGTGGAAAATCATTAACCAATATGTGAACTTTGGTAACACAATTGAACAAGTATGATAGTTTTGAGTCATCTTGTGAATATACTAATTAACGCGAGGTTTGTATGATTAATTCATACTGCAGAGCGAAGTCTATTCGCTGAGAGAGAGAAAGATATTAAAATGTTTTTGTATGATTAATTCATACTGCAGAGCGGAGTCTATTCGCTGAGAGAGTTATTGAAATGTTTTTGTATGATTAATTCATACTGCAGAGCGAAGTCTATTCGCTGAGAGAGTTATTGAAATGTTTTTGTATGATTATTTCATACTGCAGAGCGAAGTCTATTCGCTGAGAGAGTTATTGAAATGTTTTTGTATGATCAATTCATACTGCAGAGCGAAGTCTATTCGCTGAGAGGAGAATGAGTTATGAAATTCTTGAGACGTTTGACCTGCGGGAGGCATGAGTGCCGCGGCCCGAGGTTCTTGAAAACATTCTAAGATTACACTATATTTATCCAAAAAGAAATTTAGTGATTTTACTAATTATAAAATCTAGTTACTCCGTAACTAGATCGCAGAATAAATTGTCGCAAGAGTTGAATAGCAAAGTGTGTGTTGTTAAACTCTTTTGAATTAAATGGTGGAATTCTCGGAAATAGAAGTATTATGTGCTGATGTCACTTATATACTATATTGTACTGTTTTGTTGTTAATATGATTGCAGGTAGAATGCAACCGTTGGGTAAAGTTTACATTTTCTGAATATTATGTTGTTTTTGAAACCTTTGTTTACTTTCGAGTGACAATGGATTTCCTTACTTAGCCGTCGTGCTAACTACACTTCATTGTGTCCTTTATCAGATGGAATCTAGCGTGGGTTCCTGGAGCCCACCGGACTCAGACCCCTCTGAGTTCGAGTTCCCCGTGCTTGACTATGATGATTACACTCATTATCTGCTAGATGGAGACCCGTATGCCCCGGGCTACGCACCAGATCCGCCTGTATTGACTTGTACTCCTGAGCCTACTCCCGCTCCTGTCTCACCGGAGGTACCAGTTTGGTACCCCGTCCCCGTTGAGCCGATGTGTCCCTTCGACGCCCTCCAAGCCAGCTATGGGTTCTACCCCATAGAGATCCTACCCGGTAGCAACCCTCTTGAGTTTGTGGTCCACTATCCTTACCCGTGGGATCCGAATCCCCCGGACTACCACGACGAGTGGATGATGTACATGAACACGTGTCGGTTTCTGGACCACATCATGTGGTTTGAGGGTGAGTGGCATGTTGTCTGGGGCACCTACACGGGCCCAGTGTACCACTCGTTAGACTAGGTAGCGTCTAGAGTGGGGAGTCCAGTCAGTTCTTTTGTGTACATATATCTTTTGTAGCGGTGCTAATTCTAAAATGACTGTCAAGGCCGGGTCTAACTAAACTCTTCTGATGGATTGTATTTTTAAACCTTAGTTCTTTTGGTAGCTTGTTTAGCTACACTTAACCGATGCTATGGAAATGCATTTCATTTTGATGGTTATGTTGATATTGTGCAGTATCCTTATCTCTAGCCTGTGCATCTATAATGAATCCTATCTGAATGTGATAGGGTTTAGTCTAGGTTGTGTCCCACTAAAACAATAGGTTCCCTATGCGTGGAGTTCAGACTTACATTACCTTATTTTTCATGCAATTTACCACTTTTTTTCGGAAATGAGAAGAACCAAAGAACAAGCCTTGAAAATGAATTTATAGGAAGCAAGCACAAGCCGAACAATGGCAAGAGCAGAACCACCACCTCCACGACCACAAGTTGAACCTAATGCAAGAGGAACAAGGGTCCTCCGAGGCTTAACTCATGAACAATTGGCGCTTGTGGATATGTATAAGTCAGAGAATTTAATTGAAGGGAAATACTTTGATCCAAGTGTGCTAAGGGGATTTGGGTTTGAAGACATGGTAAATTGGTTGTTAAGACAACCGTAATGGAGCAAACTATTCGAATGGAGAGGACCGACGTATACTCCGGTTACCTATGAGTTTCGTGCTTGAGATGTGTCCCTCTAAAACATTAGGTTACATATGCGTGGAGTTCATACTTACATTTCCTTATTTTTCATTAACTTTACCGCTTTTTATAGGTAATGGGAAGAACCAAAGAACAAGCCTTGAAAAGGAATTATGAGGAAGCAAGCACAAGCCAAACAATGGCAAGAGCAGAACCACCACCTCCATCACCACAAGTTGAACCCAATGCAAGAGGAACAAGGGTCCTCCGAGGCTTAACTCATGAACAATTGTCGCTTGTGGATGTGTATAAGTTAGAAAATTTAATTGGATGCAAATACTTTGATCCGAGTGTGCTAAGGGAATTTGGGTTTGAAGACATGGTAAATCGGTTGCTAAGACACCTGCAA
>CP025650.1:12431352-12454754 GCA_003576665.1 Ipomoea trifida
GTAATATATTACAAATGCACTTGCAATATACAAAAAATAAATCTTTAAAAAAATGAATATTTAGTACACTAAAATGAGCATTCAATATATTAAATGTGAAAATGTATATTAGTAGTCCACCTTGCAATGTAGACCATGACCCATGGTATAATGATTTGGTTGTTATGCCATGGACCCGGGTCCACCTTTCAAGGTAGACTCAGGTCCATGCTCATAATTTTAGTACTCTATGTTCACAATTTTTGAACTCTATATTCACAATTAAAGAACTCTACGTTCACAATTTCAGAACTTTATATTCAATAGTATAACACAATTTTTGAATCTATATAACAAATTTGTGAATATAAAGTTCAAAAATTGTGAATATTGAGTAATAAATTTTGTGAATTGAATTTTAAAATTGTGAACATAGAGTTTTAAAATTGTAAACATAGAGTTTTTTATATTGTGAACATGGACCTCGGACCCCGTGTCCATAGCATAATTTGTCATAATGATTGTGTTAATAGTCTTTCCTCTAAGTAATAGTTTTTTTTTTGAGTACCCCTCTAAAATTGTGAATTTATACAAACTAAACTGAAAATTTTGTCCATCACACCCGACATAACAGAGCCAAACTACATTGGATCATGCATGACATGGTTAGGGTTGTTGGTGTTTGTGAGTTGTGAGTGAATTCCTAAGCAAAAAAAAAAAATGATGTGGCGACAAAGCGTTACCTAGTTTTTGGAGATGCTGCCAGCCAGCCAGCCCTGTCTCCCTTCTGCTTCTTCTGATGCTCTGATCTTTTCACAGTATATAATGGATTTCATTTCATAGTGATATACCTAACAACATACTTCACATCCTGAGAATTAGATAAGGAAAAATCTCAGGGTATTGTAATTATGAACACCCTGCTTTGCTTCTTCGGCTTCTTGCTTTTGCTTTGCAGCTGTGGTGCCACTGCACAAGGTAAGGTATTTGAATTTGGATATATAAACATTATGGCTCTATTTGGTAAATTGCCGTTAATTTATAGTTGTTAGTTGATTTGGTAAGAGGATATAACTAATTAATAATATTAGTTGATTGTAGAAATGTATTTGGTAAATTAATCGTTAGTTGATAACTCTTTGGTATAATGTTTTTTTAAAAAATAAAAAAAAAACTGATTGAAGAAGTTTTGAATAACTTTTTTAAATTTTAGCATTTTGGAGTTATAAAAAGTTAATTAATTAAATACTTATTTGACTTTTAACGAAATTATCAATTAATAGTTGTCAAATAAATGAAAATTGATTGAAAGACTAATTATTTTACCAAATAAGACATATATATTTTATTTGTAAAATGCGGTGTTTTACTCGAATTTCAAATATTTGATCAAATGGCAAAATTCTTGTATTTTATAATTACTAAAGATTTGAATTAATAATAGAAGCAGGCAAACAAACATAATAGTAGATATCACATCTCACAAATTTTATTTAGTGTATGTTGAGCATACAATATATAAAAAATAAACATGTAAGCCAAATATCAGTTTAAACGCTTACTTTTTTTTTTTTTTGGGTGCAGATTTTAAGAATCCCACCGAGAAACCAAATTTGGGACCATTCGAGGAGTGGAGAAGTGCTTTTTTCTGCTTGATTCATGTAATCTATGTTATCCAATTCTTTTGTTTTCTAATTTCTGGAATATTTTATATGCGAAAAAAACAATGTACTTAATAATTGTGTAAAAAAAATAAATTTCAGTTCAAGAACACAAATTCTTGCCCCAAAAAGTACGAGCTGGACTTGTCCGGGTGGCTGAACGTAACCAAAGAAGACGGAACAGAGTTCTGCTCTAGCCCCTGCGCCAACCAAACCAGCTCCGTGTTGGACTGCATCCGCGACACCGAACGAGACTTTTGGTTCGCCAATAAGGCCACCGTCCAACACCTCCGCCAAACCATCCACCAAGGCTGCCACACAAATCAGGGTAACCATCACGCTCAATTATGCTCTAATCAACTCCTAATAATCAAACCACTAAGTTGCCAAATTATACCATACACTGCATTGTTCACCTGCTCCAAAATAACTTCCGACCTGCCGTTGACATATTCTGTACCTGAAATTACAGACACAAATTGTTAACTCAAAACACTGGTCCATAGTGTAACAATTGTTCAAAGTTTAGGTCGATTTAAAAAATTAAAAATCAAACTTGATCAAGCTCTAAAATTTTAAAGTCGATTCAACGTACACAATATATATATATATATTACTCCCTTTGTCCTATTTTATATGTTTTACTTACCATACATTGGTTAAACTTATTTTTTCTTCTTTATTTATTTTCTTTAGTATTATTTATTTATTTTTAAATTTAATTTTTGTATTTAATAGTACTTTTAGTGTAGTTTCTTAATATATAAAATTTGTATATTAATATTAAACTTAATATTATGAAAAATTGAATTAAAAATAACTTCAGTCAAGTCACACATAAAATTGGACGGAGGGAGATAAATTTGTGTTAGTAAACCATAATTTTTTTCAATTTCTAGGTTGTTAATGGATTCTTGTTTGTATTTGTGCTCATCAACTGCAGGCTTTACAGGAGTGAGTTTGTACCCATCATCCATGAATTAAACTTGACGGACGCTTCTGATGCCCTCGTTGGTTTGCTCCGACACAAGATGACAGATAGTCTTTCACTATTGTACGTAAATGAGGACATTAGTAACATGTTTATACAAAAACCATAAATGCATACATAATGTTTCTCTGTAACTGATCTGTACTTCCCACAGGCCACAACCACATGAATACAGAGAGAGGAGATCACCATACCTTCTCAAATTCATGATAACTGACAAACAGAACATAACATGCAAAAAAAACATAGAAATGATGCTCTGTAAACTTAACAGAAAAACAGCTTGAAACCAAAGTAGACATTACAATACAGTTTCCCCTTACATCAATCTGTCTAATTAATATTAATATATTTACAAATTAAAAGATTCATAACCAGTTAACCACTGGACAAGCACAAACTACTACAATACTACGTTCCTTGCGAACAACTTATTGAATCAAGAATAATGAAAAATTTAAAACACTTAAGTTACACATATTTGGAGGACATCCCCGGTAGCATTTCGCCTTTATCCCATTGCGTACTTTTGCGTCCAGCTCCGAGCAGTGGCCTCGTATTTGGCCCTGTCCGTCTTGTACATGTGAGCAATTTCTGGTACGAGTGGATCATCCGGGTTTGGATCCGTCAATAGAGAACAGATGGACAAGAGGACCTGATCAAATAAATATGAAAGCACAATCAGGCTACACATTCAAATGAGAGGAAAACTCCAATAAAAATCCAAAATGAATGGATTTCCAAAGTCGTGTTATACAGAGTAACTTTTATCAGAAACACCCCACCTTACCCTTTGAGATGTTTATACTTTTTTAAGGCAAAAAACTACAAGAGGGAAGAATGCTATGCAACATCATAGAAATATCAATAAATAAATACTACTCTGTACTATTCTAGGGTCAACATGTTTCTGCAAGCACATGAAGTGGGATGTGCATGGAACAAGTCTAATCCCCAAATCATTCGGTTTTAATTTTTAAAATTGTCCAAGGTGTCTTCTTTTTGCCCAAGAGTAATGATGACACTGGCTTATCTGCATAGGACTAAAGAAGAATAAAAATTCCAAATAAAAAAAGAGGAAGTAGAGCACACCTTAGATATGGTCAATGCCGGACTCCACTGCTCTTTAAGAATATCAAGGCAGATACTTCCATTGCTGTTGATGTTTGGGTGAAAGACCTTGGTTCTAAAGGCAACCTGAAAAAGGTAAAAGACAATTTAATTATCTAAATCCACTAACCTCATATGAAATCGTAAATTCTGTGGTGTCTGGTGTGTATCTTTAAAACACAGAGAGCATTCTAGAATACGGAATACCATAAACAGTATACAGTGAGATTTGTTAAACTTCAAATATATTCTAGAACACCATAGGGAATATTGTGAAGGATACACAAAAGTTGTTTCTATTAACGTTTATTTGGAGTAATATGAATAGGTGGAGAGTAGTTCTGAATATGCAAGTGGCACAAACGATATTTACACATTCTCAAACTCCAAGCTTAATTTTGTACTATTGGGATGTCAAGATGAGAAGTGAATGCACCCAGAAATTACATAAAATTATATTGCCACATCTTTGAGGATAAAAATATTATCATATCTCTAACTGAAAGTACACTTATCCAGTTATCCACCATTGGTGGGCGACAATATGCTCCACATTCAATAACCTAAATACGATCTCTGAGAAAAGAAAATGAAATCCAGACCACAGGCATACCTTAGGGGGCTTAAAAGGGTAATCGGGAGGGAAATGAATTGAAACCAGGAACACACCACCCGCATAAGGGCTATCTGTTGGCCCCATGATCGTTGCTTGCCAATGGAACATGTCTTCTGCAACAGGACCTGCAACAAATAGGATGTGCAATAAATTTCAATGTAAACACTCAATTCCAATCAATTGATACATATTACAAAGCACAATCAGAAAGCCTAAAACTACAGTAAGTTAAATTAAGACAAGAGAGTTAATATAATCTGGGGTTCTCTGAGTATAGTGTCTTGGTTTTGACACGTTTAGTTCTAAACATTTAAATTGAACACACGGTCCTTCGACTTTCAAATTGTTACCATTAGTGGTCCAAGGTAACCATCAATAGTCCTTCAACTGTCATATTTTAACCCGTCGTGGTCCTTCACATTTGAAAGTTGAGGGAGCATGAGTGGTTAACTTGGACTAGAGATCGATAACAATTTAAAAGTCAAAGAACCATGAGTGGTCAATTTGAAAGTTTAGACTAAATGTGTAAAATCACCACACTTGGAGGACCCCATATAACATTAATTAAAAACCAAACTTAAGAATTCCTACAACATAAACAGATATCAAAATACAAGATTCTATAATGCAAAAAAAAATAAAAATTAAAAGATTTTATTTTTTAAATGCATTAAAACCATACCAGCGCTGCATGATGTTGGAGGATCTTTCTGCAGATCCTTGAGCTCCTTCAATATGCGTTTCGACGCCATAAGTTAATCAGAGAACAACTTCAAAGCTCTTTTGTGGTAACTATAACCTAATCAGAGTTAATACCCTTGCTCAGTACCAGCAGATCTCCAACCCACACTATTAAAATAAAAATAAAATACAAATAAATATCTAAAAGAAGATAGACCAACCTATTGGTCAACAATACTCAAAATACAAACCCTAACATAAAAAACCAAACGAATTTAAAGATCTAATTATCCAACACAGCAGATTCACAGAGCAACGACAAAATAATTTTTTTTTTTTTTAAAAAAAAACAAAAATCTCGTTGACTTCTAGATTCAACCACATATGAAAAAAAAAATACACGCGCATAAACAGATATACGTAATACGTAGGATGGTTGAATACCTGACGGCGGAATAGGGAGGAGCTATTGAAATTGGGGCAGTGGCCGGAAATAGATTTCGGGTCAATCCTCTGAAAGAAGGGGGGAAAATTGGGGTAAATTCGAAAGGATATTTGGTTTTTAAACCGGGGATGGGACCCACAAACGTGTTCTGGAATCATCGTGTGAGGTCATAATTGGCGTCCAATCAACGGCAAATTCCCATGGGTTCGGATTCTGGATTCCACACTTGCCCACCCGCGTGGACCCGTTACTCCATTCCCAATCCCATTTCTGCCGTTGGGGTGGAATACGATACCAAAACCATTGCGCAACGTTCTTTCCTCAACACAATTCATGTGTTTTTTTTTTAGGGAAAAAATGTTAAATAGAGCACTAAATTTTATACATTGTGTAATTACATTATTAAATTAAAAAAATTAGCATTTTTTACATGTTTTTGGTAAAACAAATCAAATTAATAAGATAACACTTAATATAGGCCCTATTTGGTAAATGGCTGTTGGCTGATTGGGTTGGCTGTTTGGGTTAGAAGGTATGATTTGTTAATAACATTAACTGATTGTAAAAAGTTGTTTGATAGATTAGCTATTAGCTGATAGCTGTTTGATATAATTTTTTTTCTCAAAAAGCTAATTGAAAAGGCTGCTTTGAGTAGCCTTTTGAATTTTAGTATTTTAGAGTTACACAAAGCTTATTAACCAAACAATTAATAGTGATCAAATAAGCTAAAATTGGTTGATAGGATGATTATTTACCAAACATGGCCATAATTGATTTTAAAATGTTGATGCTTATATAGATACTATGGGTGAGGTAGTGATGTGTCAAATTATATATCAAAATTTTATTTTAATTATTATTAAAATTTAAAAAAAAAAAAACTAAAAATTGGTAGGAACGCGTAAGCCCTTGAACAGGGCCGGCCCTAGGCAAGTCTGCCCAGGGCCTTTGCACAATATTGGGGGCCCCCTACTTAAAAAAAAAAAAAAAAAAACAATTATATATATGTATAGTATTTATGTGCGAAGACGCCTCGCCAAGCTAAGCAGCAAAATCCCATTTATATTAGGCAACTTATTTTTCTTATCCCTCAAATATTAGGCAACTTTTGCACGCAACTCTATGTATTTATATATAAAGTATATAATTTGTATTAGGCAACCCTTTTCCAGTTTCCTTCTACGCCATTATTTATGTGTACAATATATAAATATTAGGTTATTAGCTTGAGTCATTAACATTAAGCATTAATTAATTTTACTACTTACTATTAGAGACTTATCTTATATCTAAAAAACGCTCTCTATGACAAACAACGGTAAAATTCTCTCGTCCGATCGTTCACCAGAGGACCAGGATCTTCTTGAGCGAAGTACTAAGAAATCGAAAGTATACGTTCAAAACGTGGGTCTCAAGGCTATGGATTTGATTGATTCTGTGATGGGGAACTCGGAACCTGTTTCGGAAGATGTTCTGATGGATTCTTCGGTGGCGGGGACATCGGTTGGGATTGATTCCACGCCGACCCCGGTCCCTGAGGTCGTACTAGAGACTCAAGATCCGAGCGATCTGCTGCAGGAGGTGGGGAATCTGGGTGATCCGGTTCCGGCACAGGAGGCTGTGGGCGACCAGGTTACGCTGAATCTTCCGGTTCAGGCCCCCGCGCCAATCCCCGGAGAGGCAAGACAACGATCCTACCGTGACTCTGTGGTTGGATCGGGTACGAACACCGCCCCTTTCTTGCTTTCTAATGCCGGTGATACGGATGAGATGGGAGAGGAGGATGATGAGGACCCGGATGGCGCTGATGACGATCCAACATGCCCGAGAATTCGTTTGACGGAAAGGGAAAAGGCACGTATCCGGGAGCCGTGGCGGAAATCCCTCATCATTAAGGTGATGGGGAGGAAAGTGGGATATGCTTATTTACTCAGGCGCCTGAATACCATGTGGAAGCCGAAATGCCGCTTGGAACTCATCACTTTAGAAAACGACTACTTTCTGGTTAAGTTTGGATCTGTTGAAGATCTGGAGTTTGCTATGTTTGAAGGGCCATGGATGGTGTTAGATCACTATCTCATTGTTAAACAATGGGTTCCAAACTTCGATCCGACTACGGATAAGACTGAGAAAGTTCTTGTCTGGGTCCGTTTTCCGAATCTCCCGGTGGAGTATTATAATTTGATTACCATGCGAAAGATCGGAAACAAACTTGGTCGTACCGTTCGGATTGATCACATGACGAGTCTGGTTTCAAGAGGGAAGTTTGCTAGGGTGTGTATTGAAATTGATCTCACCAAACCTTTGATCTCTAGGTTCACTTTGGAAGATAAAATGTGGCAGGTAGCGTATGAGGGAATGCATTTAGTTTGCTTTTCTTGTGCAACAGAACAGAACAGCCTGTGCAACACCATGATGGGGAGACAGTTACGACGGGGAGTAACGCTAATCCCCTTGGTGGTGGTTCGCACGCGTCTCAGCCAAAGCAACCTTCTGCTCCATATGGTTCTTGGATGATTGTTACTCGCAAGGACCGTCGACCGGAAGGGAGGCCAATGGGTCAAGGAAGACAAGGGGAGCGGTCGGGTAATCGTAACAGGTCCGTGGTGGTGCCGCCGAATACGAATGTGTCGGGTTCGAGGTATGCGCTTCTGGAGGATACTTCTGATGCCGGTGAGCAAGGCCGGGGAGACACTGGGGAACAACCGCCTCCCCCGCAGGAAAATCTACAAACAGGGAAACAAGCTGCGATTCCAAAACCGGCTGCTTCAGGGTCTTCTTCGGGTGGTAGGTCTCGTCGTGCCAATGTGATTGCCGTGGAGAAACAAATCGTTAATGAGCCTGCAAATACCGCGGTTCCGGCAGATGGCCCGACATAACACGACGTAGTGCGGTATAGAGGGTCTAGTTCACGAAGGGCTGCGGAGGAGAATGAACACGTGGTAGTGCGAGGCGAGAAAGGGGGTAGTCGGATTGAGTCTTCTCGTGTCTGTTCGGTTGAACCCATGGCCGCGGCTGTGCACACTGAGGACTGCAATTCGCAGGAGCATCATGGGGACCCGCCAGAAGACCTCGATAATGAAGGTGATGTGGTTATGGAAATAGAAGACACCAACGAGGATACTAGCAGGGAGGCGGAGGATCTTTCCTCCACACCTGTTTGAGTTTTTGTTCTATGTTGTTTTTGTGCTGTCTGTTTGTTGTTCCTCTCTTTCTCCTTTGTTTTTGGTTGTTATGAAGTGCATCGTTTGGAACTGCCAAGGCGCGGGTGGGAGAGAGTTCCACCGTGTTCTTAAATCTCTTATCAACACCCATAAACCTGTCTTACTTGGTCTTGTAGAACCAAAGGTTTCGGGTGATCATGCGAATACAATCTATAAAAAGTTGGGTTACACAGACTGGGTTCGGGTGGAAGTTGTGGGTTTTAGTGGGGGTATATGGGTTTTTTGGAATGAGGGTGTCCAAGTTGATGTCCTTGTCACTCATCCTCAGTTTATTTTGTTGCAGGTTAGGGAGGGTTGTCACGACTATTGGTTTTATGCAGTCGTTTATGGCAGCCCAACTCACCACCTCCGCAAACGGCTATGGAATGATCTATCTTTGGCTTCTAGGGGCATTCAGGGCCCGCTTTTGGTAGCAGGTGATTTTAATTCCGTTATTTCCCAAGAGGAGACCACTAACTATTCTGCTTTCTCTGTTCAACGCAGCACTGATTTTGCAAATTGGATTCACGCCGAAGGCCTTATTGACATGGGGTACACCGGGCCTAAAATTACTTGGTTCAAAAGTGACCAGTCTGGTTATGCCAAAGGAGCGCGATTAGACCGAGCTCTATGTAATATCGAGTGGAGGCACCGTTTTCCAAATGCCACTGTTGTGCACCTTCCGCGGATAGCGTCGGACCATGCACCTATCCTTATTCACACGGAGGCGCGTACTGCTCACAATAAGGGGGCACCGTTTCGGCTCCAAGCGGCGTGGTTAACCGATAGTCGTTGGATGGAGGTGGTTCGTCAATCCTGGCAACCGAATAACCTTTTGACGGACAACTTACAAGTTGTTTCGGATGCTCTATCTTCTTGGAACAAGCGTGTTTTTGGTCATCTTTTGAAACGCAAGAAGCAGACTCTTGCGCGCCTAGAAGGTATTCAACGGCGTTTAGCTCAACATAAGCACAGGGGTCTGGTAAAGTTGGAGAAAAAGCTCATTGCGGAATATCAGGAAATTCTCTATCAGGAGGAGTTGATGTGGTTCCAGCGCTCTCGAGAGGACTGGATTGTGTTGGGGGATCGAAATACGAAGTATTATCATACGGCGGTTATGATACGTAAGTCGCGTAATTCTGTCTCTAGTTTGAAATTGGATACTGGGGAATGGACAACTGATAACACTCAACTGAAGGAGCATGTTAGGGACTATTACGTATCCCTGTTTTCGGACTGCTCCGATTTGTCGCCGATTGCAAGGTTAGACGGTGCGTTTCCGATAGTCACGCAGGACGAGTGGCGGGTTTTTAACCGAGATGTCACAAAAGAAGAAGTACGCCATGCTGTGTTTGAGATGGCCCCGTTTAAAGCTCCGGGACCAGATGGCCTACATGCGGCCTTCTATCAACAGATGTGGGACACGGTGGGTGATGATGTCTATGCTTTCGTCAATTCTGCTGTTGAGACAGGGGTCTTGCCGGCTGGAGTGAATGATACCATTCTTGTCCTCATTCCTAAAGTAGCCTCTCCAGAGATTATTCAACAGTTTCGCCCGATCAGTTTATGTAACGTAAACTATAAAGTGATCACTAAAACCATAACAAACCGCTTGAAATGCATTCTCCCGACGCTCGTTGGCCCTTTTCAAAGTTCTTTTGTCCCGGGGAGGCAGATTTCTGATAATATTATCTTCTACCAGGAGGTGATGCACTCTATGCGAACCAAGAAAGGTAGAACGGGTTTTATGGCTATAAAACTTGACTTTGAGAAGGCCTATGATCGACTCTCGTGGGATTTTGTTGAGTCGGTTCTTCGAGATATTGGTTTTAGCCAGCAATGGGTCCGGCTGATTATGGAATGTGTTCGGTCATCGCGACTGACTGTTAATTGGAATGGTGAGAGGTTGCCCCAGTTTTGTCCAAGGCGGGGATTACGCCAAGGAGACCCTATGTCTCCGGCTATCTTTGTTATGGTTTTAGAAAAGCTAAGCCAGTTGATTGAAACTAAGGTTCACACAGGAGGATGGAAAGGGGTTAAGCTTGCACCTGCATGTCCGATTCTTTCCCATCTATGCTTCGCAGATGACATGGTTTTGTTTGCGGAGGCATCTATTGAGTAGGTGGATGTCATTACAGAGTGTTTGTCTCGTTTCTGCGCTGCGTCGGGCCAACGTGTTAGCTATGCTAAGTCTCTAGTCTATTTCTCTAAGAACACGGATCCTCATTCTGCTACGGCGATCTCTCACAAGCTGGGTATTGCAAAAACTGATGACTTAGGCAGATACCTAGGTGTGCCCTCGATTCACGGACGAGTAACATGTAAATCGTATGGGGCTTTACTAGACAGAATTAATAATCGTTTAGATGGCTGGAGGGCAAAGACTCTTTCCCTAGCAGGGAGGATTACTCTTGCTAAATCTGTTCTTAACGCCATTCCCGCGTACACTATGCAAACGATGGTTCTCCCTAAGGGTGTTTGCCAGTCGATTGAGCGAAGTATGCGTCGTTTCATTTGGGGCAATGATGGACTTGATAATCATGCTCACCGTTTACACCTTGTTCGATGGGATGAGGTTACTAGGTTAAAAATCTGATGGGGGGCTTGGTTTATGTAAACTGCAGGAGTTTAATGCGGCCTTTATGGTAAAACTTGGGTGGAGAATGCACCAAGAGAAACACTCCTTATGGGCTCAACTTTTATCTGGTAAATATAGGGATGGCTGAACTTCGTCATGCACATCTCTTTGGAAGGGCATTGTGGCGGCCTCTCCTTTTCTCGACGCTAATATGGTCCGGTCAGTGCATAACGGGGTAGCTACCAGGTTTTGGATGGATAAGTGGATTGTTCCCTACCCGCTTCATCAATTGCTGAAAACCCCTATTAGCCTTCCTCTCCTGTATGCACCTGTTAGTGAGTATTAGGAGGAAGGTAGGGGTTGGAAGTGGGAGTATCTGCAGGACTTGCTTCCGTCGGATATTCTGGGTAGATTGGCAGTGTTCATGTTGTCTGGTGACATCGAAGCAGAGGACGGATTTCGGTGGCACCTAGAGTTTGATGGTAGATTTTCGGTTTCTACAGCGTATGAGGCGATTCTCTCGACGCCCCAGCAGGGGGAAACTGATGTTTG
This sequence comes from Ipomoea trifida, assembly GCA_003576665.1. Classification (NCBI taxonomy): domain Eukaryota; kingdom Viridiplantae; phylum Streptophyta; class Magnoliopsida; order Solanales; family Convolvulaceae; genus Ipomoea; species Ipomoea trifida. The sequence continues at coordinate 12,443,169 of CP025650.1, forward strand.
GTTACACATTTGGAACCTTAAAGTGCCTTATCGTATTTGTGTTTTTGCTTGGCTAGTCAGGCATGGTTGTTTAATGACCAATGTCGAGAGGGCTCGCCGTCATCTCACATCTAATAGCTTCTGTAGTTTTTCTGCAGGTGAGCAGGAGGATTTGGGACATCTGTTCCGCCGTTGTCCTAGAGCAACGGGAATTTGGAGTGCCGCTCTTTCTCCTCAAGTTCGTGCGAAGCTTAATGCTCTGGACTGGGATGAATGGCTGATAACAAATCTTAAAGGTGACAAGTCGGTGGGGCTTCGGTCAGACTGGCCGTCGAGGTTCATCCTTAGGCTCTGGTGGATTTGGAAATGGCGAAACGAGGCAATTTTCAACGGCAATAACGTTCCTTTGGACTGGAAGCTCGAGTGGATTTTGCGAAAAGATACTGAAACAACAACGGCGTTTGCTGCGCGACATAGATGCGGAATGGCAGGCAATATGACGACAAATGCTCTAGTTTCTTGGAAACCGCCTGAACAAGGGTGGATGAAGATGAATGTAGATGGTAGCTGTTCGGCGGATCGCAGCTCGGCAGGGTGTGGAGGAGTCTTACGGGACCACTTTGGCCAATGGAAAGGGGGTTACATCAGTCATCTCGGCACTTGCTCTCCTCATATGGCTGAAGCCTGGGGGGTATTTCACGGCTTGCACCTTGCGGCTGGCTTGGGAGTCCGGAAGTTAGTCGTGGAATGTGATTCTTCTCACGTGGTTAAGGCCTTGACTATCAAGGATTGCGACGATGGGAGCTTACAAAATCTTGTCCAACGATGTCTTATTAAGGCTCAAGAGTTCGAGGACATACGGTTTTCCCACATATTTCGGGAGTAGAACCGTTTGGCAGATTCACTAGCGAAGAAGGCCATGCGTTGTCACACCACACACGTTGAGTATCAAGAGGTCCCTAGTGACTTACGAGAGCTGTATTTTGAGGATATTGTAGGCGCTAGCTTTCAGAGGAATGTTCCACGGGGACGGGAGTCCATGTAGTGTTTAATACCCGGGTTTTCAGCCCTCTTCTTTTATCAAAAAAAAAAACATTAAGCATTAATTAGTTATTACCGAAATTGTTGCTTAATTCTTATATATTTACACAAATCTCACAAATAAACTACAGACAGATCATAGACAAATGAGACGACAGACGTAGTTCGATAGGATCAAAGAACTCTTCTTGATCGTACAAAGTAAAAAATTTTCAAGTTCTTCAATTCTCTTAACAGGTAATTAAAATTACTAAATATTTCACAATTCTTGTTTATTATTTTATTTACATGACTTAATAATTCTGATTCAAAATAATATATTCAAGAATTTGTTTCTTGATTAATTATTTGTTCATAGAGTTTTTAAATAAATTTTTATTTTTTCTTTAGGGTTTTATAATTATGTTTTCTAGAAAATATTCATCTGGGTTTGAAAAATTGTTAAATGCTATTTTTATTATTGACTATTGTTAAGGAAAATTGTTAAATGCTACTATTACATATCGAATATTATTGACTATCCCAATTACTGTTGCCTATGCATAAAGGAGTTTTTCAAAGTTGAAGTTATTGAAATCTTACTTACGATCAAGTATGTTGCAAAGAGAGACTCAATATATTAGCTTTAGTCTCTATTGCAAATGAGATTTTGGAAGAAGTTGATATCAAAAGTTTGGTAGATGATTTTGCGTCTAAATGTGCACGATGCATGACACTTTTTTAATGAAATTTTAGATGTCTTTTTTTTTAGAATATTTATATTTTAAATTTTTGACACAACTTTTTAAACAACTATTATTTATATATATATAAATTAATCGAAAAAGGGGCCCAATTTAAGATATTGCACAGGACCCCATTTTTTATTGGAACGACCCTGCCCTTGAAATACCAGAATCAAGCAAAAAATGATTGCAATAGCTACCGATTACTCATTCTAGAGCCTATAAACTAATGCATATATAAATGCCTCATTAATGGTCTGCTGTGTGTTATGATTTAGGCTGATCTTGTAATTGCTGGTAAGAAGAATGACTTAAATACAAATAGCAAGAAGTTGGCAACTGATGCTGGGAAGGATGAAACTATGCCTAGGAATGAAGAAAACTTAGCAGTTAAATAAATTTTGAAATTTCATTTTGTTTGTCTGCTTGTGTGAGCTGTTAGTTTCTACTAAGGAGTTTGTTATGAAATTTTGTCTTTTTCTACAATTGGGTATTTAACGATTGTGGAATTTTTTTTTTGGAATCATCATAAACTATTAATGTTTTTGGGTATTAAAGGCGTTAAGTCTTTGTGGGTCGATTGGTCGCCACCTTTGGAGGGATGGATCAAACTCAATACTGACGGGGCTAGAAAGACTTCCATTGGGCTTGCTAGTGCTAGTGGTCTTTTTCGGGATCACTTAGAGAGGTGGATCATGGGTTTCACGGTCAATGTGGGAGGGAACGATAGTTACTCTGCCGAACTGTATGTGGGGCTTAAAGGAGGATCTATGGCTCGGTAGAGAGAGGTGTTTTCAAAAGGTTCTCGTTGAGTTGGATTCGGGAGCTATTGTTGAGGTGATGAATGAAAGTTTTCCGCAGGGGGACAATCTTCCCTCACTCGTCATGGATTGTAAGTTTCTTAGAAGGGGTTTTCATTGTGTAGTCTTCTCACATGTTCTGAGAGAAGGGAACAAGTGTGCGGACTTCTTGGCTAATATTGGGCAGATGGAGAATTGGGGGACTAGAATCTTTGAGGACTTTCTAGACGAGATAATTCGACTTCTTCAGGCTGATGCGGGAGGAACTAGATTTATAAAAATCAAATAATCGTTGTGGATGTGTGGTGTCCTCTTCACTAAAAAAGAAATGAAAATTCATCCCTTTTCTTCACCTTTATTTTTTCTTTTTTGTTCTCCCTTTTCTTACTCCGGAAACTCTATACCCTTCTTTTGTTATTTCCTCACCTCCCTTTTTCCATAGCTTATTCATTTGTTTTCTCAGGTTGTTAGTTGTTACAAATTGGCATCAAAACTCTAAGGGCCTAGAGCTTCCCTGGTGAATCCCTTGAGCTTAGAGGAACATGTGAATCGACTTTAGGACTGGTTTTTGGACCTGAAAAGTAAGATTGATAGCAACAAATAAGAGACTTGGGATGAAGTTGAAAGACTTTGAGCTCAAATAACTAACCTTAAAATTGAGCTACTTGATGTTATCCGTCTCAACATCCCTTCATCTCCAGTGATGTCAACTCCTCCTACAGGTTCATATGTCTATGGTAAAGGTAATACTACCCCTCCTGTACGAAATCTGACTCATTTTGAATATGAGGAATCTAGTAATGTTCCAGGTAAGGAAGGAACTAGAATCCCCGCAAATCATGTTGGTCCTTGTATGGTAGGGATACAAGTCTAGGGGGGTGAATAGACTTGTATACTTTTTCAAAAACTTTTCAAAGTAACGCAACAGACATGAATTGTTACCCCTTTTAAAGTCATTTGCACGTATTTGTTCTTGTTAAAACTTTATGTTTGGTTTGATTAAAAGTAGTATGTAAATGCTGGAAATAAGAGAGATTGAGAGAGAGAGATTTTTGAAGTGGTTCAGCCAAACCTAGCCTACGTCAACTCTTCTCCTTAAACTCCAAGGAGGATTGTACTATCACCACTAGTACAATAAATAACTACTTACGCCTTGAACACAAAGCCGACTAACTGTTTAGGTTTTCACATAATTTGTTACTCCGCCTCTTTCTACTAAACACAGTAGAGATGTTGGTTTGAACAGAAAGGTTGTTCAGGTTTCTCCAACAAATGACTCAGCATTAAATCTTCTTGTTTTGTTTCCTATGTCTTGAGCTTGATAATTCGTTGAAGCTCTTTGCACTCTCACTTCAATGTCTTTGAAATTTGTACGTCGGAGGGAAACAAAATTTCAAACTTCTTCTGTCCAATGTGCAATATCCCATGTGTAGAGCATAGTAGGTTGCTTTATGTCAGATTTTCAACCATTTGGTGTGCTTTTGTTACTGATTATGCATCTTTTGTCTACTCAAAATACTTTTGGCCTTTTCGGGAAATCTTCCTCGAGAAATGTACCTAAGACACCTTTTGCGTTGGTAACATTCTTCATGCAGCGCACTTTAAGGTTTTATATGTTGGTCCCAAGGGGATGGGGTACAAGTCTTGAGGGGGGGTGAATAGACTTGTATAAGATTTTGCAAATCTTTTCGACCTCTCGTGTGTATTGGACTTAGGATGTTTAGGTCCGATACCTCACAAGATGAAGACAAAGTTTTATGCGCAGCGGAAAATGTTATCCCCTTTTAATTTGCACGAGTTTGAGTTAGTTCGAGAAGTGATTATATGTAGTGCAGATCGAGAGTTAGATAGCGAGAGATAAAAGACAGAAAGTAAAAGGTGAGAGAGAGATTTTTAAGTGGTTCGGCCAACCCGCCTACGTCCACTCTTCTTCTAGAAACTCCCTAGAAGGATTGCACTAAAACTTCCCTTTTTAGTACAATATCGAGCGCTTGAGCTTTGATCACGAAGCCCGCCTCAAGCCTCAGGTTTTTCGCCCCGCCTCTTGTTACTCCACCTCTCGAGCACTTGAGCTTTGATCACCAAGCCCGCCTCAAGCCTCAGGATCTTCACAAGACAGCTCCCAGGTTACTCCGCCTCTCCTCAGGTTTTTCTCCCCGCTTCCAGCTACTCCACCTCTCGAGCACTTGAGCTTTGATCACCAAGCCCGCCTCAAGCCTCAGGATCTTCACTAGACAGCTGCCAGGTTACTCCGCCTCTTCTTGCTTAATCCAAAGCAAGGACCTTTGGTTGTCACGGTTTAATGTAACAAACTCCAATCTGACCGCAAGCTCTCGTTGTAATAAAGTCGATGTAGAACTGCTTCGGTCACCTTCTAGATATGTATAAGTTTAAGCTTTTTTAACTCTCTCAAACACTAGGATGTGTTCGTCTCGCTGTGTTGAATATCAGAGATGATATTCCAGATTTAGCACTTGCACTTTGAACGTTTTAGTTTAGAAACTTCTTGTAAATCGCTTAGAATTCTCGAACCTTGAACTCAGTCACTCTCTTGTTTGTGTCTTCACGTCCTTATATATGAGAGTTTAGGAATAATTCCGTTGGAGGGAAAATTATTCCGTTTGAAACTTGTCTCCCATGCTGGTCATGGGACTTGAGTATTTTCAGCATGTTCCATGGAGTGGTGGTCTTGCAACTTGTGCCTTTTGTCTTGTAGTGAATATTCTTTAATCCACTTTCTAGAGTCCATGCTCCACTTACTCTTTTAGGCAAAAGTTACTCTTTTTATATTCCCATGATCCTTGATTTAGGGAATAAGACCGGCTTTGGATTGGTGCGCTTTCTATCCGTTTGTTGTGCAATTCTGACGTGGTATCCACTTCCGGTAGATCCCATAACGTTCTGTAGACACCTTTCCTTATCTCCATGATATTCTTCTTCTCCAAACTTAGATTAAATTAATCCAAGCTACTTTTACTGCCGTTCAGCCCTATGGAGAAGTGTCAGTGTATCGAGACTTAGTTTGGTGTTGCGCCTGACTGATGTCTCGAACTTATGTCTCGAACTGGATTGATGTCTCGAGAGACTCTATCTCTCGAACTCTGCTTATGTCTCGAGACTTAGTTGATGTCTCGCAGACCCTTATTCCTCCAGTGTAGTCTCGTGCCTTCTTCTGATCTGACTATAGACTTACAACACGAAAACATCTAAAATGTTCAATCAAGTTTACCTTAAGCTTAAATATTTTCCGAGTTGAGCTCAAAGTTACCCGGTTATATTTTCGCTCTTAGTTTACTTGTCGAACTTACATTGATTCCTATCTTTCGAGACTTAGGGGATTCTGATTTACATTTGGTATCATCAAAACCTATAGCATTATGTTCCTAACATTATATTGTTCGCTCAGAGAATGTTCGAGTTGTAGTGTACAAGGAGTCACTTTTACTATTTGACGAGTAACTCTTTGTAGCTTACATCAGCAACTCTTCGAAAATTAACTTTCCGTGTCCCTTTACTATCTGTATAAGGTTGACCCTTCCATTCTTCGATCAAACCTTCTGATCTTGTACTCTTCGAGTTTTCATTTTCTACTATTCTAGTATTCTACTCTCGTAGTTGTAACTGTTCGACCCTTTGCAATACACTTTTCAAAGGTCTCAATTAAGACTATGACTAATTTGACTCGTGGGTTTACTTTTTGAATGCATTTTACTTCCTGGTTAGTTGACTTGTCGATTGGTAAGATTTATTCTATAACTTTTACCTTTCGAAATCTTACAAGGATAATTGTTCGAAGATTAATGGAAATCCTAAAGTTCCTTCACGAATTGATTTTACTTTCCAGATTAGTTACTTTCCGGTGGATAATGCTTCATTCTCTACATTACTGTTCGAATTCCTAATTCTAAAATAAAAATTGGGGACTAAAAATCCCTAACGCTTTTGGTATCATTAAAATCTAAATTACAATGTTTCTAACAATTTTCTTCTTTTTGATGATGTCAAAACTATTACTCTTTTTATGTGGTTGATTTTGAACTTGAATTGCTTTTCATTACAATTCAGCCCATAATTGAGTTTGACAAATTATTCTAAGATATGAATATAACTTGCAACCACGACAAAAAAAAAAAAAAAAAAAAAACTGATCTTTAGATTAATTTTCAAAGACATTACAAACCAGGGTTAACATAGATATATTAAAAAAATAATTTAAAGTAGGAAGAAAATAAATATTACAAATCACTTAAAGATTCTGTCTTCTTCTTCCTTTCTTTAGCTGTTTTCCTTGCTCGTTCATTCAGCTGATCAAGAGCAAATTTAATGTTGTTCCTAGATCTATACACGTCATCAAGAACAACATGAGATTGATAAGAACTAGAAATGTTGAAATTTAAATAGTTCCCGAAGGCTTCCGCAATTGTCTCGCCTTCAAGCACTACGCATCTCCACCATACGATGCATTCATTTAGTTTTCTCCCTTCAGTTAGGGAGATTCTAGTATCATTGATCAATTTAAAGAGAACTTTACCAAGATGTTATCAATGGCAAGCATTGATCCTTCTTTTCCCCTTTCAAATTTCTCTAGTATTGCTTTCTGAGCAACTTCTTCAATTTTTTCTCTTCTTTCTAGCCCTTTCCTTTTCCTTTCATTATTGCTCATTCATGCCAGACCTCTAGCCATAACTTTCTACAAGGAAAGAAAGTCGATAACACTGAAGGGGATTCCTAAGCAAATTAGAATAAAAAAAAGCTAGCATAAAAGAACTTTCTAAATGAAAGAAGGAACGAGCAAATAGTTTTCTTATTCATTGTACAACAGGACTGAGTCCAGAAATAGAAAATGATGAATTTAAAATAGTTAAGCTCAATCTAAGCATTGAGAAAGCTAAAGATATAGAGACTGATGATCACAAGCTTAATATGTGTTGAAAAAGACTTTGTTGATATATTTGAAGAACAAAAACATTGCCTCTTAAGAGGGATTGTGATCATGAGATTCCATTTCTACCTAACTTATAGGAATTTACAGATATTCCCATGAGCAGAAGGATGTCATTGAAAAGATGGTTGAAGAGATGTTACAAGTTAGGATAATAACTCCTAGTACCTCTCATCAGTGCTCCTAGTACCAAAGAATGATTCCAGCTTGGCAGTTTTATATAGAGTATAGGATACCCAATGCCATTATAGTGAAGAATAAGTATCCAATCCTTATAACTAAGGATTTATTTTCTAAACTAGCAAGAGCTAAGAAATTTACAAAAATTGATTTTAGGTTTGGATATCATCAGGTTAGAATGAAGGTGGGAGGAGGGTGGGGGGGGGGGTACAAAACAGCCTTTAGAACCCACCAAGGACTATATGAGTTTAGGGTGATGCCATTTGGACTCACCAATGCCCTTCCAACTTTCCAAGCCCTCATGAATATGGTCTTCAAGCCCCTTTTTGAGGAAATCAATACTATTATTTTGTTATGACATTATGATTTATAGCTCATCTTGGGAAGAACATGTGCAACATGTGAGAAGTCATGCAAACTATGAGGTAAAATCAACTTTGCCAAGCTCACCAAATGCTCTTTTGACAAAGGCCAAATAGAGTATTTTGGGCACATCATAACTGGAAGAAATATAGACTAATCAAAGCAAAATAGAAGTTGTGAAATCTTGGCCCAAACCTCAATCCATCAAAGCATTGAGAGGTTTCTTGGGACTCACTAGATACTACAAGAAGTTTGTAAATGGTTATGATGTCATTAACAAGTCGTTGACTAATATGCTTAAGAAAACCTCATTTCATTCAAAGGAGTTTTTTTTTTTAATACTAAAAACTCTATTACAATAGAGTATCTGTTCATAATTATTTTCTCAACCTATTGAAGAACAAGAGTCAGTATTGCCTGCATTGAGGCTCAAACCCACCTCCTCCCGTATAAAGGGAAGGGTTTGATGCCACTGGACTACAAGGTCCTTGGCCTCATTTCAATGGAGTTAAGAATTTGCTATTGAGGCTTTGAAATAAACACAATGTTAAGCTCCTATTGATCACTCTTACTTTTTACTATACTAGTATTTTACCCGTGCGGTGCATGGATAATATTTTTCTATTAGATATTTAAATAATAAAATTAGGGGTTAAATTATTAGCAATAAATAATTATAATATTTTTTAGTGTATATTTGTTCAATGATAAATAAGTGCAAAAGTATGAATAATATATGTCTCGATATGTAATTTTATTACTATTTAAATAAATATATGGGAAAAAGTTAAATAATTTTAAAAGTCATTAAGATGTGCAAAGATAATTGGAATCAAACTGTATCTTAAAGTTGTTTTAAATTACCCGATTTAAAACAGTTTTGTTCCCATAATTTTTTTTTTTTGTATAATAAATATGTTTGAAAGATTAAAAAAAATTATACAATAGTCTGGAATTAAAAATACTCGAAATTAAACATAATGATTTTCATTAGTACTGTAGTAAATTTTCTTTAGAAAGTAAAGAAGATAATAAATTTAATAACAACTATAATATTAAAATATTATTTTAGAATGAAGTCGAATATTTCCAAATTCTGAAAAACTTCCTTGTATACAATGTTTGCTGTTGAAGTTGTTTTGATGCTTTCACTGTCAAATATTTTCAACCCCTCTGGAGTAGTGACCCTAGAAACTGCAACATATAATTGTCCATGACTAAAGACAGGTTTTTTCAAGAATAGGCCTACATGAGAAAGCGATTGTCCTTGACTCTTATTAATCGATTGGTCCTAGAAAGTACATCTTAAAGTTTTTCCCCTGTATAAAGTTGTTCAATAAAAAATATAATATTTATTTTCAAATATAGTAACATACAAAAGTAATAGAATTGTAATATGTAAAAATAGTTGTTAAACATTACTTACTCATGATCTTGAATAACAATTTCCATGAATTTTTTTGTCGTCCAGAAACTAATGTAGTGCAGGGCGATTGCATAGATACAATAAAGCCAATCAAATCTATTTAAACAAATACATAATTATAAATAATTAAATAAGATAACATATGCTAAAAGATGAAGTTATTGTATACTAAAAAATATTACCAAATAATTCTGAAGAAATTATATCTTCTGGTTTAATGTAACAATGATATACAAAATTTAAAAATGAAAGCAAATAAACCAAACAAAAAATAACAATGGTTAAAGCCAAATAATAAATAATAAATAATAAATAATAAATAATAAATAATAAATAATAAATAATAAATAATAATAATAAATAATAATAATAATAATAATAATAATAAACTGCACAAACAAATTTAAATAAACAATATAAACAAATTAGTAGAGGGGTTTAGAAAATATATATGAATTCAAATTCAAGAAATATATATATATATATATATAGAAATGCATTCAAATACAAACAACACTTAAAATATAAACAGTGTGGACTAGTTATCGCCGTTAGATCGTGGTTTTGGACGGCTGGATGTTTTTTTTCCTTTTTGTCTTATTTTTTGTTTGTGTTTGCAGAGCAGGGGTTTTTTATTTATTAGGGGGTAGGTTGGGTATTTCGCTAATGGTCCATTGATTCACACCCACAATTATCTCCACTAGCCCAATTAAACCTGTTGGATTTCCGAAGTTCTCTCCACTCGCTTCTACACACGTTGTTGGTTGGGTTTGTGGTGTCACCGAGGTGTTTCGTCAATGAGGGGTGCACAACGTCTGAGTCATAGCAATGGTTGTCGGTGGGGTCCAGACGAGGAGCAAGCGGCGGGGACCAACGGCTCGATGCGGCGTTCAAGGTATGTTTTCTTCTACTTTTTGAGGGTTTTTTTTTTTCAAATCCGTGGTCTTCGTGCTGGGTTTTGCGATGTATTTGTTGCATTTACATTCATGAATTAGTCTATGTGCTGTTGCTGGGTGTTCGTTGTGTACTAGGTTTGGTGGGTGGGTTTTGTTCTAGGGTTTAGGTGTCTTCGTAATTCTTGGTGGGTTTTGGGTTTTTTTTTTTGTTGTTCTCACATATAATGGTTTTATGTTATGGTGTTTGCTTCCAATTTCAGAGTTTCTGTTTGTTATCGGATTTCGGTGGTGGTCTTCCAAATTCTTGCTGGGTTTTGGAGGTTTCTTTGTTTTTCACGCGTATAATGGGTGTGGTTTTTAGGGTGTTCTGTTTTTTTTTTTCATCTTTTTTTTTTCCTGTGTTTGTTCGGGTTTGTGAGTTGGTTTGGGCTGTAGTCTGCGTGCGTGTGTGTGGTTGCGGGTATAGGTGCGTGGTGGCGGGTTTTGTTCAAGGGTTTATTTGTCTTTGAAATTCTTGGTGGTTTTTGGTATTCTGTTGGTGATTTACTTGTACAATGTTTGTGTTTTTTTACTGTTTTTGCTGCCAATGTTGGTGTTTTGTGTTATTGGTCGTTTTTGTGTTTTTGTTCGTTCTTTTGTGCATCTGGTATGAGCGCGTGCGGTGGCGATTGTATGTGTGTTGTTTTTGCTGTATTTTTTGGTTCTTGTTGTTGTTGTTTTCCGGCTGTGTTGTCCTGGTGTTGATTTGCAGGTTTGTTTCAGGGAAGAAAGCCAAAGTTGTGCGGTGCGAACTTGATGGTAGCGACGATGATTTTGTCGCGCCTCCTTTGGCTTCTCTTGCTAGGTTGCAAGAAGACCCAGTGTGGAAAGCTCTGGATGGAGGGCTGACTGCGGAGGAGGATGCAGCATTTCCTAAGATCAAGACTAGGTCTCATGCTTTTGGTTGATTCGTTACAATTTAAATATACATGAAAGAAATATATACAAATTTCTCACAACATTATGGTTTTAAGTTAGTGTGTGCATCTAACAACTGAAATGTGTGCATGGCAGAACCTATGTGTTGTGCTCAACTCATAGTAGAAAACATGTGAATCTATGTGTGCATGTTAACAATGACGGAATGGCCTAATACACCTACAAGACATTAGAATGTGCATTCCGGTAATTTTCAATGAATAAATTACTCACATGATGATTTAAAGTATATGATTAATGATGTAAGTATGTGTGT
>CP025650.1:12454779-12516639 GCA_003576665.1 Ipomoea trifida
ACACACATACTTACATCATTAATCATATACTTTAAATCATCATGTGAGTAATTTATTCATTGAAAATTACCGGAATGCACATTCTAATGTCTTGTAGGTGTATTAGGCCATTCCGTCATTGTTAACATGCACACATAGATTCACATGTTTTCTACTATGAGTTGAGCACAACACATAGGTTCTGCCATGCACACATTTCAGTTGTTAGATGCACACACTAACTTAAAACCATAATGTTGTGAGAAATTTGTATATATTTCTTTCATGTATATTTAAATTGTAACGAATCAACCAAAAGCATGAGACCTAGTCTTGATCTTAGGAAATGCTGCATCCTCCTCCGCAGTCAGCCCTCCATCCAGAGCTTTCCACACTGGGTCTTCTTGCAACCTAGCAAGAGAAGCCAAAGGAGGCGCGACAAAATCATCGTCGCTACCATCAAGTTCGCACCGCACAACTTTGGCTTTCTTCCCTGAAACAAACCTGCAAATCAACACCAGGACAACACAGCCGGAAAACAACAACAACAAGAACCAAAAAATACAGCAAAAACAACACACATACAATCGCCACCGCACGCGCTCATACCAGATGCACAAAAGAACGAACAAAAACACAAAAACGACCAATAACACAAAACACCAACATTGGCAGCAAAAACAGTAAAAAAACACAAACATTGTACAAGTAAATCACCAACAGAATACCAAAAACCACCAAGAATTTCAAAGACAAATAAACCCTTGAACAAAACCCGCCACCACGCACCTATACCCGCAACCACACACACGCACGCAGACTACAGCCCAAACCAACTCACAAACCCGAACAAACACAGGAAAAAAAAAGATGAAAAAAAAAAACAGAACACCCTAAAAACCACACCCATTATACGCGTGAAAAACAAAGAAACCTCCAAAACCCAGCAAGAATTTGGAAGACCACCACCGAAATCCGATAACAAACAGAAACTCTGAAATTGGAAGCAAACACCATAACATAAAACCATTATATGTGAGAACAACAAAAAAAAAAACCCAAAACCCACCAAGAATTACGAAGACACCTAAACCCTAGAACAAAACCCACCCACCAAACCTAGTACACAACGAACACCCAGCAACAGCACATAGACTAATTCATGAATGTAAATGCAACAAATACATCGCAAAACCCAGCACGAAGACCACGGATTTGAAAAAAAAAACCCTCAAAAAGTAGAAGAAAACATACCTTGAACGCCGCATCGAGCCGTTGGTCCCCGCCGCTTGCTCCTCGTCTGGACCCCACCGACAACCATTGCTATGACTCAGACGTTGTGCACCCCTCATTGACGAAACACCTCGGTGACACCACAAACCCAACCAACAACGTGTGTAACACACATACTTACATCATTAATCATATACTTTAAATCATCATGTGAGTAATTTATTCATTGAAAATTACCGGAATGCACATTCTAATGTCTTGTAGGTGTATTAGGCCATTCCGTCATTGTTAACATGCACACATAGATTCACATGTTTTCTACTATGAGTTGAGCACAACACATAGGTTCTGCCATGCACACATTTCAGTTGTTAGATGCACACACTAACTTAAAACCATAATGTTGTGAGAAATTTGTATATATTTCTTTCATGTATATTTAAATTGTAACGAATCAACCAAAAGCATGAGACCTAGTCTTGATCTTAGGAAATGCTGCATCCTCCTCCGCAGTCAGCCCTCCATCCAGAGCTTTCCACACTGGGTCTTCTTGCAACCTAGCAAGAGAAGCCAAAGGAGGCGCGACAAAATCATCGTCGCTACCATCAAGTTCGCACCGCACAACTTTGGCTTTCTTCCCTGAAACAAACCTGCAAATCAACACCAGGACAACACAGCCGGAAAACAACAACAACAAGAACCAAAAAATACAGCAAAAACAACACACATACAATCGCCACCGCACGCGCTCATACCAGATGCACAAAAGAACGAACAAAAACACAAAAACGACCAATAACACAAAACACCAACATTGGCAGCAAAAACAGTAAAAAAACACAAACATTGTACAAGTAAATCACCAACAGAATACCAAAAACCACCAAGAATTTCAAAGACAAATAAACCCTTGAACAAAACCCGCCACCACGCACCTATACCCGCAACCACACACACGCACGCAGACTACAGCCCAAACCAACTCACAAACCCGAACAAACACAGGAAAAAAAAAGATGAAAAAAAAAAACAGAACACCCTAAAAACCACACCCATTATACGCGTGAAAAACAAAGAAACCTCCAAAACCCAGCAAGAATTTGGAAGACCACCACCGAAATCCGATAACAAACAGAAACTCTGAAATTGGAAGCAAACACCATAACATAAAACCATTATATGTGAGAACAACAAAAAAAAAAACCCAAAACCCACCAAGAATTACGAAGACACCTAAACCCTAGAACAAAACCCACCCACCAAACCTAGTACACAACGAACACCCAGCAACAGCACATAGACTAATTCATGAATGTAAATGCAACAAATACATCGCAAAACCCAGCACGAAGACCACGGATTTGAAAAAAAAAAACCCTCAAAAAGTAGAAGAAAACATACCTTGAACGCCGCATCGAGCCGTTGGTCCCCGCCGCTTGCTCCTCGTCTGGACCCCACCGACAACCATTGCTATGACTCAGACGTTGTGCACCCCTCATTGACGAAACACCTCGGTGACACCACAAACCCAACCAACAACGTGTGTAAGGTTGGGTATTTCGCTAATGGTCCATTGATTCACACCCACGATTATCTCCACTAGCCCGATTAAACCTGTTGGATTTCCGAAGTTCTCTCCACTCGCTTCTACACACGTTGTTGGTTGGGTTTGTGGTGTCACCGAGGTGTTTCGTCAATGAGGGGTGCACAACGTCTGAGTCATAGCAATGGTTGTCGGTGGGGTCCAGACGAGGAGCAAGCGGCGGGGACCAACGGCTCGATGCGGCGTTCAAGGTATGTTTTCTTCTACTTTTTGAGGGTTTTTTTTTTCAAATCCGTGGTCTTCGTGCTGGGTTTTGCGATGTATTTGTTGCATTTACATTCATGAATTAGTCTATGTGCTGTTGTTGGGTGTTCGTTGTGTACTAGGTTTGGTGGGTGGGTTTTGTTCTAGGGTTTAGGTGTCTTCGTAATTCTTGGTGGGTTTTGGGTTTTTTTTTTGTTGTTCTCACATATAATGGTTTTATGTTATGGTGTTTGCTTCCAATTTCAGAGTTTCTGTTTGTTATCGGATTTCGGTGGTGGTCTTCCAAATTCTTGCTGGGTTTTGGAGGTTTCTTTTTTGAATCAAATTAACGAAGATAATGCTTTTTTAATCAAATTAACGAATATATATGTTCAAAATATATTAATATTGCAATAGTTTATATAGAAATTAAGGAAGAGAGAGATAGAGGTGAAAAAGGTAAGAAATTAAGAGGGGTCGAGATATATTAATTAATTATATTATTAACAAAATAAGAATTTTTTTAATTTAATTATATTAATTATGTTGTTACTAAAATGCCCTCCAGTTTTGGGTGGAAAAGTCTTGCTAGGCACTTCTGTTATATATATATATATATATATATATATATATATATATATATATATATATATATATAGGGTCATGTTCAAGTGTGGCCGTGCTCTTAGGTGTGAACAGTGCGGCCTCACCACTATGTATACAGATATACACCACTCAGTGTTAGAAAATGCATCACACAAATATGCATCGTTAGGGACGCATCACCCAAAAACACACCACTAGGTATGCAAATATACACCACACAGTATTAGCAAATGCACCATTAGGGACATGGGAGTTATGGTGCATTATTTTGGGTGTGTGGTGTGTTTTATGGTGTTTTTGTATATTTTCATTGTGGTGTGTTTCTTAACATTGAGTGGTGTATTTCGTAACATTGAGTGGTGTGTGACCGCACGGCCACACCTAAGAGCACGGCCACATTTGATTAATATTCTATATATATATATATATATATATATATATATATATATATATATATATATAGATTTTACCCCATGCTTTTGTCTATTTGGTACATATTATGGTGTGTTTAATTGGGAATTGGACTAACTAGTGTGTCTTTGCATGTAGGTTCATCCAATTATGCAATAAAGGGAAGATGGAGCATTTTGAAGCAAAGTTGACCAATTTAGGAGCTAGAAATTGCAAGGGAAGAAAGCAGAAGATCAATTGGAAGTAACCCGAGAAGAAAGTGCGCGAAATGGAGCAAAGCAAGAAAGTGGTGTGGTTTTAGCAATAGTCATGAGCGTTGTCACGCTGGTGATGTGACTGTCTCCACATATGGGCTTCGTCACGCCCGTGCATTGACCCTAGTTATTTTCATATTTGAAATAGGGAATCCAAGAGGATAGTGAACAGTAACGTAGGGAGTAAAACGTAGAGTGAGATTTCGAAAGACCAAGAAAACACTTTTTTTTTCATCCAAAAGGGTATATTCCTTTGTTTTCAAGATTCCGTCTCAAAAAGAGATAATAGAAGATAAGTGTTTATTGCTTTTACTTTTATTGCTTTGAATATGATGTCTTACTTTAAAAAGTCTGTGCTTTATTTGTTGAAATCATGAGTAAGTAGTCCTATTTAGGATTTGGATTGAGGTTGATATAAAATTCTAATGTATATTTAATATCTAAAAACATAATAAGTCTCAATCAAGGTTATATCTTTGATTTATGTCCATCTTTTTGTATGCTAATAAATGTATACATTTTGCTTTAAATGTTATACACTTCAGTGTTATTATATAAAATTGTCCCTACTACATTCTTGTTATACAAAACTACCCTTACACAGTTATAACACCGTTAATTTTAACTCCATCATCATTACCATACATCTATATCTATCATATCTTTTTCCTATTCTTTAATTATCATTTTATTAAAATCATTATATAATCAATTTAATGGTTGGTTATATTTTAATTAAATTTCTATTAATGGTAAATCATATATGTGTGTATAAAATACATATATTATTTGTGTATATATAATTCGAATTAAAAATTTTAGTTATTTATTTGTATTTATTAATGTTTTAATATTGGACATGAATTTTCGCGCATCGCGCATACAAAATACTAGTCTATTGTATAAACGGGGTAAAACCCAGTCTAGGGTTCCGATGTTTGTGACAGATTTTGTGTATTCTTGTGTTAAGCTTTGGTGCACAACATTCTTAGCACTAATCTAGTAGGGAATACAATTGCAACAAAAGTTGGATTGGTATTCCCACAACTCCCTCTCGCAGCCCCTTTTTGTTCCTCTATACGAAAGTAGAGAATTTTAGAGCTTTATTGAGGGAATTGATACATCATGATAGTTGGGCAATTCCCGTCTTTCTTTGAACTTGCATTGATCATGACAATGACATGTAATACCCTGACTTGGTGATTGGTAATCTTCGAACCTGAAATTGTGTTTGTCTCCTCTTAATCAATAGGTATGACATTAGAATCACATGCATGTTTCATCACCTCAAATCCTTCTTTTTTATTTTGAATATTTGTTTGTGTTTGTTTGCATATTTTCCCGATTCCAATTATTGCTTAACTTTCGTCAATGTCTCTATTTTTGTGTCTAGATTCTCTTTCAAGATCATGCCATAAACGCCATCCCAGAGAAGGATAAAAAATAAAATTCTTGTTTGAATTCCACTGGATCACCTGCTGGCACTGCCAAACTTCAAAAAAGAATTTATTGTGGAAATAGATGCAAGCCACAAGGGAATAGGGGCAGTCATAAATCATAATGCACTAAAGGAAATCTGTAGCATATTTCGACAAAAGCAAGCATTTGGGTTTGTCCATTTATGAAAAAGAGTAGTTATCCATCATCAATGCAATAGAAAATGAATATCTAGCTTATCTCTTAGGGAAGCACTTGACAATAAAGATTGATCATCAAAGTTTGAAATTTTTACTAGGTCAGAAGATAAGTACAACCATGCAACAAAGAAGGCTTATCAAGCTATTCGAGAATGGATTATTCCATTCGGTACAAAAAGGGGACATAAAAAAAGCTGGCAGATGCCTTATCAACAAGCTAGAATGGAAAATTGTGAACCTTCATTGAATGTTGTTAGTCCAAAGTTGGTGGAAGATATGTTACTAAGCTACTAAAATGATGAGTGGGTCAAAGAAAAAAATAATTACTCAGCCTTTTTACCTCTTATCATCCACAAACTAATGGGTAGACAGAAAAGGTTAATAGATAGGGATGCTTAGAGATATGATATTTCATAAACCTAAACATACAGTTGGCTAAATGGTTGCATTTTGCAGAATTTTGGTATAACACCAGCTTAGCTTTCACTCTCAATTCATTTCAGGCTGTGTATGGTTATCCACCCCCAACCTTAAACCCCCAAATGATTGGGTAAGGGAAAGACCAAAGGTGTTAGCGGCCCTCAAGGATCGGATAATCTGATAGAATGAAACATTATGCAGACGATGGAGAAGATGAGTGAAAGGGGGTTGCAAGTAGAACGAAGAATATAATGGGTTTATCTAAAATTCAGCCTTATAGACAAACTTCTATTGCAGTAAGAACCAATTTGAAGTTATCATCCAAATTTTAGGGACAAAAAGGATTAGTCCAGTGGCCTATAAGCTACAGCTACCCCCAGGCCCCAGGCCGGTTCACTGATAATCTCTCAGCTCAAAAAGAGTGTGAGGAATCATAGAGATGCCCAGGAGTATGTTTCCCCTACTAATGGACCAGATAGACAAATCTTAGCTGAACCCATAATTGTTGTAGACAAAAGGGTAGTGAAAAGGAATAACATAGTGGAGGTGGAGGAACAGATTCCCAACTTTGATCCTTTTCTTCACCTCCTTTCTCTGTTGTTCTCCCCTTTCTTTCTCTGAAAACTCTCTACCCTTCTCCTGCTATTTCCTCACCTCCTTTTCTCCTTAGCTTAATCATTCGTTTTTCCCAGGTTGTTACGTTGTGTTGAGTCCCTAAGGTCATTGTTGATTTGCCCCTCACAGTTTAAGAGCTCATAACTGTATGCCACTGCATTTTGCTGCTCTTCAGCTCTTAATTTCTCTTCTAATTAAGAATCTTATATTGAAAAGTTACCATTCCATTCTAACTCAAACTCATCTATTCAACCGTATCAAACTGGAAACAAGCCTAATATAGGATTGATTGATTCACTTTCACAATAAAATAATGAGTTATTACTGCACCAACATTTCTTGTCAAAAGGAGTCTACAGAAAAGATCATCAATCAGCTGTTGATGGTTTTCTACAATGGGGTTTTACAACAAATCATGATGAAAGCAAAGGCAATTCTGAACAAGGTAATGATGATTGATGAATGGCTAAACTGTCGTCTAAGAAAAGGAAAATCAATCAGTAAATTCAGTCTCCAAATCCTCACTTCAATGAGCATATACACCATGAATTCGCCAATGGGCCTTTGAATTGAATTAGAACGAAATGAAACGACTTCCACAACTTACAGGTCAGAACTCAGAAACAGGAGAATGAACATATCCAAATTCCAAAGAATCAAGGGGTCTGCACATTTGAGTCCTTAGATTTGTTCTCTTCAGAAGATGGCCGGTTTTCAGAGTCAGATTGCCTCACCTCTTCGATCATCCGAACAACTTCTTCCATGCTAGGTCGCATATCTGGAACCCTTACAACGCACGCCATAGCAATTTGCAGCATTTGCACCATCTCTTCTTCAATGTTTTGAAACCTCATCAGTTCAACATCAAACACTTCTGCAGTCCATTCTTCCCTAACCACCGACTGAACCCACCTCGGGAGATCAACCATATCATCACGGCCAGGTGATTGAACAGGTTGTTTCCCAGTAAGCATCTCTAGTAATAACACACCAAAGCTGTACACATCTGACTTATGTGTGTGCTTCCGTGTTTCAATCACCTCGGGAGCACGGTACCCAGGATGCCGAGACCGAGCTGCAGGGAAATTCATGAGAGGGGCTAAACCAAAATCAGAGACACAAGCATCTATATCTTGGTTAATGAGAACGTTTGAGGATTTTATATTTCCATGAGTGAATTTGGCACCACCCATGGAATGGATATGGGCAATCCCCCGTGCTGCGGCATGGGCTATTTTAACTCTTGTTTCCCAGTCCAAAGCAGTTCTCCCAGCAGCCCTGTTTCCTGTTTTTAAAAAAATGGAATAATGAGAATATTAGAGGAAAACAGAATCAGAAATTAGGAGCTAGTTCTGCATTCAAGGTTGTTGAATTATATTGAAGGTTGAACGGCTCCATCTAAATAAGTATTCAAGTCACACTTATTCAATCTTGCCCTTAGACAACAAAGATTTACGGTAACAGATAAATTGATGATGATTTTACTTATAATGTTGTCTCCCAGTACAGAATCTAACAGCTAAACAAATATAGCACGCGAAGAATGATGGCTAACAAGAGATATCTACAGGATTTACATAAGAGCAATGAATTGCATACATAATCCCTTTAACTCTGCTAAAAAGAAGAGTTGCAATTTGATTTACTTAAAATAGTTAATTTCAATGCTTTAAAGTCATTTGTGTAAATTTAAGGATTCGTATCAAGTACTGATAAGGGGAGTGTCAAGGTGCCTCCAAACAGCACAGATCATATTATTCAATCACAACGAGGTACATTAAGGAAAGGAATCAGTAAAGCATACCATGTAGAAGCATTGCCAAGTTGCCTCTTGAAAAATAATCATAGACTAGGAGCTTCTCATCCTTGGAGTAATAATAAGCACGCAAAGGAACAACATTTGGGTGCTGTCCAACTCTACCTATGATCTCCATCTGTTGTTCAAAGTCCTTCTTCCCTACAATGACTTCTTTTAATCGTTTAACGACCACTGTTGTTGACTCCTCCAGAATAGCCTTGTATGCCGTCCCAAAGCTCCCCTTTCCAAGCACTTCTGCTGACGCCCTCAATAAGTCCTCAAGATCAAAATTGTACGAGCAGCCCTCAAAGAAAACCAGCTTATTTTTCTCTGGCTCTTGGACCCCACTACCAAATTCTTCCCTGGGTTTCTCACTCCTACCTACACCAGAAGGCTTTCCTTTGAGTACACTGCCATCACTTGCTTTTCTCTTCAGGCAGCACAAGAAAATTATTAGAGCTAGTAGAAAGAGTACCGCTGCTCCACCCGCTGCAATGGCAATAATATATCCTAGTTTAAGTTTCTTCTTGTGACTGTGATCATCAGGTGAAGGGGCACTGGGGCCAATGGATGGTGGTTGAAGAGGGGAACAGGGACTTAAAGGTAATCCACATAAGAAAGAGTTTCCTACAAACGATGAATTGGGAAACCTTTTAAGGGTCGATGGAATAGAACCATTAAGATGGTTGTAACTTAAATTCAGATGCTTCAGCCTAGGAAGTGCGAGATTAGGTATAGATCCAGAGAGAGAGTTATTCTGGAGGTACAGTGTAGTGAGTTGGGTCAGATTCTGAATCATTGAAGGAATGCTACCACTGAAGGAGTTATATGAAAGATCCAGAATGCTCAGTTGATGAGAAAAAGTTGGTATATGACCAGATAAGTTATTATGTTGAAGGAAGAGGTTGCGGAGAGAGGGAAGCGAAGTGAGGTCAGAAGGAAGAGTCCCATTTAGGAGATTGGCTCGAAGACTGAGAATCCTTAAACCATCTAATTTTCCAAGGGTATTTTCAGGGATTGCACCAGTGAGTCCAACTCCCGGAAGTCGAACAGTGACCACACGGGTTCCATCACTACTACAATTAATGCCAACCCAAGATGAGCAGATAGGGATTCCAGGATTCCAGTTAATTTTGCGACCATGGTGAACAGAGGCAGCAAATGCAAGAAGAGCTTGTTCATCTGACTCTAGATCTCCAATTGCCAGGGGAAGAAGAGTTGTAAGAACAAAAAGAAAACAAAGCAATTTGTAGGCGGAGAACATTTTCATGAGGTAATTGCACTGACACTTTCCTGTGACAATACAGACAATAGATGAAACCATTTGATATAGGCAGGAATAACAAGCAATAAATGTTCAAAAAGTTAATAATAATAAAAAGCATGAGCCAGAGAGAAGGACAGCATTTGCAAGAAAAAATAAATAGAAAACAAAGAAAATAGGGGAGCCAGTGATCACATAGTTTATCAAGATGAATCATTTGTGTATTGATTCAGCTTAGAGCACCCATGTTGCAGAATGAAATATATATCAGAAAATCAATGACCAGGGCATACAAAGGCAAACTTCTTTTTTCACTTCTATAGGAAGGGCATAATACGATTCTTCAGTACCCATACTTTATGCATATAGTCATTAGTCTATTCAGATAACAGGGTATCATTTTACTATGTAAAGTTCATAAAGCAAAGTACCAACTATTAATCACAATTTACAAGAAATCATTAATAGAAGGATTAGAAGCACATTTAGATTTTACATTGGCATGGGAGAGAAACAAACACTTAAACATAGAAGAGTATGAAAATCATAAACATGTCTGTTTTGGTGGCCTTCTTAACAGGAACAGTGATACTAGGTTTATAAAAAAATAAAATTCGAGAAAAATAACAACCAATTCTACTGGAATTTCACAATTAAAATTTCTCTCAGCTTTCAGAATTTGAACTTCAAAAGTAGGGCATATTCCCCATTATGTATTGCCCAGAAAGCTTTCAAATCACAAAACCAATATCCATATATGCAAAAAAAAAAAAAAAAAAAAAAAAAAAAAAAAAGCAACTTGGAGTGGAAAAGCAAAGTGAAATGCTTTTTCCAATAACTTTTACACCAAAAAGTCACAAAAATGATTATTTCAGAAGGAAGTGGATGCAAATGTAACCAATAGATAAATCATTACACCCTAAAATAAAATAAAATAAAATAAAATAAAATAAAACAGGAGAACAATGCCTCAGACACCAATATAGGACAAAAATGAAAAATTAGCACACGCACACATTACATAACCATGTTGAAGTGTTGAACTTCATCAAGCAAGAGTATACAATTGCCCTGAATGATTATTCTTCTGTCTGCCATACCAAACAGCCTACTCTAAGAAGAGCTACAGTTTACAAGCAAAACCTAGGAGAAAAAAGGTGGGGGGCAGAAAAGTCTTAATTCTTACCAAATTTCAAGCTAAATTCGATTCAGAATGTGTTAGGTGGGGGTGTTAAACAGCCAATATCCCATTAGTCTCAAACACTCCACCCATAATTTCAGATGGCATACAGATATAATTTGTACGAAATCGAAGAGGCAAGACTTGTCAAGACATCAATAATTACACCAAGCTCCATATAATCAACCAAACACAAACAAGAACAAATTGCAGCTAGTCTTAACTCAGATCTGCGACCAAAGCTCCCAATAGTTCAAACCGACCCAAAGAAACGGAAAATACAAAATAAAATAACGGAATTTCAGCAGAACATCCGGCACAGCTCAAAGCGAGTATTACCTGAGAGCATTTGCAGAAAACCCTTGTTGTCTGAGTAATCTTTACAAGGAATGCCGAGCTGGGAAGCTGAAATTACTGCTGTGTAGCTTCTCCGGATCGGAAGTACCAATGAAATTAATGTAACCCATGTTGAGTAACTGAATTTGGAAGGAAATGGGAAGCTCCAGACCCCCAAAATAGCAGCTCTGAGCCTGTGAGCTGGAAATTGTGGGTCAAGCTCAGAGCGTTGGATTTAATGCGAAATGGCTTTGAAAATTATTGCAGGAATTGAAGAAGAAATAGAAAGAGAAACGCAGAGAGCGAAAGAAAGAGAGAGAGAGAGAACAGCGGGTTGGAATGGGAGTGAGGTGCTAACAGTGAGCTGGCTTGTGGCTTCACTCATGCTTCAGCCACTGGAGGAGAGAGAAATGGAGAGTGTTAGTTAGCAACTTAGCATAGATTAAGAAAGGAAAATGCATTTTTTTCTTTTTTCTTTTTTCTTTTTTTTTTCTTGAAATACTACCAAAACTGGACCCTCTCAAATGTGATATCACAAATTCGAATATTAGTGAAAAGATTTACTCTTTATATTTTAATAAATTAAAAAATTATATATGGACAAATATTACATTATAATAGAGTGAGTAGTACTCAAAAAATCTAATGTGGATATAGTCAAAAATATAAACAAAGATCTTACAAACAGCTATTATGTCTTTCAAACACCCATTAACTCAAGAGTAATTAGAATGTTGCCTAAAAGGGATGATTAAGTGAATAAAACATTACAATTTTGGCATTGCACCCAAAAAAAAAAAAAAAAAAAAAAAAAAAAAAAAAAAAAAGAAGAGAGTTGTTAGAATGCTACAAATTTTATATTTATTTATTTTAATTTTTATTATAAGGAATAAGAATTGGTTTTAATATATCTTTTGGTGTTTGAATACTTAATTTAAATTTTGGTATAAAGAGTTTGTGGTCTTTGGTATCAAGAGTTTAATAAAGTACCATTATCCCCACAAAAAAATTGCTATTTTTGTTCTTTACTTCCAAGTAAATGACGTTATATGAGAATTTATAGATTATTTAAAAATTAATGGACCCTACAATAATCAAATACAAAAATGATAACATGATTGAGGAAGTGAAAATAAGGTTTTTAAAAAAAAAAGGAAAATGTGTCAAATACGCCACTGAACTTGTAACTTTTGTGCAATTGGATCATTAAACTTAAAAAGTGTGCAATTCAACCATCAAATATGCAAAATTTGTGCAATTGAACCATTTTTACAAAATTTTTTAATTCAATTTGAGTTAAAAACATTTCAATATTGACTCCCAACTAGTATGGTAGAAGAAAATGTCACTCTTAATACATATATGTTAGTAATATAATTGGATTTTACCAGAAAATTTTTGTAAAAATGGTCCAATTGCACAAATTTTGCTTGTTTGATGGTTGAATTGCACACTTTTTAAGTTCAATGGCCTAATTGCACAAAAGCGATAAGTACAGTGGCCTATTTGACACTTTTTCCAAAAAAAAAAAATTATGGCATACAAAATTGATACACATTTTGCAATGTGAGACTAATGTATTGAAGTTTTAATTGGGCCTTATTTGTGTACTAAAAGTCACAAAGATGTGAAATAATTATTGAAAAAACTAAATTCAATACAGGATCTTCAACACAAATCATAAATGATTAAAAATCATAAACAAACACTACAAGATTTAACTCAAATTAGTAATTAGTGATTCATTCAAGATCAACTGCTCTTTAAAAAAATCTAACACCTACGATCTTTAAAAATATGCATTGGAAGGCACAACAATGTGCATTCAAAGGGAGAAACCGTGTGCTTTATAAGAGATAACAATATGCACTCAAAGAATGAAAATGTGCACTGGAAGAAGGAAAAAATTCATTGAAAGACAAAAAAAAACTAACTTACACAAAATTATCATAATACCATCGTGCTTTGTTTTTGTTTTTTTTTTTTTTTTTTTGTGTTTTTAAATATCTTCATTTTGGACCCTTGATCTGGATTGGATCAATGAATGAGATTAAACCCTATTTTTCACTCAAGGAAAGCTTCGCACCTGATCTGCTATATATATATATATATATGTGTGTGTGTGTGTGTGTGTGTGTGTGTGTGTGAGCGCGTTCAAATGAGAACGGTGCGCCCAAGCGAGAACTGAGAACACATGATATCTGTTCACGTGTCCAGATCTAACGGATGAGAAACACTGAATTCTCAAAAAAATGCGGTGGCATTTTCGTAAGTGCAAGTAAAATGTATTACAGGTGCAAGTAAAATGTATACTGAGCATCAACACAAAGTGCACCTAACGTTATAATTAGTTGCACGGTTGCACCTAGGTGCATGAATGCCAACCAAGTAAATTACTTGCACATATAGGTCAAAATATGTGCACTTGTAAGTGATTTTACTTGCACTTTATCACTTGCACAAGTGCACAAGCTATTTGCACTTATAACACATTTACTTACACCAAAGATTGAGTTATTTACAAAAATGCCACCACGTTGTTTCTTTAAAATTACATCTGATTCGTTGATCTGGACACATAGACGGTTGCGAAGCATTCTCATTTCTCTCCTGGGCACCCGTTCGCATTAGAGCATGCCCCTATATATATATATATATATATATATTCAAATGCGGCGGGGAGCTCGCATGCGGTCATGCGGCCTAATCTGCGTCGTCCAATTTCATTAATTCTACTGAAATTCGCGTATGTTTAAGTGGGGTTATTATGGTAATTTTAGTATTTATATTACATGAATTGGAATGGTGCGTTTTAGTACATAGTGTGGTGCGTTTGAATACATGTTGTGGTGCGTTTTACTACGTATATTGGTGCATTAACTGTGTTGTGGAATGGTGTGTTTTAATCTATCCGCTGATGCATTTTCATAAATAGAATGGTGCGTAATTGTGTTGTGGAATGGTATGTTTTAATACGTCGTCTGGTGCATTTTAATACGTTGAATGATGTGTATTTTAACACGTGTTTCTAATAAGTGTGTTGTGGAATGATGTGTTTTAATCTGTTCTCTGGTGCATTTTAATATGTTGAATGGTGTGTATTTTAACACATGTTTTCTAATAAGTGTAATAGTGCATGTTTATAATATGGGGATGGGAATTTTCAAAAAGTGGAATTGTGCATTTTAACAAACATTGTGGTACATTTTAATACGTAAAATGGTGCATATTTTAGCACATATTTTGTAATATGTGTAAATAGTGCATGCTTATAATTTGACTTGAGGCACGTTGTGGTACATTTTAATACGTAGAATGATACGTTTTATTAAGTATATTGATAAATTTTAAATGAATATGTGCATTTGGTATATAGTGTGGAATGGTGTGTTTTTCGGTCTTATGGTGCGCTTTAGTACGCCAAATGGTGTGTTTTGTAACATATACATTGTGCGTTGATTTGATGACTTGATCTGAACTAATGACTGAAAATAGGCCGCACGACCACACCTAATGACCAGGCCACACCTGAGGATGACTATATATATATATATATATATATATATATATATATATATATATATATATATATATATATATATATATATATATATATATATATATGCGTCACGCTTGTGTGAGACCGTCGCACGAATCCTTATTCGTGAGACGGGTTGGGTCAGATCGAAGCAACATACAAATGTCATAATTATATGTGCAAATGTCATACTTATATGCTCAAATATAATACTAATTAGGAATACAATTTTTGTTACTTATAAGAGAAAAAATATTACATTTTTCATAATAAGTAATGTTGACAAGTGTTCCTTACTTATAAGGGAAAATATAATACTTTTGAGGAAAAATGTAATTAAATCGAAATGTAAAAGTATTGTATTTTCCTTTAAAAGTATTACATTTACCCTTATCGTAACAAAAAATTTGTTACTGATTAGTATTACATTTGATCATATAAGTATGACATTTGTGCATATAAGTATTACATTTTCATCATGACCCAATCCGTCTCACGGTGATACGGTCTCATATATATATATACGGTGAAAGAGGAATTTCTGCCCGTTGACGCATTTCATTATAATTGGTTGTTTGAATTTTTTTTTTTTTTTAAAAAATCAAATTTCTTTAACTATCCATGATTAATTGATGCATCAAATTAAAAGATTTGACGCATTTAATTATAAAAAATTTAAAAAAAAAATCAAATTTCTTTAACTATCCATGATTAATTGATGCATCACATTAAAAGATTTGATATCTTACCTTAGTACAACCCTTAAAAAAAGTATTTAATTTAACTTTATATGTCTCGGCATACCTACCCAATATATTTTACTTCAGATTTGTTTATATTTGATTCTCCAAACCTCATGTGTTTGTATTTTGGTGTAGCATCTAAATTCCATCCTTTTTGTTTGTTTTATGTTTCCTGAAACCCCCCTTTTTTTCAATTTATTTATTAAGGGATATTATTTTAAATTCAGATTTGTCAATTTTGTAGCTTTTATTCCTTTATATATTAGCAAACTACCAGAATCATTTTTTTTTTTTTCAACTCCATTTGCTTCATTGTTTATACCAAGGATGTTGGTAATCATTGAGCTTCAAATGATATTAAAATTATAGTCATTTCCATTTTTTGTCCTACTGTTATTGTGGCATTGCCAATTTTAGTCCACTTCATTAATTTTTGCCACATTGCAGCCATTCTTATTTAGTCTTTGCCACTTTTAGTCCACCGTTAAAATTTTCGTCAAGTGGCCGTCCAAAACAGGGTTATTTTTGGTATTTTCATGCTTTGGTCATCTCCTTGACCCTTTGCAATGTTTTCCTTACACATTTTCATCCAATGAAGAGGTCCGGTGAAAGTCGTGTGAGCCACATTACAAAGCCATGGCTTTCGTCGGACCTCTTCATTGGACGAAAATGTGTAAGGAAAACCACTGCAAAGGCTAAGGAGATGACTAAAGCATGAAAAGACCAAAAATACCCCTATTTTGGACGGTCATTTGACGAAAATTTTAACGGTGGACTAAATGTGGCAATGACTAAATAAGACTGGCTGTAATGTGGCAAAAATTAATGAAGTGGACTAAAATTGGCAATGCCACAATAACAATAGGACCAAAAATGGAAATGACTCTTAAAATTAGATGCCACAAATAAATTAATGATTTTATCTCAAATTATAAATTTTTTTATGATTTAATATAATTTACGTGTTTTTTTTTTGAAAACTATAATTTACGTGTTGATACTATTGAATGCGCACTCAAGTGAGTTCTACAACCATTTGAGAATGTGCGCTTTGGGTGAACCTACGTTGTTCATAGCTCATCGACTCAAATTGAGAAGACAAATAAGCAGCTCTCATAGAGAGTCTGGTGGAATAATATAATATTCCATATATTATTATTATTATTATTATTATTATTATTATTTATAACAATAATAATAATAATATTAGTCAAAGAAGAAGAAGTCAAACAAGAAAATAGGGAAGACTAAGGGAAGTTATAAATGCGCAAAAAGACCTTATATATAAAGGGAATCAGACAAAAGGGGAGGCTTATTAAGTCCTAAATAACCTCTCTCCTATGTACCTTTCTTCTTCCTCTTTCATTACATGGCCATACCTGTGTACATGTACCTGCAACAAATATAGTGGACTTCGGTTTAGCTTAGCCTAAAAAAGTCTGTGATTTTCACTGTTTTGGTTTCCAAGTTAAATATCCTTGGATATAGAGCCGTCAAAACGGGCTTAGCCCGCCAGGTTAGTCCGTCCTGCCCCGCAAAAAGGACAGGACAGACTTTGATATTTTAGACCCGTATTTTGGCAGGCTTTTTAGCCTACGCCCGCTTAACTCGCGGGCTTGGCGGGCCGACGGAAACCCGCCAAATGTATAATAAAAAATTATTAAACTAAATAAATGCTACAATTATATATATATATATATATATATATATATATAATCAAGTTCAAAAATTTTTAGTATATTGTATAAATGATTTGTGTTAGACATGTATGCCCTAGGAGCCAACATTTATTGTTTTGGTCATTGATTTCTAATTAAATAAATATAATAAATAATTGTTTAATTTATTTTCTTTTGGCTTAATTAATATTTGATATTATTCCGTACAATCTTCTTAATTCGTCATTTTTAAGAGTTAAGAATATGAGTGACAAAGAATTAGTAAGTGAAGTATTGTAAAAATGTTCATAGTCATAAAAATTCTAATTGGGCATTAGAATTCCGATAAGACTAGCACATTATCCTTTTTATGGTGAGTCTCATGCCATTCTGTATGAGATACAGAGAATGGACATGTGTCATCGGTATGTTGTATGTTAAAAGTATGCAATAATTCTTTGACTTGAGACGACATGGTTGTCTCGTACATATGATGGACTAGTTTTTGCTAGTATGCGCCTTTTGTTCCTTATGAAACTATAAGTGTAATTGGTGGCTTAGTTCAGCATTGTACGGAGACATGTGTGCGTTCAATAGAGGATCCAACGCCTTGAGATAACAAGGATGTTTCAGTCTATTCAATAATCATATAACGAGAATCCTTGGCCAGAGTATAATATAATGAAGTTGGATTTCAGGTTAAGAATATTGAATAGACATATTGACCAGGTTTATGGGTTTGACAAAGTTTGACCATGACATTTACCTGGTTCGGAACAAATGTTGTGTGCAAGGAATGTTGCATGATATTTGTAACAGAAAGGCTCATTATAATATATTTAAATATATACTCATTGTCAACTAGGTAGTCATGACATACTACTATGTGTCACTCATGACTTACAGGTTATTTAATAATGAGTTATTAAATATTATTCGTTGCTAGTTTCACTATGAATCTAGAAAATCACACCTTAATGGTTCGTGGTAATGTTGAGAACTTTAAAAGAAATTGATAAAGAGTTATCGATATTGAATTAATACATTAATAAATGATTAAGAGTTAATACCACAAATGGTCCTCTGACTATTGAGGTAGTACTCCTTTTAGTCCTTGACTTTCAATTCGACCACAAATGGTCCTCTGACTTTCATTTTTGACCACAAATAGTCCTCCATTAAAATTTCTGTTAAATAGGTGTTAAATTTAGGGGTATTATCGTCAAATTGATATATATAATGGTCATAAAATAAAAATGTTTAGAATTTTTCACCAACAAGCATAATTGAAACAATTAACAAATATAAATACTCCTAAATAAAAAATAATGCACCTTATATCTCGTAATTATGCGTACAAAATGAAGATTTAATATTAGAGCTATCTGATTTAATTTAACCAACAAATTAAAATGGATTTTTTTTTTCAAAAACCTTGCTTCCATTATTTTCATGGTTGTGCATGCATGGCCAATTAATATTTTTCACTCTTCATTAATCAATCAAACATTTTGTTTGGGACATAACTGAAGGTCGCCACCGTTGAATTAATATAATTAATCAATTACAAATTAAATTGCGGACATTAATCATGAATTTTTATTTAATTTTTTCATTTATGTAATTTGTCACGTCCATTTTGTTTTTATATTTATTAACTTAATGTTTGAAATTAATTATGTGGTCATATAATTATAAAAAAGAAGTAATCATAATAATATTAATCAATTTGACGATATTACCCCTAGATTTAACACCTATTTAACAGAAATTTTAACAGAGGACTATTTGTGGTCAAAAATAAAAGTCAGAGGACCATTTGTGGTCGAATTGAAAGTCGGGGACTAAAAGGAGTACTACCCCAATAGTCAGAGGACCATTTATGGTATTAACTCAATGATTAATGAATTAATTCAATATTGAGTAGTTTTGGGCTTTTAAAGGCTAGCAATTTGAGCCCAAACCAGGCTATATATATATAAGCTTTGCCCTATTTCTTAAGTGATAGAAGTGATACAGAGAATAGTCAGGAGTTTTCACGTAAAAATCTCTGGAGTTCTCGCGTGCCCGGCCCATGGACGGACTAGAGGCCGGACAATTGGACGGTTCAAGCCGTTGACTCTGTTAAAGCACGCTACAAGCATAAAATATTCTAACTCATTCTTTTACATAGAATCTTAGAAAAAGCGAATTGATGCTTCCGCTGCACATGTATGAATTTTTCTAACAATTTGTTATTTACTTATGGATTAATACAGTATTTGATTATTTATTAGTTATTATTGTGTTTATAAAATTACAAATGCATTAATATATGTTTAAACTATCCAAATTATTTTAATATACACTTATTAATTTTTATTTAAATTAAAAAATTTTAAAATTTGGCGGGCTCCCGCCAAGGCCCACGGGCTTAAGGTGGGGCGACCTCTCATAGGCCTGGAAGCCCGCCCCCGCCATATGGCGGGCTTTGGCGGGCCCCGCCCTACCGACCCGTTTCGACAGCTCTACTTGTGTTGTGTACTTATTCTTTCGTTATTCCTAACACTTTATCATCGAATATTTTATTATGGACAAATCAATTTTTTCCATCAATGATGCTCTTGTTGAGAGCTGATTAAATACTCAAGTTTAATTTGCTCCCCATTTTATATCTCACAACTAACAAAATATATTATTCATCTTTATAATATCCATCCTTGTTCATCATTTAATTTTTCATATTTATCATCACCAAATCATCTTCTCCGCCTACCTAGTATTCGTTATGCAGCTCGGCTTCCCAATGCTCTGCGCTGGCTCTGTGAGAGTGAAAAACACCATGAACACAATGCTGACCAATGTGATCACCGCCGCCACCGACGTTCTCTTTGACTTCGTGAACAACACCGAATACTCTGTCATCGACGGGCTAGCCATGGGGATGGAGCCATTTGCAGTCAGGCTTACGGTAGGTGGGAAACAAATGAAGCTTCATGGGCTAACCTTACATTAGACGACAAATTTTCTCCACTAGCAGAAATGCACGTCCATAATAGCACGACAGTTTTCGAGCTCGCACACCCCTACTATAGTACTATGGGCCATGCGATGATCATGAGTTCAATACTCTCTTCGTCAGCTGTGAATGAAGAACCTCCGTTTGTGTCGCATCAAGGGTGGCGAATCTACACATTCTGGAAGATTAGAAGCTGCACTGCCATGCCCCATGAGGAATTTTTGGAAGAAATTTTGAAAATTACAAAACGCATTTATAAAGTTGGTTTTTTTTTTTTTTGAGTTGCAAGAAGTTTTATAAATATCTATGTAAGGTTTATTTTTCAGATGTATCCTTTGTTATTTAGTTAACATGTAGCTTCGGTTGTATGTAGTATATGTCCATACATACTTTCCCACTTTCCCACTTTCCCAACATATTGAAGCACAAAGAGTTAGTGCCCCCATTGGAATTCGAACCTGTGACATCCCAATTGGAAATGACTTAAATTTGTTTTTTTTTTAATACAACTGACCCTATTACATTGTAGTATCTGTTCATCTATACTTTTCTCAACCTGTTGAAGCACAAAGAGTCAACTTCGATATCTCCTCCACTGAGGCTCGAACTCATGACCTTTCATTTGAGGGAGGCCACTACATTTGTTTAAATGTATTCTTTTTTCCAATTGGAGATATGTCGTTTCTAAATTCATATTGTCATAGTGAAACTCAATAATATGTGAGCCATCACATCTTGTATCCAAACCTAAGTAAAGTCATTAATTAACTTACCATTAAGAAACATTTATGAGCATATGCACTATAAAAATTACATTTAAAAAGTACTAGTTATCACACGCGCGTTGCGCGATTAAATCAATGCCCAATGCGTAACTTTAAATTAGTGTTCCTTAATTGGTTAAAGTAGTCATATAATAATGAGAGAAAAAAAATGCTATATTAATAAAAATCAAAGAAATAGTCTTGATGCTTATATATTATAATAAAACATAACGAAATTGTAAATAACTAAATTGCAACTAAAGTAAGTAGAAACAAATAAATCACTTACATGGGAGCAAATGACGTGTCATCATTGTCACTTGTTTGGACACCGGTCCGACCATTTAAAATCCATGTGTAATTGTATTTGTGATCAAATACTTTATAGTTCGTCCGGGCAGGTTTGACAATGACATTTGAGATGATGTACCATTTGTTGGTTCGTAAAGTGATATCATACATTCCATTGCCATTATCAAACACTATTGATTGAACCCAAATTCCTTGCATTTAGATATAATAATAATAATACTAATAATGATAAAATAATAATAATAATAATAATAATAATAATAATAATAATAATAATAATAATAATAATAAAACGCTTCATCCTCGAGTACGATGAGCATATACTTTTTCTCAGGCGTTCCAATAGCGTTTTTTGGTTTGTTTTTCTTAATGGCATGAACTGTACAACTCCAGCCCATAATTTGTATGTCAATATCAATTAACTTTACTGCATTTGTATGCCAATTTGTTTGAAAACTACAATAAAGAAACAAATTGCCTAAAGAATTTAATGTTAAACTTCTGTTATATTTAACGGAAAGAATTTGGTAAAATTATAAATGATTAGGATATATTAGGAATTTAATTGGAGGTTGCACAATAAGAAGAACACAAAGTACAATATGTTATAGCAGACTATTACACCAACATTTTTTTTAGTTCCAGTTAGGGGTCTAACATTATTGGCTCTTATTATAAGTGTAGATTATTGTGACAAAAATAAAAATCAAGAATGTTATGCATGTGACATTTTTTTTAAATACAACTATTGACTAAAAGTAATCATGCCATCATAATTAAAGGCTAAAAATAAAAATTACACTTTTAAAAAGATTACATTTTTTAGAAAAATTGAAGTTGAGGATTGGAAAATAGAAGGTAATCACAAATTCATAAAAACAATATTGTAAAAGTACTTTTCAATACATCTCAAAAAAATAAATAAATACTGTAAGAAGAAAATAAAAATTTTGTATATACATTAAACTATTAATAACAGCACCATTACTGCATGCTTTCAAACCATCCTCAGGTTGTGAATATCCTTCTCACTTTTGCTGTGTTTAGGGATAAATTTCATTGCAACAATTTAAAAAAATAACACCTATTTTCAACCGTGTGCGAATTGAGAAAAACCTACAACCAATTTACAACTAAAGTGTGAACTAACAATAACACTGTAGCAAGGAATAAATACATAGCCTGTATACTTTCACCTCCCTTTGTAGACCTCCCCAAAAGATCCCTCCCCCACAAGCTCTATTACGTGGTAATTTTCAACCCCAACCCCCATGTTCTACATCAAGGGAGAATATTAATTAACTTGAACACAATCATATAGAATGTTCTGGGATCAGGATTTAAGAACTGTTCATAGAAGTTCCGCATGACTCATACTTATAAATGCATTATCAGCGAATGATTGTCAAATGGCAAGGAGAAGATTTGTGGTAATTTGATAAAACAGAGACAATTGAATGCTTGTGTAAGCGTTAAAGAAAAGAGAATTAAAGTCAACCAAAAAAAAACTGCGCAACAAATAAAGCAGCTCTATAAAATTATACTTAATGTTAAAATCAATTTGTAAAAAATCCCCATAGGCACTTTCATCAACAACAATATAAAGTTAAAATAATTCTTTCATCAACAAAATAAAAAGTATTAATCATACCTCGGCTTAAGATCTTCCTCTCCCCAATGGATCCAAAACTAAATCAATAGATTACATTTATAAAAGCATATCTATCGAAACACAACAAAACAATGGATTAGCTAGTATTAATTGTGATTTTCAAAGTCACTAATCCATTGTATTTATAGGTAGAAAATGTGAGTATTATAAATTTGTGTAAATTTTCAAAAGGAAAGTATAATTAATTTTAATTTCTAAAGGAAAGTGTAATTTATTTTAATTCATAACATTTTTATTCTCAACATGGCTTATGACCGGATTTCCTATATTTGGATCTTAGTACAAAATTACCATTTAATATTATAAAATTATATTCTTATATTATTTTGTAACCTCCATACTATTAATACGTATGAATAATTATATTATTATATTATTATTATAATATTATTATATATTATATTATAGGGTCATGTTCAGGTGTGGCCGTGCCTTCCCGTGCGGCCGTGCGGTTCACACCACTCAATGTTACGAAATACACCACTCAATGTTAAGAAACACACCACACAAATATGCACTGTGGTGTGTTTCTTAACATTGTGGTGTGTTTCATTGTGTTTCATTGTGGTGTGTTTCTTAACATTGAGTGGTGTATTTCGTAACATTGAGTGGTGTGTGACCGCACGGCCACATTTGAACCAAAATCTTATATTATATATGTAACCTCCATATACTATTAATACATATGAATAATTATATTATATTATTATTTTTTTGAAAACATATTATATTATTATTATTATTATTATATATTATATATTATATTATATATGTAACCTCCATATACTATTAATATGTATGAATGGAAGAATGGAAAATAATCAATTATAATTAATACATGGCTGATTTAGATAACCAATTACCATAATAACCAATTATATAATTAATACATATGAATGACTGATTTTTATGAATATATATATATATATATATATATATATATATATATATATATATATATATATATATATATATATATATGTATGTATGTATATGTATGTATGTATATGTGTGTGTGTGGATAATTAATAAAATCAATGGTTTTACTAAAATGCCCCTGACTTTGGGCGAGAAAATTTGGGAGGGGATATTGCTTTTATATACAGTATAGATTACTGTACTACTCAATTTATTCACGAATATGGACATATTGAATTGAGTAAAAGTTAGTCTCTCAAAAAATTTTAAGAATAAGTAGAAGTTGTCCTTTCATGTATGTTTTCTATTGAAACCTAACAGAAGGATTAACACTATCCATTAAAATATAATTGAATAACCAATCTTGGTTATTTTTAAATTTAGTGGTCGAATTTAAAACACTTCTATATTTTAGGATCCATAAGTATAAATATTTCATTCTAAATATGGCATTGCTTAAAGAACATATATACAAGAGGCGAATATGTAGATTACATTAGGAACAAAAATTTTATAAAGAGAAGAGGAATGTAAAATAAACAAGTTTAAACAATTGAATATGAAAAAATAGATAGCATAAATGTTAAGAGAATAACTTATTTAAGGAACCAGAGGTCGAAGGACCAATTGTTTAGGCAAAAAATAAATTAAGTTTAAAATATGGTCTAAAGTAATAGATAGAGTATTACAAAACTGGAGCTTGTGAATGTTTGTTCTTGTTTATATCAACTTTATAAGTGGTTCATATTTCACTTTTAAAATTAAAATCTTTAGTGGTATTCTAATTTTTAAAAATATGATTTTTCATCTTCAAGTTTTTCTAAAACTATCAGATCATGTCTTCGAATAAGTTTTAATACCTTGTAGGTCCTTGCACTTTTATTATCAATTGTAAAATTAGACTAAATTTTGAAAGTAAGAAATATAGCACTCATGTTCCATATGAACAATTGTACCCATAAAGAAATTTGCATCTAATATAGTAAAATCAAAGTCTAAATGTCAAGGTCGAGGAACATGTGATATCAACGAACTGTAATTTTGACCTCTGATTCATTTCATACATTTGGTATACATATTTCACGTCTTTTTTTTTTCTATACTACATGAAATGAATATTTCTTGGAAGAATAACAAATTTACACTATATTTCATCAAATTAAACACTTAAATTCTTGAAAGTTATTTTTTGGATTCCTAAACCAACCCCTTTAGTTCTTATATGATCAAACCTAAAATTATATATATGAAATATTGATGCAAATTATTGTAATCATTAAAAATGTTAAAATTGAAATAAGAAATTTCATTTTCTCATATGATCAATACATTAGCAGCATTGTTAGGACTCTATGTCTTTAAGTCTTATTGTGATTCACTTTCCTACTCCTCATATACCTCTACCTATATGTATTTATATACTCTCTCAGACTTTGTAACTGTTGTTTTCAATATACACAATTATATGTTCTCATCTGGTATCAGTTAGCCTAGGTTCTCAATGGCTGATGATTATGTGAATTTTTCAGAACGTACTGTCTCTGATGTGGCTATTTCTTCCGTCACGTCAATGGTGAATTCGTTGTCTACATCCCATCATTTCATCAGTATCAAGCTCAATTATAAGAATTTTTTGTTCTGGGGGACGCAGGTGGTGCCCTTCCTTGTTGGTCATGATCTCATTGGTTACGTTGACGGTACCATCCCACCCCTGCCTGTCACGCTACCTGCGGCTGACAAGGATTCGCTACCAACGCCGAATCCCACCTTCGCTACTTGGTGCCGCCAGGATCAAACGCTTTTCTCCATGCTCGTCTCTTCGTTAACGGACGAGGTTATGCCCTTGGCAGTTGGTTGTCGCACCATTCGGGCGCTATGGGGTGCGGTTACTCAGGCTTTGGCGTCGTCTACCCGAGCTTGGACTCAAAACCTCGTTGGCCAACTCCATAGTCTTTGGCAAGGAGACTTGTCTGTGGTGGATTACATCGGGCGTGCGAAGCTAATTGTTGAGGAGCTTGCGCTTGCTGGCCGGCCGGTTACCCTCGACGAGCAGAACATGTATGTCTTCCGAGGGTTGCGGCCGAAGTACAGGGGGCTGACGTCTTCCCTTGCTGTTCGTGGCGATCCGGTCATGCTTCAGGAGTTGGCTGATCACTTGGGGCATCAGGAGTTCCTCGCTGCTGATGATTACGGTGGTGCGGCACCGGCGACATACAA
Organism: Ipomoea trifida; assembly: GCA_003576665.1. Lineage (NCBI taxonomy): Eukaryota > Viridiplantae > Streptophyta > Magnoliopsida > Solanales > Convolvulaceae > Ipomoea > Ipomoea trifida. Next base: position 12,481,119 of record CP025650.1, read on the forward strand.
CGTGCAGCGTCGTTCTGCCGGTGGTGGTGGAGGGCGGTGATTTCATCGTGGAGGCCAGTAGCGTGGTGCTGCCGGTAGTGGAGGTCAACGTGGTCGCGGCCAGTTTGGACGCCAGCACCCTGGTCGCGGATTACGTGGTAGTCGGAGTGCCTCCGGTGTTGGCCGTGTGTTTTGTAAGATCTGTGGATGTCCCGGTCACTCCGCCGCGGCGTGTTACGACCGGTTCAATGAAGCAGTTGCTCCTCGTGCTAATTTGTCGCTTTATGATACTGGTGCACCTCCTCGTGATTTTCAATTATAGGTTCCTGACACGGGTGCTACGAGTCGTGTGATGCCAGATATTGCTGCGTTGTTTGTTCTTGAGGAATATGTGGGTACTGACACTCTACATGTCGGTGATGGTATGGGTCTTCCTATTAGTTATATTGGTCATGCTTCCTTTAGTAACTCCTCTCGTTCTTTTCGTCTGTCTAATATTCTTCATGTTCCTTCGCTTTCTACGTCACTTTTGTCTGTTAAAAAAATCACTAGAGATAATAATGTGTTTTTTGAGTTTCACCCGTCATTTTTTGTTGTGAATGATATTCAAACCAAGGAAATTCTGCTACGGGGCAATAGCTCTGGAGGTCTATACACCTTGTCATTCTCAAGATCTAGTTCGTCTCCTTCTACGTTTCTTTTAGCCCGTGCCTCCGTTTCTACTTGGCATGATCGTCTTGGTCACCCGCATGATCGTGTCCTTAGTTCTGTTTTACGTTTTTGTTCAGTTAGTGGGCGGCAGTCTGTGTCTCGTTGTAATTCGGGTCTTTGTTGTGCTTGTCAATTAGGCAAGTCTGCTCGTTTTTCTTTATCTCGTGTTGACTCTTCTAGTCATGATGTTTTGGACTTAATTTATATTGATATTTGGGGTCCTGCTCCCATTTTATCTTCTGATGGTTATCGATATTTTGTTATCTTTGTTGATGATTATTCGCGCTATACTTGGTACTATCCAATGAAACAGAAATATAATTTATATGCTATTTTTGATAAGTTTCGTGTCATGGTTGAGCGGTCTTTTAATCGTAAGATTAGGTCTATTCAGTCTGATTTAGGGGCTGAATATAAGAAGTTGCATTCTACTCTTGCTCTTTTAGGTATTTTTCATCGGCAGTCTTGTGCTTATACTCATGAGCAGAATGGGCGAGTTGAGCGCAAACACAAGCATATTGTTGAGACTGGTTTGACTCTCTTGGCTCGTGCTTCTATTCCATCTAGGTTTTGGGATTACTCATTTGAAACTGTAGTTTATCTTATTAATAGGATGCCTTCTCCTACATTGCATAATTCCACCCCTTATTTTCTTCTTCATAAGACCTCACCCTCTTATTCTTTTCTTCGAGTATTTGGGTGTCTCTGTTATCCGCATTTGCGTCCCTATAATCGTCACAAGATTTCTTTTCGGTCGTCTCCGTGTGTTTTCTTAGGCTACCCAGATTCCTTCCGGGGGTACATGTGCGTTGACTTGTTGACTAATAAGGTTTATGTGTGCAGGCATGTTCGGTTTGATGAGACTAAGTTTCCATTTGCTAAGTCTGCTTCACAGGTACCTGCAACTCCGCGCCATCTGTCGTGGGCTAAGTTTGTTCTTCAGTCGTGCTCTGTTGATGTGCCTACTTCGGCCCCACTACAGTCCGGTGTCTCTACGGCTGTGACTACTGCCAAGCCGCGGGGTAGGCCTCGTGGTAAGTTTACTCGGCCTACGACTAGATCTCATGCCATGGCTACTAGGAGTCGGTCTTAGGCTCCTCTTGCTGGTCTGGTTGCTCAGGTGTGCCCCACTGATCCAACTTGCTACTCTCAGGCCGTCAAACACTCAGAGTGGCTTGACGCGATGGATCAGGAGTTTAATGCTCTTCTTCAGAATCAGACTTGGTGTTTGGTTCCGTCAACTCCTTCCATGAATGTGATTAGCTACAAGTGGGTTTTTCGCACTAAACGCAAGGCAGATGGTTCGATAGAGAGGTATAAGGCTCGGTTGGTGGCGAAGGGGTTTAATCAGGTGCCTGACCAGGATTTCTTTGACACATTGAGTCCAGTGGTCAAGCCCACTATAGTCAGGTTACTTCTTTCTTTGGCAGTTTCTTCTGGTTGGGTTGTTAGGCAGCTTGATGTGCATAATGCTTTTTTGAATGGTAATTTGTCTGAGACTGTTTACATGTGTCAACCACCTGGGTATGCTGATTCCTAGTATCCTAATCATGTGTGCTTGCTACGGCGATCTTTGTATCGCTTGAAGTAAGCACCCTGTGCTTGGTTCAATCGATTGCATGATTTTCTATTGTCTGTGGGTTTTGTTGCTTCCAAGACGGATGTTTCTCTATTTCATTGCTCTGTGGACTCAGGTTTTATGTTTATACTGGTGTATGTTGATGTAACACCCCGGTGCGGCTATACCGTACATCCGGAGTAGTTACCGCCACACCTAGACTGAACCCAATCAAATCCAGATAGAGTTCACTCTAGAAGAACAGGCTGAAGACAAGGAAACTGTTTCATATCGTCATAACCCATCATAACTTCATATATATATACATATACATATACATATACATATACATATACATATACATATACATATATATACATATATATATATATATATATATACATATACATATACATATACATATACATATGTATATATATATATATCTATACATATATATATGTATATGTATATGTATATGTATGTATACATATACATATACATATATATATGTATAGATATATATATATACATATACATATATATATGTATAGATATATATATATATACATATATATATATATATATCTATCATCAACAAAAGAGTAGCTATACTAGTTACGAATATGTACAAGAGTTTCTTACGGCCCATTAGAACAAGAGTTTGGGCTATTCCCGACCTTACTAGCCATCTTGGGACTACCATGGCTACAAAAACATATGTACACAAAAAGGTCAGCCTTAACTCCTTCCCTGAGACACAACCTACTCCAGTGGGCGGTACACTGGGCCGGTATACGTACCCCAAACAAGGTGCCACTCGCCCTCAAACCAGGTGATGTCATCCAGGAAGTTACACGGGGTGTTTACCATCATCCACTCGTCGAAACTATCCGGAGGGCTAGGGTCCCACGGATAAGGGTAGTGAACAACGAACTCAAGAGGGTTGCTCCCCGCTAAAATCTCGATGGGATAGAACCCATAACTTGCCTGAATAACATCCATGAAACACAAAGGACTACTAGGAGCAGGAGGACAGACAGGTACAACTGGCTGAACAGGAGCAGGAACAGGATCAGGAGCATAAGCCGGAGCTGGAGGATCAGGAGCGAAGCCGGGAGTATACGGGTCGTCACCCGCTAGATACTGTACATACTCGTCATAATCTATTATGGGAAACATGAACTCTGATGAACCACAAAAGTTCCCTAGGCTGCAAGAGCCCACGCTAGACTGCATCTGATAAGGGACACAATGAAGTGTAGTTAGCACGACGGCTAAGTAAGGAAATCCATTGTCACTCAAAACTAAACAAAGGTTTCGAAAATATAATAATAATTTGAAAGCTGAAAGCTTTACCCATAAGCTGAAAATCTACTTGCAACCAGATTATCAATAGAAGAAAGTATAGTAGAGTATATGAGTTGAATCAACATATAATACTTTTCATTTCCAGGAATTTTCATCATTGTTATCTCAAAAGAGAGTTCAACAGCACACTTCAGTGCTCAAAATTCGTGACATTTTATTCTTCAGCATAGTTACGGAGTAACTAAATTTTCATAGTTTAAAATTTACTTAGTTTCCCCCTGGGTAAGTGTGAGGCCTTTTTGGAGTATTTTCTTAATTCCCTTTCTCCAACCTCGGGCCATGGCATTTAAGCCCTCCTGTAGGTCAACCATGTCAACAACCTCGGGCCACGGCATTCAAGCCTCCCGCAGGTCAATCATCTCAACAACCTCGGGCCACGGCATTCAAGCCTCCCGTAGGTCAATCATCTCAACAACCTCGGGCCACGACATTCAAACCTCCCGCAGGTCAATCATCTCAACAACCTCGGGCCACGACATTCAAGCCTCCCGCAGGTCAATCATCTCAACAACCTCAGGCCACGGCATTCAAGCCTCCCGCAGGTCAATCATCTCAACAACCTCGGGCCACGGCATTCAAGTCTCCCGCAGGTCAATCATCTCAACAACCTCGGGCCACGGCATTCAAGCCTCCCGCAGGTCAATCATCTCAACAACCTCGGGCCACGGCATTCAAGCCTCCCATAGGTCAATCATCTCAACAACCGCTGGGCTATGGCAATTAAGCCCTCCCGTGGGTTAATCAAGTCCTCCACAACTTATCCAGAAACTAAGGTTTTCAAAACATTCTTTCTTTCCTGGATTTAAATAGTATTTTCTCATAATATCTCAAAACGATTATTTCTTTCAAAGTGTGTTTCCAAAACATTCATATTTGTCAATGACTTTTCAACACAAATTTCTCAAGTGACAAGGATTACACTTGTTCCTTAAAACAAGATCTTTCTTCCAAAACTACTAAAACAATGTTTGTCCTTTCAAAAATTGAACTCAGTTGCCCGTAGGCCCTTCAAACATCATATCATTCAAGAGCAAAAATTCCGGAAGACAATACACTCGAAAACCGATCCGCGCGTCGTGGTCGCGCCGAAGTCCGCACGACGGACGCGCGCGTCCGTGCCGCGTCCGGCCATTCGGCCTTGATCCCGCCTACTGGACGCCCGACGGACGCGCAGTGGACGCGTGTCCAGGGTCGCGTCCATGAAATTCTGCCAGTTTTGGGCAGCAAAAACCGTGTGGTAACGGCTTGATTTTCCAATATTTCCATAAGTATAAGCCTATATGGACATAAATATAACATATACATGCATATACTAACTATGAACATGTATACAAAAATTTCCAAAATTCAACAAGTAGTCTCATGAGCTAACTTAAGAAATCCTCAAGCTTAACACATAATTTCCACATAAAACTCGTAGTCTCATAATTCACTAGCAATTGTCCATTTTCAAGTGACTAAACCGATTTAAGGGATTCCTTACCTCTCAAGTAGCTTTTTAACACCGTAGAAAATATGTTGTGATCCTTTTCTCCAAATTTCCACCGAAGATCCTAAATAATGATCATCATAACAACAACATTTTCAAGAATTGTTAGCTTAAAATTAAGTTCTAGGAAAGGATTCTAGCCATTTTAACCGAATAAAATCAAAATTTTACCTATTATGAAAGAACTTGTGAAGGATTTTGGCTATGGAGTTTCTTGAATCACAAAGATGAAGATGAAATTTTCCTCCCTCTTTTTCTCTCTAAAATTTCGGCCAAGGTGGAGGAATGGAGGAAGCTTGGAGCTTAAGTTACTAGCTAGCAAGACTTATCCCATACTCATCCTTGATATTTAATTAATTATTACCATATGGTAAATAATTGTGACACTTGTCACAATTCCATGGTAAATCTTAAAGAGTAAGATTTCCTTGCCAGTTAGGGGTTAAATCAGATAAAAGTTCGGAGCAATATAATTTAATTTGGAAAAATTTCAATACCAAAATTATTCTAAAAATAATCCCGTCAATAACCACTAAAATCGGACAATTTTCCGGTATCTCGCGAAAATACAGTGGTACGAAGGTTAGTAATAAATTTCACTCTTACAGTTCGTCTTATTTCAACTGAACTTAGTAGGAAGTTCAAGCTTAACCAAATCATGAATAATAATCCATTTCCTAGGGGAAATTCGAACTGTATATATATCCTTAAAAATTTTACGGTTCGTGACCGGCACGTATGATCGTAGCTTATTAATAACTATTCTCACTTATAAAAATCCTTTTGAAGTATCGAGAGATCATCTCATGAATGTCATAGCCTAAAAAAATATTTTTCGAACCCTAGACTTATGGAAATAGATGAGGGGTTACAATTGATGATATTCTTGTTATGGGAAGTAGTCAAGGCCTGCTGGATTCGTTGTTGGCTCAGCTGTCTGCTACGTTTAAGATACGAGATCTTGGGGAGCCTGGGTTCTTTCTTGGTATTGAGACAGTGCGATGTGGTGATGGTTTGCTACTTTCTCTCAGCAACGTTATCTTGAAGCATGCAGGCATGTCTGACTGTAAACCACTAACCACTCCTATCTCTTTGACTAAGTCTCCCATTCTACAGGGAGACCTTTATGATGATCCTATCTCTTTGACTAAGGGATCTCTCCTATGCGGTCAACTCGTCCGGATCTCTCCTATGCGGTCAATTTGCTGTGTTTTTAGATTCTGACTAGGCTAGATGTCCTAAGGATCGCAAGTTGCTAGGCTAGATCCTGAGGATCGCAAGTCCACGAGTGGGTTCGCTGTGTTTCTTGGGTCGGGTCCTGCGGTATGTCAAAGGCACTCTTCTCTATGGGCTTTGTATTTGCACCTCTTTCTCCAGGGAGCTTCATGCGTTTTCAGATTCTGACTAGGCTAGATGTCCTGAGGATCGCAAGTCGCTAGGCTAGATCCTGAGGATCGCAAGTCCACGAGTGGGTTCGCTGTGTTTCTTGGGTCCAAGTATAATCTTTCATGCTCGTACAAAGCATGTGGAGATTGATTATCACTGTGTTTCTTGGGTCCAAGTATAATCTTTCATGCTCGTACAAAGCATGTGGAGATTGATTATCACTTAGGCTCGCAAGTCGCTTCATGCGTTTTCATATTCTGACTAGGCTGGATGTCCAGAGGATCGCAAGTCCACGAGTGGGTTCGCTGTGTTTCTTGGGTCCAAGTAAGTATAATCTTTCATGCTCGTACAAAGCATGTGGAGATTGATTATCACTTAGGCTAGATGTCCTGAGGATCGCAAGTCCACGAGTGGGTTCGATGTGTGAGATTGATGGGCTCCAAGCAACACGTGGACCATAAACTTTTTTTACGGGTAGCGTAGAGTTTCGAACCCTTGACCTTTTGCATGGCTCTGATACCAAATTGAATCATGTGCTCCATCCAACTAAAAGCCTAACCTGATAGTTGGACTGCACATTTATGTTTATATTATATTTATGCTCACAATCACAGAGTTATTGCTATATATCTCACCCACCATATATATAGAAACATTTTTAATATAGCAGGGGAGAATTGATTAACATAGTAGTTAATGGAAACAGATTAGGAAATGTGATTGCATAGTACTTAATGACAGATTAGAAAAAGATGGAAACAAATTATACTTAACAGTAACGGAATATCCCTGGGTATTTTTTCCTACAAAAAAAAAATATGTACAACATTAAAAACAAAATGTACAAACATATCAGCACTAAAAACACAGACATATACTGAGGACATAACCTGGATTCAAACTTATTATGTTTTTAGATATCATCATTATTTAACCAATTGTTGTGACTAACAACTAATTTATTCGAACGACGACATAATTTGGCAAGCTCCGTGCTGCCACCCATATAATATGATATGGTACACTCTGTACTACCAATTGTATTATATGGCAAGTTCTGCGCCACCACCTAAATTATATGGCAAGTTCTGCGCTACCACCTAAATTATATGGCAAACCCTACGCTGCCACCTAAATTATATGGTAAGCTCCGCCCTACCTTCTAAATTACACAGTAAGCTCCGCTCTCCCTCTTACACCAACAGTTGCAATGAAACCGTTTGGTGTTGGTCACAATAAATTAAAGGAAGATAGAAATTTCCGAACCTATCTTCAATTTTAATTTTATATTTAAACCAATACTAGTGGCATGACCCACTATTCATGTGTTATTTAGCATGCATGGAACAATCTTCGTGAACTCCTGGTGCTCCGTGCACCTAAACATGACTCTCATATGATCTTCAATACTCTGAGCAGGGAAGGTCAGAACTTTGGTGCCCCGTGCACAAACATGTAGTCTAGACTACGCCCGTCATTAAGGATGCACTCCGAGTGTTATCATCTTTATTTGGTGTACCGATGTTCTACTTTCTTATGCAGACAAATACTTGCGACTAAGAAAGTAGGATACTCATGATGGCCTTAAAACTTGTTATTGATCGCTTAGTTTCCTGTTGATTTCCGTATGTTAGTGCCTAGTTGCTTGTGATTGGATGTTACGTACCATAACTCCCAATCATGAGAAAATGACAAAACACTCGAGCTCACCGTAGCTACACCAACCACCTTGTCCAGCCACTCCTCCACCCATTATGTCATCCCTTTTCCCCATTTCCATAGGAAGGGTGGGAGAAACTAATCAGACTTGCAACATTGTTCATCCTCCATAGAAGCGCAAGTCCACCTTTCAAACCTATACTATCCACATAGAAACACCCCTCAAACCCCAACTTAACTCGCACTTTCTCCACATGCACTTGACTCACCTTCGTCTCCACAAAAAAAAAAAAAAACAAATTGGGATTCTTCTTGGACACTAAGTCCACAACTTCGTGAACTGTTTGTGGATTGCCCAAGCCCCGACAATTCCAACTTAAGATACTCATTAGCCTAGGCGGGTCTGAGAGCCAGAACCTATAAAAATGGAATTGTTAGAACAATCCTGCATGCAAATATCCCCCTACTATTCTCCCTCACCTCCCCCTTCCTTTGCTTAGGCTCTAGTCCACGCATCTCGTCCTCCATAACCCGCTTGCGAACTGCCAAAACCCACGACTCCCTCCCAAGAATATATTGGTCTCGTACTGCTAGTCCCCAAGCCCTTCGCTGATCTTCCCCCTTGTTCACCAGTTACCAACCACTTGCTCCCAATATTCGTTATGCTCCTACTTCCACTAACCCACAGCCAAGCCCTGCAAGGGTATTTCTCCAGGCCAACCGTAGCTCTCCTAGCATCCATGGAAAACTTGTTTGTATGCCTGAGCCGGCCAAGCAGAACATATGGAGCTGCTTGTACTTGAAGTTGACCCAAGTCTAAGTGTTATCCCGCTTAATCAACTTCGTCATTTGCTTCAAGGGTTTAGTCACGTCAATGGTTGCCATAACACGATAAAAGCTTCTCCAAGGACTCCCAAAGTTCCTTTCATCTAACCTAACCATTGTTTCAATGTAGCCCCCCCCCCCCCCCCTGCTTAAGGACAACATATGTGTTATAGCCCAATAGGTGATCATATATTTGTATCCACATATCAATCGAGTTTAGCCCCTCATGCGACGATTGGTCACTTCCCTTGATATGTTTGCACACCAATGTTGAATTCTTAAAAAACCAAGGGCTCTCATCCAACACCCTACGCATGTCAGATTCGTGTAAGAAGGAAAACAAGAATAGATTAGGCTGGATTTCCACAATCTGAACCCCCATCAACGATCTTCATAATGCCCGCTATGACGTGCTTCATTACCTCCGCCTTGATCGCCTTGTTTGTAAAAAATCAAGCTACTAACGACGCCATCATAGACGGCCCTAGGTCCAATTGAATGCTCATCTCCTCATTATCCAGATGAATGCCTGCACAACACTCAACAATATCACGAGTGTCCATGGTAATGACCATGGGTGCACGACCAAAGAGAAGAGCAGCATCGAGCGTACGAACCTGTCGACCACAACATTACATGCAAAAGACCAAAACCATAGATCCCATGGGGAAAAATAGAGAAACCCTAGATTCCAAGGAGAGAAAGAGAGAAACAAAGACCGTAGCGCCCTCTGCAATTAGATGATTGACGACCTCCAGTGTGATACGAATTGCTGCCATGTCTGCCGCGTCCAGCAAAGAAAGCCGTCGGCGATGTACCAGGAACACCGTACCAAGATCTGCTGGCACGTGGTCATCAGAGTGAATAAATTCCTGAGCTTGAAGCATGTCTGCCAATTGCAACAGGGAGACCTCTGTTCCCGTGACCGCGAGGGAGCTCGTCATCGCTCGGAGTTCAGGACGCAGCCCCCGCAGAACATACAGGATCTGCTCATCTTTCGATAGGGGACGGCTGACGAGGGAGAGTGCCTCAACCAGCATTTGAGCTTTGCCGAGATATTCGGCCGGCGTCGTGTTACCCTGCCGGAGCGTTTGAAATTGCCCAAGCAAGCTCAGGCAACGGCTTGCGTTGTAGAGGCCAGCGCCGATGTGATAGAGTCCCCGACCTCCTTGGCGGTATTCTAGCCAACGACGAGGTGTATCACTTCGTTAGAAAGCGACGAAATGAGAAGGGAGAGGATCGATTGATCCTGTTGAACCGACACCGGCAGGGTTCGACGCCGCCAGGGTTGCTGCAGTAGCGGTTGCTGCCAGGATTGCTGCAATAGCGGTTGTCGCCGACGGAGAAGTGATGATGGTGGATGGAGGACAGGGTGTTCCGCTATCAATGAATCCAAGCTGACCTTGGCCACAGAGAAACGGGATTAACTGGGTTCGCGAGAAGAGATAATTATGGGTGGTGAGTTTAATTGAAACAAAGTGATGGGTAGACGTGAGGGTGGTAGGGGTGATCGGAGAAGGAGTGGCGGCGGCTGTGATTGTTTGATCGGAAGGGGAAGCTGACATCGTAACAATAGTTTAGGGAAAAAAAATTAAACAAGACCCAAACATATCGCTATCTGATACCAGATTAGAGATGGAATATCACAAAAACTGTTCAGAGACTACAGAGAGAGAGAGAGTCCTTAAAGAGTAGTTCACTGGACTCTCCTATTCCAAAGGATACAAGACACAGACTAATTCATAACCACAGAGTATAAACTATATACTAAATAATAATAATAATAATAATAATAATAATAATAAACTCAATCAACTATCAACTAACAACTAATTGTCAAACATCCTCTTATCATTTGTTTTATCACCCTTAAATATATAATATAAATATGAGGAGGCGATTATGCTATTTAATTTTTATATTCCTATTCTTAAATTTAATACCTATTAAACAACTATTTAACTAGATAACCAAACTTGGAAAAAAAAAATCAAGGAATCAACTATGATCAGATTGAAATTAATAAAATTAGTTGAAGTTAAGCATTATTGGAATTAACTTATTTTATTTTATAACTGACAATAGGGCAGACCGGCGGCAGAGCAGTTATAAAAGAAAAGAAGGGAAGGAGGGGAAAGAGAGAGGCATGAGCAGAAGAATGATGAATATGATGTAAGAGCATGTCCACAAATGTGGTATATGTATATGTCAAATATGCTTTAGTTGATTCCATCTTCAACTCCCCACGGTATTATGACCTTTTCCATGTGCACCTGTCACCCTGTCAACACTGACCTCCACATTTGTCTAAAGTACTAAACCATCATTAATTTTTAAGAATTTTGTTTTTCATAGTCCTTTATGAATTGTTTAGTAGACATGAATTAAGTTCACTATAATTCTTTAATCACTCTAATTATAATGTTTAGGCGGAGGAGATTGTAATTTTCTCCTTTTATTTACAATATTAAGAAATTTTTTGTTTGTCCGTTAAGAACTATTTTCACCATCTACTATTAAATCTTTCTAAATTCTTAGCTAACTCATATTACTCTAATTCCTAAAGTTTATAGAGTTAATTACTGAAATAGTCCTTTAATTATACTGTAATTACCAATTTGATCCTTAATTATATTTTTTGCCTATTAAGTCCTTAAACTTTAAAAATCTTAATCAATTTGGTCATCCGTTTGTTTAGCCATTAGTCGTCCGTTTACTAGGGTCGAAATTAGTAATTTCACAATAGTCAAGAGACAATTTCGATAATTAACTATTCGGTTTAATAAGAGAGGAAATGGTGCATGTGATGATCAAAATGGTCACTTGATTATAGCAAAATTATCAATTTGGTCCCGAGTAAACGGATGTTTGACGGTAACAAACGGATGACCAAATTGGTTAAGATTTTTAAAGTTCAAGGACTTAATTAGGCAAAAAAAAAATGGTCAATGACCAAATTGATAATTTCGCTATAGTTAAGGGATATTTTAGTAATTAATTCAAGTTTATATTTGCTCGATGCAGTTATAATTCTATGAAGGAAAAAGATTAAATAGGATCTTAAACTATTATGTCAAAAAGTAGATATGCCTCTGAACTAAAATAATTTTTAGTTAGATCCCTTAACTACTCAATTTTATTCAAGATAACTTATTAAATTGATGCAATTAGGTCAATTGACCAATAACTCAAGATGATAATAACTAGTAAAATGCTCTAATTTATTTTTTTTAAAGGTAATTTAAAAAACAATTTTAAAAAAAAAAAAATTACTAATCTCGACTCCTCCGTCAACAGAGAAGCCATGTTCGGCTTCTTCTTTAAAAAACTAATTTATTTGTATTTAAAAATATTTTAGCATGTCTTTTTATTTGTTTCATTTTTATATTAATTTTTAAATAAAATATATATATTTTTACTGGTTACCTAATGGTAACTGATTAATCAACTTAATTACATCAAAATGAAAAATTGAGGTGTGTAATTGATTTTTTTAATAGTTTAGAGGCTTAATTTCTTTTTGATATATAGTTTGAGAGTTTATTTAACACTTTTTCTTTATATGAATGATGATTATACATTATAAAATTTACTTTGTGATATTTATCTCATAGTCAGATACTGTTGGTTTGGTTATTCTCTCTCTATTTATTATTGATTACATGGAGGAAAAATAACATTTTTATTTAGAAAATGCTACATGTACTCATAAACTCTACTCTCAACTTTTATTCCACACTCATACTTTTACGGTCCGTTTGGAAAGTACAAAAATAACTTCTGGAAAATCAGTCATTTTCCGGAAAACAGTTTCATTTCCAGTGTTTGGATGTATTATGGAAAACTGTCTTTGTGTGTTTGGTTCATTTTCTGGAAAATGGATAGAATTGTATAATTAAACATTGTAATTGTTTTATTTAAAATATAAAAAATTATAATATTTATTTAAATAATGGTATTTAATAAACAAAATAGAATTTATAAAAAATAAAAATATTAAAAAATATTTAAAAAAAATGTAGCAATGGTTTCCAGCGGTTTCCAGCAATAATTTTTTATTCTATTTACAGTAACTTTTTATTAAATTGACATTTATCTAGGTGAAGCATAAGTTGGGCGTCCTATAACATTGATGAATACTTTGAATTTAATGCGTATTATATGATATACATTTAACTGAACATTAATTATTATCGTTCAATTCAAATAGACCTTTAACTTAATTGCAAATTAAACTAAATAATAGGCATTTAAATTATTTTCTTTCAAATAGAATCTGATAATAACTTGCCAAGCACCTTGTGCTCTGATGGCATGTAGTGATTCTCCCATATGAGACCGAACCCCAGTATTCCAATGTAATAGAGTTAGTTGTATTTAAAAAAAAAAAAAAAAAAGGAATATGATAATAACTTACTCTAAAATTCATCTAAACTGAGTTAATTTGTAGGGGGGCATAAATGGGTTTGGAAAACAATACAAAATTACAAACACACCCTTCTTTTAAACCAATGTAGACCCACTTCATGAGTGAATGCTGTTGAAATTTATTGCTTACACTCAAAAGAACCGTTCACATATAGTATAGGATTCCTCTTTAGTCCTTTTCTATTGTATATTATTGTTAATTATTGCTTACCTAATTCATTAACAAATTTCAACTTTGGTTGAACTAATTAACAAGAAAAACACCAATATACTTATAAACTAACGTAGTTTGATGGAGATATTGGAATCGGTCCAAGAAGGATCCAAGCCCAATAGAAGTCTAAGGGTTCAAGGTGCAATCATTATTGCATGGACCATGGTCCACACAGCTGTGTGGACCATAAATAAAAAGTACATTTTTAATATACTAAAAGTACATTATTTTTGTACATAAAGTACATTATTTTAGAGTACATTATTTAAGTACTGAAAGTACATTATTTTATATAAACTATGAAATAATGTGCCTTCAGTACAAAAATAATGTACTTTTAATATAATAAAAATGTACCTTATATTCATGGTCTACACAGTTATGTGGATTATGATCCACACAATAATTTTCCTTCAAGATGAGCAAGGAACCCAGGTGACATTACCTCAGTTGTTATACGGTGGACCATGCATCATGGCCACAAAACGATGCAGTTTCAATAAATAGGAGAAACGGCTGCCGACCTGCAGTAAGTCGTAACGGAGCTCCGCAACTGACACTATAGTTCATCTCAAAAGATACTGCCTCACATTTATTTTTATAATATCGAATGAAACTACAGTTATATCGAAAAGGAACTGCAGTTGTGTTGAAAGGAAACTGCAGTGTATATAAACTGATACTTAATAACAGTTTCACATTTTGGGTGTATATTGTCCAATAAAACTGTAGTTATATCGAAATGATATTATGGTTGTGTTGAAAAGAAACTGCAGTGTATTATAAAAGAAACTATAGTTGTGTTGAAAGAAAACTGAATAACATGTTCACATATTTGAGTGTATAATAGCGAATGAAACTGCAGTTATATCGAAAAGGAACTACAGTTGTGTTGAAAGGAAACTGCAGTGTATATAAACTGATACTGAATAATAGTTTCACATTTTTAGGTATATATTGTCCAATGAAACTGTAGTTATATCGAAATGATACTAAAGTTGTGTTGAAAGAAAACTGCAGTGTACTATAAAAGAAACTGTAGTTGTGTTGAAAGGAAACTGAATAACATACAGGTTCACATATTTAAGTGTATAATATCGAATGAAACTGCAGTTATATCGAAAAGGAATTGTAGTTGTGTTAAAAGGAAACTGCACTTGCGCGGGACAGAGTCGTTTCAACCGTTTGTTTTCATTAATCAAAACGATGTCGTTTTGATGCATGGATTGTGGACCGCGTAAAATTTGCAGACATTACCCGGGCGTTTGTGTCTTATGTACCATATTTCAATACCGCCCGCACTGAAGTTCAAACATATGACGATATGACCTCCCATATGAGAGAGTCACTTCGTGGCACTAGACCACAAGTTCATTGACACAAACAATTTGTGGAACATCACCATATAAATAAAATTAAGTTGTGGGAATTTAGGTAGAACCGACATAATAATTTGCAGTTATTTGTTATTAGCTTATTGGAAAAGAAAATCACTGAGTTTTGCAGATTTTTTTTAATTGTGATAATTACATTCGATTTTTGTTTCAATATTTTGTAATAGTATATTTAATAATTATTCAACTTTAAAAAAATTCTCCGGACTCAATCTAACTAAGTTGGTTATTGATAAATTATACCATAAATTAGTAAGTTCGTTATTAACAAATTATACGATAAATTACTGATACATGTTCATTTTAGACAATACTCTAAAATAGTACACTAAAAATAACATGTATCAATATAATGAACTTACTAAAATTGAATTTGTAGTATAATAAAAATGAATTTATAGTATACTAAAAATGAATTTATATCTCAGTGATTCACCTTACAATGTGGCCCATAGTCCACAATATAACAATTGGTTGGTTATTAGTTTGCAACTATAATTTTTAAACTTAAGTTATAACGAATATTTTTGGAGCATAATTTAAAATTTTAATTATATAAAACAAGCATTTTGAAAGGTAAAAAAAAAAAATTGATATTCATAAAATACTTTGGATATAATTATTTACAATTTTAGATTTTTTTTCCTTTTTTGACCTTTAACTTAATTGATGTAACTTATTTAGTAATTTGCATATTAATTAATATCAAACTCAATAAGCTCAAAATGGTAACCAAGTGGGTGAAACATGATTTATGTATCAAAAGGTCGCGTATTTTATTCTTGTTAACACCTTCTTAGTTGAATCTATCACATAGGTTAATATAAAATATAAGTGTATGAAAAGCCAGCCAAAATGAGAGCACTTGTGTGTCCACTAAGGATCCCACAAAATTCATTTGTTATACCGTGAACACAACACTATATGTACTATGATCCAATATTGTGTCTTTTTTTTTTTGTTGGGTTACTGTGAATCAATGACGTATCACATTATAGATATGCATATTGTCAAGTGAAATTGTACGTAGTACAATTAAAATGATACTTTAGTAATGCTTTAATGAAATTAGTGTGTAGAAAATGAAACTAAAAAGAGAGCTCATGCAATAACATATATTGTCAAATGAACAAGTGTAATTAAAATGGTACTTCAACGTTAGTATAATGAAACTAGTGTGTGTGAAAATGAAACTAAAAAACGTAACCTATATAATAACATATATATTGTCAAATGAACCTGAAGTGTAATTAAAATGATACTTCGGTGTTACTATATATAATGAAACTATTGTGTTTAAAAAATAAAACTAAAAAACAAAACTCATGCAATAACATATATTGTCAAATAAACCAAAATATAATTAAAATGATAATACAACGTCTACTATAATGAAATTAGCATGTACTAAAAATTAAACTAAAAAATAGAGTCCATACAATAACATATATTATCAAATGAAACTAAAATGTAATTAAAATGATACAATGTCATTTTACTTCATGGTCCACGCCACTACATGGATTATGGTACATAGTAAAATTTGCCCACAAAGTCACCCTTTTCTTTCATAACCTCTGTGCTCCCAAAAGTCCCATCTTATTCTCCTCCATAATACCATAGACAAACATGATTCCTTATTATTCTACATTATTGTTTGACATTCGATAAAGCCAAAGATCAATGCTGTGATTGACCCAATAATTGATGCTCCAAAGGGGAACAGAACTTCAATTAATCTTATCGTTGTAAGAAGAAAACCACATATTATATATATATATATATATATATATATAATTCAGTTCCCGTGCGGTTGTGCAGTGACTTTAAGTGCATAATTTTCTTCTTAAGATTCGTAATTTTTCCTTCTTAAGGTGCGTGATTTTCCTTCTTTGTCTATTTTTTTTTTCAATTTTATTATATATTTATGTTTTGTATTATTATTATTATTATTGTTGTTGTTGTTGTTGTTGTTGTTGTTGTTATTGTTATTGTTATTGTTATTATTATTGTTACTGTTATCATATATTTATGTTTGGTATTATTATTGTTGTTGTTGTTGTTGTTGTTGTTGTTGTTGTTGTTGTTGTAATTGTTATTATAAATTTATGTTTTGTATTATTATTATTGTTGTAATTGTTATTTTTATTTTATTATTACATAATAATAATAATAATAATAATAATAATAATAATAATAATAATAATATTATTATTATTATTATTATTATTAATATGAATACCTTTTTGGTCATTTTACATGTTAACTGCTAATCTAAACAGCTAATTTAACCAAACATCTTTTTACAAACCCCTAATACAATCTGCTGGTCAAACTCGCTAATACAATCCGCTATTTGATAACCGCTAACACAATCCGCTACCGCTAAACGCTAACCGTTGATAACCAAACAAGCCCAAAATCAAATAAAAATAAAATAAAGTTCAAGTAAATGCAATTATAACCTAATGACACAATTTAATTAAACATAATCATTAAAACACTTGCCTAAAATTGAACATATAAAACTACCAAATAAATGTAATCATATAGTTAAAATAAAATTCCTATTCACATTAATGAAAATGCAACATTAGCATAACATTTATTCAAACCAATATAAACTAGTAACTTATAAATAAATATAATATTTATAATAAAATCAGCACTAAAACTTAATTTATTTATGTAAATCACTTACTAAAATTGCTCTAAAAATGCCTAAAAATTAAGCTTATCAATGCGTCGTCTTAATGCTTAAGGTGAGTACCGCAGAATCGTACGGGAAGATATATCCACACTTAAACCCTAATTATTAAAATACTTCTCTATATAACTCAGTTCCGGTGCGGTGGAGTGTCTCTCGTGCGATTGTGCAATGGCTTTAGGTGCGTAATTTACTTCTTAAGGTGCGTGATTTCCCTTCTTAAAGTGCATGATTTGTATGCTTAAGGTGCATGAGTATTGAAACTTAAGGTTA
This sequence comes from Ipomoea trifida, assembly GCA_003576665.1. Taxonomy (NCBI): domain Eukaryota; kingdom Viridiplantae; phylum Streptophyta; class Magnoliopsida; order Solanales; family Convolvulaceae; genus Ipomoea; species Ipomoea trifida. The sequence continues at coordinate 12,499,113 of CP025650.1, forward strand.
GTGAACCTAAAGCTTATGGTGCGTGGCTTTTCATCTTAAGGTGCGTTGTTTTTCTTCTTAAGGTGCGTGATATGTATGCTTAAGGTGTGTGAGTTGTTGAAATATAATGTGTGCCATTTTAAAACCTTAGGTGCGTGGCTTGTGTACTTAAGGTGCGCAGTGTTTGTTCTCAACTAAAGGTGCACCATTTAAAAACTTTAGGTGTGTGGTTTGTGTACCTAAGGTGCGTCGTTTTAATGCTTAAGGTGAGTGCTGCACAACCGCACCATGCATGAGTATTGAAACTTAAGGTTAGTGAACCTAAAGCTTATGGTACGTGGTTTTCCAGCTTATGGTGCGTGGTTTTCCTTCTTAAGGTGCTTTGTTTTCCATCCTATGATGCTTTTATAGGAATAAAGCTCAAATTGGCCACTGAACGTAACGTGAAAGTGCAATTAGGCCACTGAACGAAAAAAATGTGTAATTAGGCCACCGAACACTTCAAATGCATGCAATTTCACCTGATAGCAGGTTACCTTCCATTTCTTCAGGTTGCCTACTTACATGGATGGTTAGTTGACATTTTAAAATATTTTTTTAATAATAAACTTTATAATTAAAAAATAATAATTAATTAAAAATTAAAAACTAATATTAAACAATTTTTAATATTAATAAAATTAAAAAATTAATGTTTTTTAATTTTTAATTTTTATTTTTAATATTTTTAAATAATAAAATTAAAAAATAAAAATTAATTAAAAATATTAAAATATTAATATTAAAAAATATTTAAAAAATAATATTTAAAATAATATTTAAAATTTAATATTTTTTAATTTTTAATTTTTCATATTTATTATTAAAAATTTATTTTAAAATGCCACATCATCATCCATGTAAGCAGGCAACCTAATGAAATAGAAGGTAACCTGCTATCAGGTGAAATTGCATGCATTTGAAATGTTCAATGGCCTAATTGCACATTTTTTTCGTTCAGTGGCCTAATTGCATTTTCAGGTTACGTTCAGTGGCCAATTTGAACCTTATTCCTTTTTTTTTTTTTTTTTTTTAGTTCGAAAACACAACCAATATTCTTTATAAGATTTTCTCTACAAAAGTCATATTTATGTTAATCCAACTTAAGGGGCGCAGATTAGAAGTTTAAAGTGCATCAATTTAGAATTTTTTTAAAGAGCATTGATCACCGCACAAGAAACTTTAACCGCACATGAACCGTTCGATATATATATATATATATATATATATATATATATATATATATATATATATATATATATATATATATATATATATATATATATATACATATATGTATATACATATACATACATATATGTATATACATATACATACATATATGTATATACATATACATATATGTATATACATATACATATATGTATATACATATACATATATGTATATACATATACATATATACATACATATATATATATATATATATATATACACATATATACATACATATATAACATATATACATACATACATATATATACATATATATATATATATATACATTTTAAGTTTTGAACAGATTTCTATATATATATATAGAAAAAACTTTTGTGGGACCGTCTCACAATCCTTGTTCGTGAGACAGTATGATCAAAATAAAATGTAATACTTATACTCGCAACTGTAATACTAAATCAAAAATAAACTGTTTATTTGTTATTTTTATTTTTTTGAAAACAAAAACCACGGACTATATATATGTATATATGTATATGTATAGATGTATATATGTATATGTATATATATATGTATATATACATACATACATATATATATACATATATATATATATACATATATATATATATATACATTTTAAGTTTTGAACAGATTTCTATATATATATAGCAAAAACTTTTGTGGGACCGTCTCACAATCCTTGTTCGTGAGACAGTCTGATCAAAATAAAATGTAATACTAATACTAGCAACTGTAATACTAAATCAAAAATAAACTGTTTATTTTTTATTTTTTATTTTTTTGAAAACAAAAACCACGGACTATATATTAAGATAGCGAAATGAAATCAGGAGGGATAACATCCCAATACAAACTGTTTGCCTGTGAATAGGCAGCTGAAGCTATAGAATGAGCTAACATATTTGCAGAGCGTGGAATTAAAAGAATTGAGCAAACATCAAACTGTAACATTAGGTTCCTACATTCGCTGATATGAATGCCAACGTAGGACCTATCAACAACCGATGTAGTATTCAGGTTGTGCGAGAGAGTAGAGCAATCCACATGCAATCGGACTGAAGAAACCCCACGATCCCTGAGCCAAGACAGAGCCTCCTTTGAAAATAAACTGTTTATTACTTATATGAAAAAATATAATTCTTTTACATCTACATTTTCTTTTATAAGTAAGAAACACTTGGCAAATTACTTATATGATTCAAATGAGAACATTATCCTCTTAATTCAAATGAGAACATTATCCTCGTATAAAAAGTGAGGAATGATCATATTCATCAATGATTGAGGGATTTTTAGTAAAAAAAAAAAAAAAGAGATTAATTTTATAAGGCTAAAGTATCATCTAGCACCATGAACTATATCCCATTATTCATGCCGCACTCTGAACTTTATATATCGAGCCACAAACCAAAAAAAAAAAAATTCGTATAGAACTTTTAGCAGGTTTCCCTATCTTCCTGCTGACATGGCGTCTGATGTGGCATTTCTCTTAACCTTATGTTGTCCATGTAAGCGTTTACATATTTAAAAGTTTTTGTTTTTTTTTAAAACAAAATTATTATATTAAAATAACCAGAATTTTCTTCTCTTTATTTTCATAATGTATACTTTTCAATTTTGCAATTCCAATGTTTCAAATTGTTTTTTCAGAATTTATATTTTTTTGGCTAATTTATTGTTTAGTATTTTTTCAATTTTCCAAATTTATAGAAATGCTAATTTTTTTTTTGTACATTTTGTTTTTTTTTTTTTAAATATTTTTAATATGTAAATGCTTACATGGACAACATAAGGTTAAAAAAAATATCACATCACTTGGAAACCTGTGCCATATCAGTAGGAAGACCGTGAAACCTGCTAAAAGTTCTAGGTGAATTTTTTATTTTGACTTGCGGCTTGATATATACAATATGAAAGTTTAGGGTGCGGCATGAATAATTGGATATAGTTCATGGTGCTAGATGACACTTAAGCCATTTTATAATTATTACAAACTTTTAAATTTGCAATGTTTATAAAACTAACATCACTTATTTTTCTTTATTTTTCAGTAACATTCAACTATTTATTTTTCAGTAACATTCAACTATTAATTTAGTTAAATGGAGGAATTAAATTAATCATCACTTTTTACCAAAAACCCTCCACCAAATTTACTCGAAATTATTATTTAACGAGAGATCAGAGTGAATGTATGATAATGTTTAAAATGCTGTGCAAAAGGTTAATGACGACAGACGATGAGAGAAAGAATCGATGAGTACGCTAATGCTATATGGTGGATATAGGCCGGATAGGAGGGAGAAGGGCCAAACAGATGTCAACATTAAGCTACTTTTGTGGCCACGACAATCTTCTTCTACACCAATTTCCTGTATCCTTAAGGATTGGACTACTTATCCATTTCACTTTTTGGTTCAACACGTTTGTCTTTTACTCATGTTTCAAAAAGTTACTAAATTTCTAACTCATATACACATCAATGCCAGAAGCATGAACCTTTTGTGTAAGACAAATTGGAGAAAATAATAATTTCTACTTCAATTATACTTTAAGCTTTCAAATTTGAACCTGTAGTAGGACATAACCATATTTTAAACATATTTATGTTTAAAGTCTCCAAAAAATTCGAGATCATCAAATTATCATGTAAGACTAATCTCATCTATTAAAAAAAAAACTTGTAGTCTCACATAAAACTGCAAAATTAGTCTCATATTGACTTTAAATACTACAACTTGTAAGTGTGACCATGGAACGGTCTATTAACATTTTTAGTTGGGAAAATTACACTTTTCATTCTTAAATTATAAGACAATTATAAAATTCGTAAGTCTAATCATACTCAACTTTCCCCTAAGCTATCATTAGCATTGAACTTTTTATTCTTATATTAACTTTTCATGTTCACTTTAAGCCTCTAAGTCATACTTAAATTGCAAATTTCATCACTAATATTTTGTTAGTAAAGAGCAAAAAGTGCAATGCCAACGGTAACTTGATAAGTGACAAAAAGTGAACATAATCTACAATTAAAAGCAAATTCTACAATTATAGTATAACTTAAGAACAAAAAATACAATTTTCCCCTCTTAACTTAAACCGATCAATTATGAACAACATAATTTATTTTATTTCCTTATGGTCATTTACCGACTAAGACCAAAAGGTGAAATTACCCAATACACATCTTCAAATAGTGAGTTTCTCTCGTCCAATTTTTTATTTTTTATTTTTTAGAAAAAAAGTACACAAGGTCCTCAAATCGGCCTTGACGAAGCATAAACTCTAAACCAAATAACATTGCCAGTTAAAATTTAAAACCATCTGCATATGAACACACTGTAAAAGTTAAGAGGTTGTTATACTACATTGAAAACAAGTACGTTTACGTGACTAACAAGTTAATTTTCTTCATACTTCCCAGCTATTTCTGCATTTTACTTGTAGAACTCAAACTCAGTATCAGGCTTCTTAACATTTGTCCTGTACCCCTTCTCGAAGTCCTTGGGGAGAATCACATAACGGTTCTTTCGCACTGCATGCATTCCTGCTTCTTGACAAATCGCAGCAATCTGCCAAACCACCAATGTTGTTTAAAACCAAACCATTAAATTTTCACATTATTTATCCCCGGCATAAAACACAAATAGCAGTTGTGCATGTATCTAAAATTAAATAAATGTATCGTAAACAAACCTCAGCAGCGCTAATCTTATCTGGCCGAGAAACATAGTCCTCCAAGTCTACCTCGTCACCTAAATTCATTTTTGCAGTACACACCTGCCAAATTCAGCCATTATTAGTTGTTTTTAGCTAATTTTAGATCTACAGTTTATATTCTTCTTTCATACTTTTGGGGGGTGGGAGAGGCGTGGTTGGGGGGGGGGGGGTTGGGAGAATACTGCAAAATATGGAAATTATGAAACTATCAACATCTCAGCAAATCAACCTGAAACACAAGCCTCTTTTGACGTCTATCTGGCAATGGAAATTCAATCTTTCGGTCAAGCCTTCCAGGACGCAAAAGAGCAGGGTCCAATGTATCTGCTCGATTAGTTGCCATTATAACTTTCACATTAACTGTTTGGTCAAACCCATCCATCTGCACGAGACACCGTCAAATTTGAAACTCATAAGCAAAGGAAAGCACAGAACAACTACTTAATAGACCTGAAGGTAAAACCTAAATCGCATAAATTTTATTAAGAAATTGCAAGATATGGAGCAAGTAGGATTACCTGATTTAGTAACTCCATTAGAATACGCTGAACTTCTCTATCAGCTCCGGTCTGAGCATCAAACCTAGCAGTGGCAATTGCATCTACCTCATCGATAAAAATGATCGCTGGGGCATTTTCTTTGGCAAGGCGGAAAACATCACGAACCATACGAGGACCCTGCAAAAATTATGACTAGTGAGATAAAAGTACTTTAGCTGCTATATATAAAGATGCCTGTGTGTCAATGCCCTAGGAATTAAACACACACCCAACTGACCCAAATAGAATGCCATTAAGAGTTGGAAATTTATTTGCATCTAGATGAGTAATTCAGCTGATAGGGGAAAAGATGATGATTACTCAAAACTGAGTCATATCTGATACAATTAAACTAATGATAAATACGGAGTAATAAATAACTGAACCCTTCATCACGACTTCAGACTTCTATGGCACAGCCCAAACAAGGACAAATTAACCAAGAAATTTTTGAATCAACAAGGCCTGTGACTGTGGACAATGTATAACATTGAATTGTTCAAGAAGCAAGTAAAAATACATTAAGACTTCATAAAAATATAATTTTGGATGTAATGTAACAGAGAAAGATTTTTTTATAAGTAAAAAGAATTCTCATTTGGAATTAGACAAAATCTAAATATAAACATCAGGGCCAAAATTAGTCTAAAAAATGCACTTAAGCATACCTCACCCAAGTACTTCTGTACAAATTCTGAGCCCACAACCCTTATAAAAGCTGCAGTTGTATGATTAGCAACAGCCTTAGCAAGCATGGTTTTTCCAGTACCTGGTGGACCATAGAGCAAGACACCACGGGGAGGATCTATACCAATTTGCTTGTACAGCTCATGGTGAGTCAAAGGCAACTCCACTGCTTCACGTATTTCCTGCTTCTGAATGTCACATCCTCCAATATCCTGGTAATGTTTTAAGATAAGGGAAAAAAAAAAAGAATCAAATCAACTGGCAAGATAAGGAGCACAGATATATACATATGATTTATATATGTTACAGTCCATATGTAAAAGCTGTTTGGGTGTTCATACTAATTATACCTATGACAACACTAAACGCAATAATATTAAGCTCCAAAGTCTCACAGTTAAGGCCATAAACGTGGAAGATAATGGCGTTAGAAGTATTCAAGTATTCAACCCCTCGAAACTTACAAGTCTAAACTCTAAACCATATTCCCAAATCTAATTAAAGAAGTAAGAAGTAATGCAATAATCAGTAGACGAAAACCTAATCGTTCAATTAAACACAACAGACTTACATTGTAGGTAACATCCGGCTTTTCGGATTGACTTAGCAGCGAAATACTAGAGTCCGCCTCGGGAGGCAAAACGTCGACAAGGGCGTTGGAGTGGCGATGAAGCGCGACGGAAGCAGAGGGTTTGAGAAGCTCCCTGTTAATGGTGCTAAGAATCCGAACGTAGTAATTGGAACCAGTGGTGGAGCCAACGATAGAGTTGTTCTGGTCGATCATCTCCATAAACTGCCCAATTACAAGCGGCACCGACTGGATCCGCTTAACCTCCTCCTGCGCTCGGAGGTGCTCCCGCCTCAGGTTCTTCAGTTCATCCTTGACGTATTCCTCTTGTATCTCGATGAATTCCAACTGTCTCTGCAGCGATTTCAGCCGCGCGTAGAGATCGTCCTCGCCGTCGTACGACACGTCCTGAGCGGACGCGTCGGTTCGGGTCGCCGGAACCTCCAAAGAAGGCTTGGGAATAGGGTTAGGATCCAGAACCATAGGCGTCGCCATTGTTGGAGCTCCTTATCGGCTTGGGGCAGAAGAGTCGGGAGCTTGCAAAGAAGACAATGGAGTAGGAAACAAGAAAAGTTATGCCAGAGTCGAGTCGAGTCATTGGGATTGGATATTTGGGGGTTTTATAATCGAACCAACGACGTCGTTTCTATTCCCCCGGCTGAAAATGTTTAGCTACAACTTACAGATATTTCGGCCTCTTTTCCATCTCCCTGTAGGCCCAATATTGAGCCCAAATAATTTATTAAAGGCCCGTCCTTTTACTTTTTTATTAAATTATGTACCTGCATTTAATATATTAGTAAACTTTTATGTGGACCATCCGGCATCCACAAAGTAATACTAGACCATAAAAAAACATACATCCTTCCCAGGCAAATTATTGCATGAACCATGGTCCACATAGCTGTGTGGATCAAAAATAAAAGGTACATTATTTTTGTACTAAAGGTACATTATATTTGTACTGAATATCAAATAATGTACCTTCAGTACAAAAATAATGTACCTTCAATACAAAAATAATGTACCTTTTATTTTTGGTCCACACAGCTGTGTGGACCATGGTCCATGCAATAATGATTGTCCTTCCCAAATAAAAAATACATTATTTGAGTATTGAAAATATATTATTTGATGTAGTGGCCTCCCTCAAATGAAAGGTCATGAGTTCGAGCCTCAGTGGAGGAGATATCGAAATATTGACTCTTTGTGCTTCAACAGATTGAGAAAAGTATGTATGAACAGATACTACAATGTAATAGGGTCAGTTGTATTAAAAAAAAAAAGAAAATATATTATTTGATAGTATACAAAGTAATGTACTTTCAATACTCAAATAATGTACTTTTTATTTGTGATCCACACAGATGGTCCATAGAATAATGATTGTAACATAATATGAATATCATTTTGAATCAAGGTCCATAATAATTCATGGTATAATTTGCCACAAATTTATATTAGAGACCAAGGTCCACATAACATTATAGATCATGGATTGAAACAAGATACAAAATTCATACTCGTAAAATACACAATTTTGTGACACAAAACACAAAAAATTACAACACAAGACACATAGCATAGCATTATGGACTCAACTAGATTGAAAAGACGAGGTATATACTCGTAAGGTACAAAAATGAAAAATCATAACACAAGATACAAAAAACCATAGAATAAGACACATACGTATGCTATATATTTACTTATTTTTTAAATACTTCATATGATTTAGATAGATAATTTGTGTTTATATCTTAAAATTTCACAACACAGGACACAAAAATTTATAACATAAAACATAATTATTAACTTGTTTTAAATATAAAATTTATACTCATAAAGTATAAAATTTCATAACGTAAGACACAAAAAATCATAATACAAAACGCAAACACATGAATCAAGATTCATAATGCAGTGTAAACTGGTCCACGTATAAAGATTGATTTGCCACCCACCCCTGAACTGAACATCCTTGCAAGCTGAAGTGGCCATGAGTGTAAAATGCTTTGTATTGTTTTTTTAAATCTTTGGTTGACCTTTGTTGCAAAAAAAAAAAAAAAAAAAAATTGTCAATCGGTAGTCTTTTACGGAGTATATATTTTAAAATTTTGTTTTGATTAATTTTATTTGTTTTTTATATAGTTGAATTATTTTAAATAAATAAATTTGTAATCTTGTTTAAAATTATTATTATTATTATTTATAACATTATTTATTTATTTTTATGTAATTTGAAATATTTTAAGATTTTAATGATTTTAATGCCTTCAAATGTGTACTTTGTTTAATTTTAATGATTTTAATTTCTTCAAATTTTCATTTTGTTTAATGTTAATGATTTTAATTAATTCAAATTTATAAATTTTAATAAAGCATAAATTTTACAATTCGAATGGTTACGTAACACAATTTCTTCAAATTTGCAATGATTAGTTTGATCTCCTTTTCTTGCTCATCGCCTTCCAATATGATCAGCATGACTTCATTCCAAATGTCCTTCGTCGTTGTCTTAAGTTTTCTTATCATCGGGAAGAGAGTTTCATCAACTGTATTGAACAATATATCCTTAGCTATATTATCTAAGTTTGTTTTCGTCCTATCTTCGAATGTCCATGCATAATAAAAATGTCCATATATGATGATCCATTTTATAATAAAAATTTTACGTGCAAGAAAATAATTTTAGCTTTGTAATGAAAAATCAACTCAAGTTTAAAAATATCCTCATAATATGTGTATAGGTTTTGACATCATCAAAAATAGAGAAATTGTTAGCAACAAGTGTAATTTAGATTTTGATGATACCATAAGTTAGGAAATTTTAGTCCCCAATTTATTTTATTTCTTAGACTTAGGAACTCAAATACTCAATTCGAATAGTTCGAATGGTAACTCAAAGAGTTACATTTCGAATAATCTGAAGAAAGAATTTCAAAGAGTTGAAGACCAGAGGAGTTCGAGAAGAAGAGTCGAAGAGTTCAAGATTGAAAAGTTACAAATGCCGAATAGTGGAAGGGCCTACCTTTCTAATGTTGGAAAAAATGGCATAAATGGCATTTTAAGTGGCCATTTTGTGGTATAAATATATGTAGGGCCCACTTCCGATTTGATCGGGTTAAAGTGGATTCGGGTTCTTAGTAGTTAAACGAAGAGATCGATATATTATACGCTCAAAATGGATAATGGGTGAATGAGAAATTGATTCTCAAAGTAGACCTACTGGCAGCGCGTGAGACATGCCGATGTCTCGAGGCGCAGTTGCGATGGAAGCTCGCGATAGCGGTGATCTCCTGGACGCACTGGTCAATCTCTCGTAGCTAAGAGTTGAACTCTCGAAGCTCGCACAGGTCGATCTATCGTAGCTCTGAGTCACCTCTCGCAGGCAATCTTCTGCGCGTAACTGCAGTGACCTCTCGCAAGAGACTCTGGCCAAAACAGTCCTTGCGATGGAAGCTCGCGATATCGGTGATCTCCTAGACGCACTGGTCAATCTCTCGCAGCTAAGAGTTAAACTCTCGAAGCTCGCATAAGTCGATCTATCGTAGCTCTGAGTCACCTCTCGTAAGCAATCTTCCACGTGTAACTACAGTGACCTCTCGCAAGAGACTCTAGCCAAAACAGTTCACTGGTATTTAGGAATTCTGGTGTATGCACATCAGCAAGAACTGAACTGGAACCATCGCTTTTACACGTTGTGTCGGAACTCGAATATGTCTTTCCTTCACCTTCAGTTAAGTTAGACATATACTGGTTGACCTCATTGACCACCTCTAACGTGGGTGCTAGTATTGCACTGTTCTTAAAACAACTTCCATCACTGCTGGTGGGGAAGGTACTTTTCACAATAGAGGAAATATGATCACCATTTGACTTCAATAACAATTGAGTGGGGATATCAAAATCAGCGTAACCATCAATATCTACCCCAATATTACCATCACCTATTGAAATTAGCCAATTCGCAAATTCTTCAACTTTGTCTTGATTCAATCGAGGTTCCATTGTAGTTAATCTCAAATTTTTTGTTAGGCGCATAACTCTACAATGTCTCCAAAGATATGAAGAATTAATTGTTGCAGAAACAATGTCATGTCTTGAACCTTTTGGCACCACTGGTAATATTTGCCTAAAGTCCCCACCTAAAACCACTGTCTTCCCGCCAAAAGTCTTGTTTTGACTATCATTGTTAACAAATCTTATCCAATCTCTCATTGTTTTATCCAACGCCTCAAAATAATGTTGTGCATCATTGGTGCTTCATCCCAAATTATTAGTTTTGCATAAACAATGAGTTCGACTAATTGGTTGCCTTGATTTATATTGCAGGTAGAATCTTCATTGACAAAGATTGGTATTGAAAACCTTGAATGTGCAGTCCCGCAACCCCGAAGAAGTAAAGATGCTATCCCACTTGATGCCACATTGATAACAATTTCGCCTTTTGCTCTAATAGAAGAAGAGAGCCCACGCCACAGAAATGTCTTTCCTGTACCACCATACCCATAAACAAAAAACAGTCCACCATTGTTGGAATCAATATCGTTGATAACAGCATCATATATTGCTTTTTGTTCTTCTGTTAGTCTTTCCTTAAGGCGTTGACTCTCTTCATATTCCCTAGCACGGTCATATGCTAACTCTTCCCACAACAACCGGTTTTCCACATGAACATGGCTTGCTTCATTAATTACCGACATGTTTGGAAAATCTCTCAAAGTCTTATTATAGACTAATAAAAGCTTTGACAATTCCCATAGCGCAAAATTCATTTTCTCTTCATTAGTTAGAAATATATCTGTAACAAAAGATAAGTCCATTAAAAGAAATTATACAAAAAAAAAACTAGTACATAAACCTTAATTAGTTACGTTGCATAATAATACCTTGCAAGTTTAATAATCTCCTACAGGTATGTTGAGCATCATCAGCCAGATGTGTCCACACCTTCTCCCATACAATTTCAGGACGTGCCATTGTATTTGACAATAATAGAGTAACAAACAACTTTCTTAGTGAGTGGGGAGTTGCAAAATGGCTAGCTTCCATAATTGCATCAACATATTTAGTATCATCTTGTAATAATCCCCGGGCATCACATGCCTCCTTAAAAGTATTGTATTGTACTCCATTATATGACCTTATGTCAGAAAAGCTTCTCGTGCCCCTCACTATGTTCAACAAACATCGTAGATAATATAATTCCCCAGTACCCGGTGGAACATAAAAGATACGGCCAATAGAAAAACCTCTTTTACGTGGATGCCATTGACGAATATTTTTCTTCCACACAAATTTATTGGGCATCTCCAATATAGGTTAACAATTTAGCTTCTTAGAAAGTTTTGTTTGCCTCAAACCATTGTGTGAACATGCTTTGCCCCAAAGTTTCTTTGTTCAATACTGTCTCAACATCTTCATCATCCTGAAAGAAGACCGTTTGGCTATCTGGTAAATGGAAACTAAATCTCTCAACTGGCGGGTTTCTACATTGAATCTCAAAACTTAATAGACGCCAAGTAGCCTCAGATGCAGAAACGTATCTACAATCATAGTACATGTTGATCTCATCCACTACTTGTACTCCATCTACATTTGATGTTGATTTATAAAATTCAACAGTGACGCGATCATTTCCCTTGTTCACATACTTGAATAAATATTTGATAGATCTAGATTGGTTGCACCACTCCACATTCATATGTGCCTTGTATCTCAAAAGCAAGTATCTGTTATGGGGTACCACATATCTATTATTCAACTGAATACCATTCTTGGTAATTGTTTTTCCATCATGTCGTCTTCTATATATTGGGTAACCATCTGCATCAAAATTTGAGTATTCCACAAACTTTTTGGGAAAATGTTTAGAACACCGTCCATTTACCATGCATGGAGATGTCTTTCTAGCAACACCACAAGGACCATCTAATTCTTGTGTTCAAACCAAGGAAAAGAAGTATATGAGCATGAGGTAATCTGTAACACCCCACTTTTTCCACTACCGAAAATACGAGTACAGTTTAATCTTTTTTTTTATACAACAGCGGAAGCTTAAACAACAACTAAAAGGAAAAAGGGGTGTTATGCCACGTTCGAGTATCTCTCTTATACTCAAACGCACAGGCAAAACCTACTACCAAAATTACTATTACAATGGTGGAATTCCTAATGGTACAATAAAAATCTTTATACAATAATTCGTTCTCATGCCCAAACGCTATACCAAATTTTTCCTGCAAAAACACTATGGTAGAAACAAAGTCAGCACGACGGCTGGTAAGAAATACTCTACCCCGTAAAACATTTTTCACATAACACATAGCACTTTGGAGCACATATATTTTCACATAATAAATTTAACCCCTTAATATATTCTTAATCTCATCAATATAAATCATCTTTAATCCATTAGAAGTATATCTTGAGGAAATCACACATCCAAATATGTATAAAAATACATATCAAAATATCTATACATTTCTAAGAGATAAAGTCATTGCCTATTCATAATCCAAAATATCTCAACCGCTATTTCCTCAAGATTCACCATATACAATCTTTATCTCAATCTTTCCATATAACAATTTCCTCAATATATATCATAATATCACCTTTATCTTAACTTTTCCATATAACAATTTCCTCAATATGTATCATAATATCATCACTACTCAAAATTCCTTTAAACCAAAACTTATTCACCAATAGAGGGATTTCCAACTCTCAAAATAAATACCAAAGGAATAACTCCAATATCTCAAAATAACCACCAAATAGAGAGTATCCAAACTCTCACAATAACCACCAAAGATAATTCTTCAAATACTTGATTAAACTTTTCATATATCCAAAAATAGTTATTATATAAAATATCAAGGAGGAATGGATCCAAATGGAAAGTTTCAACTTCCAAACCAATACCAAACCAACCGGACGAATCCACAAACTAGTGGCCAAAACCAAATCCAAACCAACCGGACGAATCCACGAACCGGTGGCCAAAACCAAATCCAAACCAACCGTGGGATTCCATGAACCGGTGGCCAAAACCAAATGGAGAGATCTCAACTCTCATCATCATAATCATAATCATAATAATAATAGTTATAAAGGATAGTTCAAATCCTCCAAGTATCACCACCCTCCGGGACAAAATATATAAATAACCATATCCTTCAAAATATCATATATCTTACATCTATAACCCAAAATTACTTATTAAATGTCATATCTTATGTTTATAACCTTCATATTCATAATATCCACATACCAATATTTTCCTTTTCATAATCCATATACCAATAATTTCATCACCAAATCTCTTCAACATCATAATTTCATTACTTATCATAATCTCTATAAATCTAATAGTTTCACTAACAATCACAAGAACAAACAATATGTATTCACATCAAATAATTTCATAAGACATGTACTCACATTTTCACAAAATCATTTAAACATAATATCACATAAGCACATATTAAATATTTTGATTTGGGGTAAAATAAATTTTGGATAGACATAAATCTTACCTATAACCAACTCTTCTACTTCACTTGCCCAATTATTCTCCCACACATATATGATTTCTCTCCTCACTTCTCCTGATTTTTCCTCACCACACAACCCCTCTATATATAGCCAAAAGGAAAAGGAAGACAAATCTTGAAGAGAAAGACATATGGGAGATCAAGCTTATCTTATAAGATAAGGATGAAAACATGTGGTATAGAAAGTGACACTTGTCACATTTTTGTGGTGGGTAAGGGAAAATATCTTTGGTTAGACTGTTATGGGTTAAAACAGATATAGTTACGGTAGAAAAATTAGAGAATTATAAATGGGCCAAAAAAAATTGGGCTAAAATAATTAATTTGGAATTGGGCTAAAGTTAGGTTCAGAACATTACGAAATTGTTAGGAACCCCGAGTAGTTAATTTTGATGATACCAAGCTATACGAGGAGACCCCCAAATTTTTAGTGTCTTAGAATAGTCTTTGCTTATTTTATGTCAATCCAGTAAAGCAACGAAATCCTAAGTTTCGGATCTCACCGAATCTGTAAACTGAGAAATGTTTCACATGAAGACTCGAAGACTCGAAGACATGAAGACACGAAGACACGAAGACATGGATCTTAGGTCAAAAACGGGAAAGACCAAGTTTCCATAACCGAGCAATCAAGGAAGTGATTGACTCGAGGAGTTAAAGAAAGAATGATAAAGTCAATCATTCTCTCGATCAAGGCAAAAGACATTCTCTGATAAATCGTCTTTTCTACTGCCTTGAAGATGGGTATAACTGAATGTCATTTTGGGTCCTATGCAACGATCCCAAGGAGCATTTAATGATTGTCACCTTTTTAAGGGACAAAAGGTACTTTGTCCTTTTCCAAAAGTGGACAAACGGCTAGAAAGTACTGACATTCTGAAAAGGAGAAGATATTACCCATTGGATAATACTCACTGGTTAATAGGTTTTTGAATTTCGATCTCCCTCCAACGGATCTGAAATTCCACCTATAAATACCCTTGTCTCATCTCACTTTGACAAGGTTGAATTGCGCGAAATATTGTTGCTCAAGCGAAAAATTTCCAGTGTGATATTCACAAGCGTACTAAGCTTTATTCAGTTTTATTTGGAAGTTCCTGTGAGCTTAAAGAAGGAAAGCTCAAGAATTCCAAGTTGGAGATTTACTTACTTATTCAACCATCTCTACGAGTGAAGTAGAAAGAGGCGGAGTAAACTTGGAAGAAGTTGAAAAACCTACCACAACATAGCTGCCGGGCTTAGTGATCAAAGGAGCTTGTTGTAAAGGAGATTGTACTATAAGGGAAATATAGTGCAAACCTTCACGTGTTGTGAAGAAGAGTGGAGTAGGCTTTGTTAACAGCCGAACCACTATAAAAACTCTCTCTCTCTCTCTCTCTCTTTCTATCCTTTTTATTTACTCTACGCATTGCATTGCATACATCACCTTAACCTAACCTTTTCGATAAGAAAAACCCTAGTGCAAAGTAAAAGATAAAACTTTGGTATAACTCTTTCCGCTGCAATTAACTCCAAAAAGTTTTCAAAATTCCCTTGAGTCTATTCAACCCCCCCCCCTTCTAGACTCATAACGCCTTCACCGGGACCAACAAGTGGTATCAGAGCTTGTAACCTTGAACGGTAAACACTCTGTGTATACTGCCTGGTGATCCTCTTTAAAAATTTTATCAAAAATATTTTGAAACTTTGCACCATGTCTAAAATGGAACATCATAGACATTTTCTTATGTTTAACCTGGACAAATTTGATGACTGGAAAGTGCGCATGCAGGCTCACTTATCTGCCATGCATGATGAGATGTGGGACGTGATAACTAATGGACCCATCCAGATACTACAGGTTAACCCAAATCGCGTTCTCACTGATCCAACGTCACCAGAAATGATACCGAAGGAGAAAGCTCTACTCACTACTGATGAAAGAACTCGAGTGAATCTAGACAACATAGCAAAGGACATTCTCTACAAATCGCTGGACGAATCCTTGTTTCCGAGAGTGAGGAAATGCAAAAATGCTAAGGAAATATGAGATGTGCTCATGCTGATTGGTGATGGAGATGAGCAAGAAAAGGAGAACAAACTGACTATTGCCATGAAGAAGTTCGAGGACTTCAAACTAAATCCGAAGGAATCCATAACTGAGATGGAAGCTCGTTTCATAAAGCTGCAAATGGAGATTAATGATCTTGACGAAAAGAAGCTGACACAAAAGGAAATAAACTTGAAGATTCTCCGAGGACTACCCAAGAGCTGGGATATGAAGGTTGTAGATATGCGGGATCATAGAGATCTGAAAAACACAAGTACTACACAGATCTTCAGTGATCTGAAGGCTTACGAGTTCGAAAAGGAAGCACAAAATGATGATGAACCCGAAACGAGAAACATAGCTCTGGTTGCGAATCATCAACCATCATCATCAACATTAAGGTCTATCTCTAATCCCTCTTCTGATTTTTTCACTGATGATCAAATGGCTTTGTTTGTAAGAAGGTTCAAAAGGTTCATGAGAAAGAATCAATCTTTTGACAACTCGGATAAGATGAGAAGAATGAAATATCAAGGAAATGACAAAGCCAGCGGATCCAGAACTCATGACAAGGTTGAGTCACAAGTTTTATGTTACAACTGCCGAAAGCCTGGACATTTCAAATCCGAATGTCCATATCCAATCGTCAAAAAGCATCAGGAAGAGCACAACTATAAGAAGAATTCGGGAAGATATCATCACCCGAAGAGTAATCCAAATGATGCTGATGAGGAGTCAAGCAATATCCAAAAGAATGATAAACGAAGGAAAGCCTTGGCAGTAGAAGAGAAGACAGGAGAAAAGAACGAAGAGTCATGTACCTCAAGTTCGAGTTCAGAGAGTGACAGCTCGGAAGATGAAAAAGGACTTCTATGTCTTTTCAGTCAAGAAGATTCAGATGAAGAAATGTGTCTCATGGCTGAAGAAGAAGAGGTAACCTCACAAAGCCAATCCTCTAATTACAGTTCCGAATCTGTATGTCATGAAAACCCTAGGGAAGCATTTGAGAAAATGCTGAAGAGTTTTTATGGCATTGAGGATTCACATCTTAAACTTAAAGAAGAGAATGCCAAGCTATTGGCAGAAAGACAAGATCTCGAGGACTTAAAGTCCAAAAATGCTGAGATGCTTGAGTCTATAAGCCAGCTTGAGAAGCAAGTTCTTCTTCTTAAGGAAG
>CP025650.1:12527344-12537827 GCA_003576665.1 Ipomoea trifida
AAAAAAATAAGTTGACCCAATGCCCATAACAAAATAGTTAGATTTATATAAAATAATTATAATAATCCCTTTTTGAAAATATTTATTAAAATAATAATGTTAGAAAAATACGGGGTATTACATAATCCCCGTTTTTGAAATTCAATTGTGTAGATCACTGTCATAACAAAAAAAAAATTATAAATTAAGAGGATAGTACAATAATTTGTAACATAAAAATATTTGAAGTGTGCAATATTCTTACATGCTTTTACCGGACCAAATAATTGCCTAGCCTTGAATTCTTTTATTAATGAATCAAAATTCATCTTGAAAACTCGTGCAACAATATCTGGTCTGTCCTCAACTCTCAAACCTCTTAGTTGAACATATCGTTGGATTTCCTGCCACTTTGGGTTACATGTGAATGTAATGAATAAGCTTGGATACCCTATCCAACGACATATAGTCATAGGATCTTGATAATTTTGAATCATATATCTTGCACCCCGTAAAACTGGATGGTAAAATAACTCTCTTACCTTGCGTTGAAGGGTCTATATCTCCTCTAAACAATGCATCAGACAAACCTTTGTACACTTCACAACGCAATGCCTTCTGATTGTTACGAATGAATGGTAGACGACCTGCTTCCACCATTGTGTACCCATCAACTAAAAATTGTTGTAACAGTCTCCTTGCATGCAATAAGGTTGAAATTTGACTTCACCTTTCATGTATTTTAAAAGCAAAGTATTCTCTTGGGGATATACGTTGCCTGCTACCACCCACTTCATTAGTATTTGTACAAAATTGTATATCATCCCTATATCCATTGTAACCCCTCGGCTTTTCCGTAAGACTAAGGTTCGAAAAATATTTCCTTAGGCTATGACATTCATGAAATGGTCCCTCGAGGCTTCAAAAGAATTTTTTTATAATGAAGTATAGTGGTTATTAAGTTGCGATCGTTCGTGCCGGACACGAACCGTAAAATTTTAGGAGCTGGTATCCGGACCCGATTATCCTAGGAAATGGTTATTAGACACCATATTATTATTCTTGAATTTCCTATTCAATGAAATCAGCTCATAGCATTGAAATTTTATTTTGATCGTACATCGCTAAAATTCTGCGGTGTACCGAACCTAGCCCAATTTTGAGGATTAGTCTGGAATAATTTTTTTGTTTCGAGAATTATTCTATCCAGATTATTTTTTTTATCGAAACTTTATCTGTTTGGACCCCAACTGATAAGTTTAAAAATACTTCATTATTTTATTCTATTTTGTTTTTCCCATAAAAACATCTTGCTCAAAAGATGAATACCCAAAGGCCAATTTATTCCCTTTGTTCCTTCTTCTTCATCCCTTGGCTGATTTTCACACGTGAGAGAGAGGGAGAAAGGGGCCTTCATCATCTTCATCAAGCTTCAAACTCCATAGCCAAGCTTCCTTCACAAATGCCAATCTATTCGGTAAAAAGCTTTGTATTCCTTCCTATATCATGAATCTAAGCTTAGTTTCCTTGTATTGGTTGTAATGGTGTTGATTTTGACCCTAGGATTTTAAGGTGAATTTGGGAAAAAAATCCAAGAGTTGCTTCTACGGTATTAGTACACTCCCGAAAGGTAAGAAATCCCTTAAGTCGGTTTAGTTACTTGAAAGTGGACAATTGCTAGTAAATAATGAGATTAGGAGTTTTATGAATATGTTTTTATACATGATAATGGCTTGTATATGCATGTACCTATTATATTTATACCCATATAGGCTTATACTTGTGAAAATATTGACAAGAATTTAAGATAGTCTCTGGCAGTGACTTCCGTGAATTTCTGGGAAATATCGGTAAGGTATTTTGATCCAATTTTTTTTATACATGTAGTTCTATAAGTGTAGAAGCTGCATATAAAATTTCATAATTTTTGGAGTAGTATAAGTATAGTTTTCGGAATTTTTCCCAAAACTGGTCCAGAGAGGAAAAATGCTGGACAGCACACTGCCAAGGGCAAAAATGGAATTTTCTGTGTTAATTCGTGAACCTAGATGACCAAAACTTTTTATGAACATCAAGTAATATAAGTTAGGGTTCTACCATAAAAATTTCAAGTGAAAAAGAGTTCGGGAACTATTTTTAGCGGCTCAATCTTTCGGACTGCGCAAGCTGAATTACTGTCCAGAATAGGCAGAATCCGTGGACGCGGTAGCGGACGCGCGTCCACTGGGCGTCCAAGGGCGCGAAAGTAAGATTAATGGTGTAAGATTGATTATTGATTATTGATTATTGATGTTTAGAAGATGAGGTTGTTTGATGTTCGTGAGATCAAACTAAGCTTTGATAGTTGTTGATGTTTAGATGATTGGGTTGTAAAGAACCTAAGAGGTTATGAGAATGATGATGATGTTATAACATGTTGATACATGGGTTATGAAATGGTGATAAAGTTAGGATGTATATTACTGATGATTGTAATGATCATAGATAGTAATTAGAGCTTAGTTAAGGACTTAGTAATTAATGATGGATTAACAATGGAGTTCAGAAGGTGATTAAGCTCTAATTATAGTGATTAAGGACTGATAATAGTTATTAAGGTTTAATGACTGGATGAATAGACGGAATGGAAATTAATATATTATCAAGGTGGGACTAATTATTTGAAGGATTATCTTTGGTGATTATTGTGAGATCTTTGTTATGGGCAATACTCTCTATTTGGTGGTTAAGTTGAAAAGATTAGAATTACTCTTTTAGAATTTATTTGGAGAGGTTGGAATTCTCTCTTTGGTTATTATTTTAAGAACTTGGAAGTGATTCTTTTGATTTGGGGATTGTTGATGTTTACTTGAGGATTTAAAATATCTCTTTGGTAAAGATACTATGGTTTAAAGGAAGTTTGAGTGGTGATGATATTACGATGCTTATTAAGGAAATTGTTATATGGAACTATTGAGATAAATATTGTATATGGTGAATTTTGAGGAAATAGTTGTTGAACGACTTTGGATTATGGTTAGGTAATGACTTTACCTCAAGTTAAGATATAATGGTGTTAATGCTTTCGAGGACTTGATAATGATGTTATAATGTTGTTGACTTGTTGTCGATGATGGATTACAAGGTTAGTAGTTACTAATGACAATAATTAATGTTTAAGAGTGATTAAGGTCAATTGTTGGATTATGGGTGACTAAGTATCGATTATGGATGTGTGATTTCCTTAAGTTATAGTGGTGTTGATGATAGTGGAAGTTGTTGAGGACGATAGTGAAAAGGACAACTATCTATTAGTAGTCAATGGTGGAACCATAATTATGGATTACCGATGATGATTGGATTGTAAGATGAACTGAGATTCATGATAAGGAATAAGGTTAAGGATGTTAATATTAACGGTGCTAGGAATCGATTGATTCATAAATGATTGACTATGGGTTCATACTATTATTATAATAGTAGTGGAAATGGATATATGTAGTGTTAGTAGAATATACAAGTGTATAACTAGCGGGATTGATTTCAAGTATGGGACTTGAATAGGAAGTATATCCATGAATATCCTAGTATTGTATATGATGAAGTATCTGATGAGTGACCAGCTTGTGTCCAATTATGCTTTCTTCGAATCTTTGCTCGTGCTTGAGCTATGCTTGAAAAGCCTTTTGGCAAGTAAAAATGTTTATAAAACTTACGTTGCAGAACGTATGCTATTTTGGTAAACAGGTTATCAAAACCTTATTTTTGGGGAAAATACCACTTTTGTAAGTGTGTACTTTACATGAGAGTGATGAGAAAATGATGTTTGAAAAGCCTGCGGGCACTGAAAGTATTTTGAAAATCCTTCAGGGGCTAATGAGGTAGCCAATTTTAAGTATTGGACTCAATTGTGAAATATGTCCAAAAGAAATGATTTAAGAAAGAAAAACTGAAGGAAGGAAAATGTTTTCAAAACCATAGTTTCTAATGTAAGTTGAGGAGGACCTTGATTGACCCACGGGTGGCTTTAAGTGCCCATGGCCCAGTGGTCGTTATATTGTTAGAGCGAAGTCTATTCGCCGTTATGTCGTCATGTTGGAATAAGGAGAGGTGCCCACGGGAAGGCTTGAGTGCCACAGCCGGGGTTGGGATAAGGGAGGAACCTACGGGAGGGCTGGAGTGCCATGGCCCGAGGTTGTAGGCCTCACTCTTACTATATGAAACTAAGGAAGTTTTAAAGACGAGAAAAGAGTTATTTTGTAACGTCTTTGAGAAAGAAATGATTCTGTCTTACGAGACGAGTGGATGTTGTTTCACTAAATGTTTTCAAACCTTTGTCTACTTTTAAGTGACAAATGGATTTTCTTACTTAGCCGTCGCGCTAACTGCACTTCATTGTGCCCTTTATCAGATGCAGTATAGTGAGTACCTCGGTGGCCGATGAGCTCAGAATAGAAGAGAAGTGCAGGTTGAGGCCTACTATGATGTTGTTGTAGTATGTTGGTGTTTTAAGTTTAGCCTGTGCACTTAGAGTGGAGTTTGTCAAAGAGGTGATAGAATTCACTCTAGGTGTGGCGGTAGCACCCAGTTTTCTGCTGATAAGATGTAAGCTTCCGCTGATGTATTATTACGGATTTGTAATAAATGTAAGAGTTGAAAATTGGGGTGTTACATCCATCTTCTCCAAAAGGAAACAATACATGATACTGCAATGGTAAGTACGCAGGGTTGAGCTCATTAATCCTCTTAAGCAATCCTGATTTACACTCAACTATAATGTCTCGCATACCCATGTCCGACTCTAAGTCACCAACTATCAATGCAGCAACCTCGGAGACTATAGGTAGATTGTATGTCCTTGCATCTTTGGACCTCTTTCCTATTAGTCTCATCCTTATTTCAGTTCTAGGATTTTTTTGAATCTCAGTTCTGGCCATTCGACACGACTTAACCAAAACATTATGCTCGTCTAAAGTTGCCTTTATATCATTAACAACCTCCATCTCTATTGATGAACTAACAATGTCATTCCTAAATAATTCAAAATAATTTGATATATATTACAAAAAGTATTTACATTAACGAAAATAATATTTATCAATAAGTAGAAAAGGGTGAATATTACCTTATTGATGTAAGACGGTTGTTAACTTCATTTCCGTGTCATGGATATACAATTGCGCAAACTTTGGTGTAGCACCATCCACTGGTTGAAAGCTTCCAATTAAGTGAAAGTTTTGGCCATTTATACGATACACAGGTGGACCACCACCTTGATTTACTGTTCTATCAACTCTTCCACCCACTGAGGTAAAACAAAACATATTGTTATAAGAGCGAATATTTTGCAAGAAGTGGTCTTTTTTCTCACCGACCTTAAAAAAAAAGATCCAAAATTTGTTGTGGAGGTTTGTTCTCAAGTGATAATTTAATCTTACCATTAGTACAACATAATGAATATTTAGTATATCCGTTACAGTTCCGTGCACCTACACGCTCTTCGTACCAAAATAGGGCACCACAATGTTGGCATGAATCACAAGGATCCCCAAAATCGGCATAAGTCACTACAACAAAAATATAAAACTATATTTTTAGCAAGGCTTGTTCACTAATTATTTTAATAATATATTAGTGGCAAAACTGCAAATGTAATGAAAATGAACTAAGAACTAACCAATTGATTCATTATTTGTTAAATATTGTTCCTCCATGGCTTCGTTGAAGTCATTGTTTAAGTTTCTAAACTCCATTGTAGAAGACCTCATTGTATTGGTTATAGTACTGCTTGTACTTTGGAAGGAGGAATCTAAATTCATATATTTTGTAAGAAGGTAAGTAACAAACTTTAAAAAAAAATTTAAGATATTTAATAATAAAAACAATAAGTAATCTCTTGCTAGTACTTACTTGAGTTCATAGGTGGATGTATGACAACTCCACTTCTATTTGTTATACAATTTTGTGTTTCTTCTCTTCTTGTAACAACTATATTCAAAATGAATATTTCATGTAACACTAAACATCTAGTTGAGAACCAAATGAATTGAAAACCACAAAAATAATTTTATATATGACAAAAGTAAATTAAATTTGAACAACACTATTATTTGTAATACCTCATTCTTGATTCATATTAGGTGTTACGGGGATCTTTTGCAACGGTATCCTATTTTTGTCAATCACAATATTGCTCAACCTTGACGGTCCTAAAATAAAGTCTTTTATGTTAGATTAAAACATTTAAAAAATTTGCTAACATTGGTAGACAACATTTTAAAATTTGATAATAATGTACTAACCTTCATCTAATACGCTCACGGGGTAACTAAGGATGATTGAAAAACTCCAAATAATTAATTTTCATATAGAATTGAAGATAACCGATTATGTTTTGGAGTAATGACATTCTCATCTTGTATCGAATTTTCATTTTCTACATAACAAAAATAAATTAAAATTAGATTTCGATATATCACGAAAAAAATACATAACAAAATTTTAACAAAACCAAATTATTAAATTCGACAAAAACTCACCTACTAAAGATTTAATATAACAATTTAGTAACCACAAAACTTTTAATACAACACAACAAATAATATTAATTTAATATATATATATATATATATATATATATATATATATATAAACAAAAACAGGGTTGGGATTTTTGGATCATATTCCAGATCCGTCTACTACGATCTATACTCCTTCTGCTCTCAACTCTCACCAACCTACATCTACACTTTCCAAATTCCGTCAAGCTCTCACCTTCCTACACGTTCCTACTCGAAAGATTAGAGCCGACGCAATCCTTGATTCGGGAAACCCTAGTCCTACGAAAATGGCTACTATCATTGCGGATTCTAACTACGATGGAGTGCAAGGGTAAGTTTACTCTATTAGAAATCAAAGTTGTAGCAAAAAAATTTGTGCAATTACTTGCCTTTATAGTCGAAATCAAGTTTGATTTTATAAAAATTGTTCATTCATTGTTGACCCTCTCTCAAACTAAACTGTATATATAGGGTTTCTAAGATCTGCATTACAAACCTGGACACCCAAATCTATAATTTATAGTACTCTCCGTCAAGTCTAGGTAAGTTACTTTCTCAAAGTTCACTGTTTTTAAAATTTTTTGGAAATCTCACTAATTCATTGAATATCTTGACGCAATCTATTGTGTTTTTCTACTCATTGACCACCTTGAACAGATTTAGGGTTTCGGAATGTAAGCTATTGTTGGTTTAATGACATGTAAGCTATTGTTTAGCACTTAATGGTTGGTTTCTTGGTTGGTTTGTATTAAAATTAGCTTTACACTGAGAACTTAATGGTTGGTTTCTTGGTTCTAAGCTATTGTTTAGCACAATACATATTCCTTCAATCATATAGTATGAATAATAATCGTAGTACACTCGTAGGCTATATACAGATTAATGGAAGAAAACAAATAGGCCGAAAAAAGATAAGTACCTTTCATTTGCTATGTTTAGCTTCAATCTACATCTGTTTACTACATTCAAATTTAACCCTAAGCTTAATGAGAACTTTTTATCTTTTGCAGGTGAAGCAACTAATCAAACTATGATGGAAAAAGTTAAGTATTCTTTAAGCTAAATAGAACATATTTAGTGAGATATTTTGTAACAACTACAACTGTAAATCACATTACTTTATGAACAACATTGTATAGATTGAGTTACATACCTTTATTCTCTGAATGTCCTTTCCTTTTCGCTCCTACAACTGTGGATCTTGTCAATTTCTTCATGTCTTCAAGCTAGTGTATAGAGAGTGTGTTATCTGAAAGTTGGTATTGTTTCCTCATAGTGGCTTTTATAGATTGTAAAGGTTCAAGGCAATTATGATTGACAATAGCTATTAATTGTTTCATTGGAAATCCAACAGTTTTGGTGTACTAATTACTCATTTTTTATTGAATATGACTTGATACCAATCTAAAAATGATGACAAATAAACCACATGTACATCTTAATACCTATTTACTTACCCATGCTAGTCGCCAATATGTTGCATTACAACATGATAATCACTGTTATAAACCTATTTTGTACTAACTCACTGTGGATTAAAAAAACCTCAGAATTGCTTAATTATAAGTTGAATCAAAACTGCTTGTTTAGTATTTTATTTGTTGATCTTTTTTTTTTTACTAACTTGTCTAAATAGAATTACTTTCACTACAATCTCACAGAGGTAGTCTATATTTGTGTCTTTAATTTAGCATACTATAAGACAAATCATTTATAAGAACATTCTTGATACTTAATGTAATTGTGTCTTTGATTGACTTTAATTACTTTACAACATACAACTCACCTTGCATCTTTCATTTAAAAGTGACAGTCTAATTCTGTCTTTAATTAAGCACACCATCATGCAAATCATTTGACTATAAAGGAGGTATTTGAGTATAATTGTAACTAACTTTCTATACTTATGTTTTGGCAGTATCAACCTTTCTAATATGAGTATTAAGGATAAGGAAGTATTTTCATTCAAGTGTCCTCAACTGTGATGCTTTCAATGAGAAGAATGTGGCTATCCAGATAAGCATTCTTTCTATTCATGTTATAAATATTACTGCAGTACATTTTCAAAACATGATAAAAACTGTAAAAAAACAAAAGTGTTAATCTATGCCTAAGTCTAAGAATATCTATGTACAATTGCTGCCTAAATTACATAGTTTAAATAACCCTATGTGACTTGTGTAACACCCCGACTCGGCTATACCGAACGACCGAAGTAGTTACCGCCACACCTAGACTAAACCCGACCATATTCAGGTAGGATTTATCCTAGGTGCACAGGCTAACAAACAAAAACAGGGATCGTGTTTCTTGGCGTCAGAATTCAAGGCAAACATTAGAATGAAACTGCATCATATATATATATATCATCGAAGAAGCGTAGCTATCAAGCTACCAAAATAAGGAGGGTTAACAATAATAATAACCCATCGAGAGAGTTAGTTAGACCTGGCTAAGCAACCATCAGAGTAGCAAAAGATACATGTACACAAAACATTCCCGAACTCCCCCTACTCTAGACTCGACCTAGTCTAGTGAATGGTACACCGGGCCCGTATAGGTACCCCAAACCACATGCCAATCGTCCTCAAACCACATGACATGATCTAGAAACCTACAAGTACTCATGTACATCATCCATTCTTCAGGGTAATCCGGGGGACTCGGATCCCATGGGTATGGATAATGGACCACGAACTCAAGAGGGTGGCTGTCAGGAACAATCTCTATGGGATAGAACCCATAGCTGGCCTGTAATGCATCAAAGGGACAAAGGGGCTCGACTGGAGCGAGGGTCTACACAGGTACCTTCGGCCTATTTTATTTTCTTATTTTCACCAATTAATTAAGTGAATCTTAAGACAAAATTTAAAACACAAAAGCTTTTAAGACAAAATTGTACTGAGGGCATTACCGCCACACTTAGGCAACCACAATACCTAAGTGTTAAGGCTAACTTAAATAAAACCAGTATAAAAGAGAATTACAATCCTCAACATAGTCTTAAACAAATCATAATTTAATCTCAAACTCTTATAGGGTGCTACCGCCACATCTAACCTATTAAGACTAGATGCAAGGCTAATCTAGAATCATCTTCATCACAGGGTAAATAAACCAAGGTATATTTATTACAAGTCTAAAACTTTATTCTTCTGGAATATTAAAATCATCCATCGACTAATGCACTCTACTAACGCGCTCTTCTCCATTAGGCACTTAATCAAATTCCTGTAAAAATCAAAATTTTAAAACATACAAAACAAACGACGTTAGCAAAACTTTGCTAAGTAAGGTTCACTCCACTCTGTAAAATAAGTTTCATAGATATATGCATAGCTTTCAAAATACTTAGCTAAAAGGCTCTTTTGTACATATCGCAACCTTAGCATCCAAACATATTATTTCTCTCAACCATTCTAAAAATTATATATAATTTTTTTTATAATAAAATGTAATCCACTTGAAGAGTAATACTTTAATAAAACACACTTAGGCAATAATCATATCCCATAATGTGAACATATCCCAGGAAGGGAGCATACCATATCCCATGAAAGGGAGCATACCATATCCCATGAAAGGGAGCATACCATATCCCATAACGGGAGCACACCATATCCCACGAAAGGGAGCACACCATATCCCACGAAAGGGAACACACCATATCCCTTAACGGGAGCATCATATCCCTTAACGGGAGCATCATATCTTCCATAAGGTTTTCTCCATAAAATTTTCCTTTTAATATATTTTTAACTACCAAAACATTTTTTTTGCCCTTAGGCTCAAAACTCATTCAATCAAGAATAGAGTACACACTTCACAACTTATTAAAAAAATCTCTAAATGCTCAAAATATAAATAATAAAATTCTCAAATTGATCAAATGTATGCCATACCATCGAATTCACGTATACACATTTTTCCATATATTAATAGAATACACCAACTATATTTCACAC
>CP025650.1:12550019-12577519 GCA_003576665.1 Ipomoea trifida
GCTTGCGGCTCGTCTTCCCGGGTAAGTGTTAATCGCTTTTAGTTAAGTTGCTTCGTTTTAGCTTTGTTTAGGAGCTTGCCTTAGATTAGGAACGAGTAGTTAGTCGGTAAGAGACGATGGATAGCACCGTGTGCGTTGAAGTAATCAGAAGATCGGGCGGCTCGTTGATGAAGACTAATCTACTCACGACTTGGAGTCAACGACAACGACCTACGTTCTTCGGGAATGGCGTCTTCGCGCGTGAAGCCTCGTTTGCAAGATCTTCGTTAACCTCAAGACTTGAAGAACGGGTTCGTGCAGCTGAAGTGCGATAAGAAGATGAAGAAAGCAACTGAGGCTCGAAGACCGAAGACCTGAAGACCCTCGGCTATGAGGGAACGACAAGAATGACTGCTGACGCGTCAAGGCAGAGTTAAAGCACGCCAAGTGGAAGCTTCCGGATCAGCAATGAAGAGTCTCGTGCGAGCTAAACTCGGATTTAGCGTTGCCTGAAGAATACAACCGAGGTCGTGATTCGCGAGCCTTAAGGTAGTCTTACCTACCCCTGAAGCGGCTACGAAGAAACAAGTTAGAAGTTACAACCTTCAAGACAAGGACGATCGAGTCAAGTAGTAAGGAACACTTGAACGGTAAAGATCCCCGAAGATAAGAAGAAAACGCCGTAAGCAAGTGGTGTATGGCTCCGTGAAGTGGACCTCGTGTAACCTTTTTGGTGCACCTTAAACGTGGTTTCTCGTGCAAGAGCTTCAAGGAAGTAACCTCGGTTCCTAAAGATCACTAGTAACCATAAGCGAATCTCCTTTCAAAATCGGACGATACCTTTCTAATCGAATCTAACCTTTCATAAAGCTTCCTCGGAATTCTTTCGTTCTGCGCCAACCAGTCATCAGCAACTCACCACCTTCAGCCTCTTTTGGAGTGATAAGGTTTATGCGAACCGTAGTTTACACGTAGAGCTTGTTCGAATCTCAAGTTAGCGTTGCGTGGGGAGCAAGTCAAGATCCGTCAATCAATCAAAGTGTCGTGATCGAATCGTCAACCCGAAGAGACCGCTTAGAGTTGAGAGACTTCCTATTTCTTTTAAAACCAAATCCTTCACAGTTCCTTGCAATCCTAAGTACCATACTCGTTGAGAAATCCCTTCTATATGTGGTGATCTTCATTCCTATATTTTTGTGGAAAACAAATTCTCCCTGGTTCCTTGAAACCCCGATTATCCCTTCCATAGAGAAACCCTTACTATTTATTCTAATCAGTATTCCTATCTATCCTTGGAAACTAAATTCTCCTTGCTTCTCGAAACTCTGAATGCCTTCTTGTTGAAACATCCCTTCTGCCTATTCTAATCTTTTTCTCATTTTCACTTGGAACTGAACTCCTCTTTTCCCTCGGGAAGGTGCACACCCTATTGCTAAGGAATCTTTCTATCTTATTAGATCTCCTTGCTATCGTTCCTTACATTCAAATTCCTCTCGCTCCCTTGGAAATTGTATATCCTTCCGTTCAAACAACCTTTCAGTTTATCTCATTCTTCTCCCATTTCAAGATTGAATTTCTTTCTCCCCTTGACGAGTTGAATACCCTACCGTTGACAAATCATTTCGCCTTCCCAGACCCCGTTCTTAATTCCTCTCGAAACCTAAACTTCTTTCACCTCTCGGAGTAGGATGAATACCCTATCATTAAAGAATCCTTTCCATCTTTCTAGACCTCATTACTATCGACTCTTGGAACCGAATCTCTTTCATTCCCTTGGGGATTGCACGCTCTTTCATTAAGGCATCCCTTTATATCCATTCTAAATCTCCTTCTCACCTTCGTTGGGGAATAAACTCCTCTCCTTTCTTTGAGAAATTGAATACCCTACTATCGAGAAATCATTTCGGCCTCTCTAAGACCCTGCTCTTAACTTCTCTTGTAACCTGATTCCTCCCTTTTCTTGAGTAAGTTGAATAATCTACCGTTGAGAAACTCGTTCTGCGTTTTCAATCTCATTCTTATCTTCATTCAAATCGAATCTTTTCTTACCTTGAAGAGCTGAATACCTTATCAATGACAAACCGTTTCTGTCTTTCGAAACCTTATTCTTAATCCCTTTTGGAATCTAATTTCCTTCTTTTTCCTCGAATAAGTTAATACCCTATCGTTGGAAAACTCCTCCTGTGTTTTCAAACTTGCGCATATCCGTTCTCGAAGCCAAGTTCTTTTCGTTCATTCTCTTTTGTTCAAAGAACTTGATACTCCCTTGAATTGAGAAATTCGTGTGACCACGACGAACCTCGTTCTCATTTCTTTCAAAGCCGAGTTCTTCTCTTTCCCTTAGGAAACGTGGCATTTCCTTTTATTGAAAAGTCATCCTCATCCTCTCGAGCGTGGTTCTTGTTTGCTTCCTGAAAATATCTTGTGCAAGATGGCAATCCTACCTCCTAAGCTGTAACCCTGATAACCCTTGACTCTATTCTTAACCAATGTTGTCATTAAAACCGTACACCTTAAACCTTTCATTCCCTTTTTCCGTTGGGTCAAATTTTCAAACCGGGCATATATATACTATAAATATTTTCTCTATACATATATACTACCGTACTCGTTCTAACTCTCTGTCCCCAAAACGTTTTCTGAGCTTCGGGGACGAAGCTCCTTTTAAGGGGGGTAGAGTGTAACACCCCGAAAATTCCTACTACTCTTCTGAATAATATAAGGGGTTATTTTCTTATTAAATAATTATTTAAATAACTATAAGTATAGTTATTTCCTATGGGCTTGGAGAATGTATATATATTCTTATATAACTTATATTCATGATCAATAATAATAAGTCTTTAGCCCAATATCTCTATAGCTATAAATATATATATTCCTTACTAGTGAGCCCACAAATTATATTCTACCAAGAATTATAGGAATTATATTAAAGGCCCATAAGTAAGTATATATGTGTATATGTATTATAATCTATGGTTTGACCCAACTCCTCTAACTTAGCCCAATGATCTAGCCTAAACCCCAAATGTATAAGCCCAATCCAATATGTAATATATAGTTGAATTTGACCCAAGTCCACAAGCCCAAAATGGAAAGCTTCCACAATTAGAAACCTAATTGTTCAGCAGCCAAAAGAAGGGAGTGTTACGTTGTTGATCTTCTCTGCCTCTCCTCCCTTTCGCGAAGCAGCCAACGGCGTAGGACATCGCAGCAGCAGCAGCGACATCACCGGCTAGCCTCACGGCACTCCTCCCTCCGGTCTCGCTTCTCCCTCGCCTACACCATCTCCTCATCCGAGCAGCAGCCAGCCGGCAGCAACGGCGAGCAGCAACCGGCAGCCACCTCCATCTCTCGCTTCTTGTTCGGCAGCAACGAAAGGAGGTGCTGTGGCATTGGCGGTCGACGCACTCCGTTAGCGGCAGTGAGCAGCTCTGGAGGCAATGGCGACGGGACCCCCTTACCGGCCTCCTTCTCCTTCCGGCGAAGGCAGCAGCACGAAGCAGAGCAGCCGGCGGTGATGCTTGACGGGCACCTCTTCTCCGTCACCCTCTTCCGCGCGGCCAGTAACGGTAGCTTGTGACGGTGGTGGCAGCTCCGCAGCCTCGACTCCTCCTCCCTCTCGTCGACGGAAGCGGCTAACGGCAGTGGCATGACGGAGCTTACGGCGGCATTCCAGAGCGAAGGCGGCAGCAACGGCTCCGGCGCGGTGACGATTCCACCCCGTTCCGACGACGCTCGGGCGTGATAGTTGGTTGGTGATCGAAGGCTTGCAGCGAAGGTAGTAAGGCATCGGTCGCGTAATGTTGCACCAAGGAACAGAATGGCTTGGTGGTTTGGAGCTGTGGTATCAAGCTCAAGGGCGCAGGTTTGAGTCTGGGGGCTGGCAGTAAGGTATATGTTGTTTTAAAAGCCTTAGGTTAAGTGTAGTTTATAGTGTATTAGTTTCTAGTAGTTCACAAGAATGCTTATGTTATGTTAGCATGGATTATAGGATTATTATAGGTTATAGTGACCCGATTAGGAGATAGTAGTATTCTTGTTAATAGTCTTAGTAACGGTATTAGAGTTATATTAATCTTCAGGTTCACGGTTATGAACCGAGCTTTGAGTTTGACGTTGCTTTGGATTAGTACGCTTTTGGGATTAAGTACGCTTCAAAGGTAACCATCCATGTCCATCAAAACTATTTTATTCACTCCTATTCTATGTGATTATTATTTGGTGGATTGGAAATCCTGAATATCCTTGGTTGTTAGCCTATTATTGATTGTGTTGTGGATTCATGGACTTGTGTCCTAATCCTTTGTCTATTTGATGTATATGATCATTGCTGGTTTGGATTTCCATGTTATTGGCCTCTGTTATATGAATATTGGTGTATTGTGATATGATTCTTGTATTCTGTTGTATCTCTTTGTATTCTGAGCTGAGTCTGATTCGGTATGTGGGAAATACTCTTGCGGGGTTCTCTAGCGTGACAATGTAAGCGCTAGGGTTTTCCGTGAGAGTAAGGTGGTAGTGGTTAGTGAGTGATCCGTTGTTTGGTTTCCCCCTTTCGTTCTAAGTTTGTTAGAGTATTCTATTGAATATGTTCACCTTGTTTCTGAGTATTTCCAATTCTCAACAAAGGCATAAGGCAATAACGAATCATAAATGAGATACCAACTGATCACAATCCAAAAGGGAACATCCAAACTCAAGAGAATGACAAGGTATCAACCGAACAATCCAAAGGACTCATAAGAACCAACAAAGAAGGACATCCCAACACCAACCTCCCAACCAAACCGAACCAACCATCAACCAAGTCACACCATAAGTCAGAAGTCAATAGTCACGAGTCAGACGGGGTGATGAGTCCCACTCACAGGGACCGAAGTCCAATAGTAACCAATAGTAACCACAGGGGTAATCAACCCAAATCACAGGGGTAGCGAACCCAATAGTAACACAATAGTAGCACAACCAATAGTAACCAATAGTCCACAACCAATAGTAACACCATAGTCCACAACCAATAGTAACCAATAGTAGCCAATAGTAACCAATAGAGCACAAAGGTCCACAATAGTAACACAATGGTCCATCACCACAACCATACTCCAACACCAACTCAACCAACCAAGACGTGGGTTCATCTCAAATATGAACACCAACCAACTCCCAGATTGTAACTCAAAGGATCAATAGACCAAGGACATCAAAAGTGGAAACCAAAGGCATGAATCAATACTCCAAACTAAGGCATCAAATATTCAATGAAAGACATGAATAAATACTCCAAATACATGGTGAAATACCCAACAAAACAATCCAACAATGATCTGAAACAAGGGACCAACAACAGACAACAATAGCAGAAACTGCTCTCTGGAAAACACTTTCCCAGTGAACTAACGGAACAACTCAACGGAACCCTGTCCACCGCCGAACCACTCCGCAAGGAGCAGCCGGACTCCCTCAGCGGACCACTCTCCTCCGCCCGTGCCATCCGTTGCCACCTTGCGGATCGCCCTAGCGGGTTACATTATACCGTTCGGGTCTTCCGCAAGGCCAACCCCAATCCCAGATTCCAGAATGCAAAGCAGACATGAACAAATCCAATTTCCAGAATACAAAATCAGACCAAAGACACTCACATTTCATCCCACTTAGAGTCCAAGAATAAGGAAATCCATAACATCATTGATCATACAACACAAGACAAAGATCAAGATGAAATCCAACAAGAAACATCCAAGAAATAGGCTATTCAACAAGAATTTTCAGGATTTCCAATCACCAAATCAATATATATAGAATAAGGGAATAAAATAGTTTTGATGGACATGGATGGTTACCTTTGAAGCGTAATTAACCCAAAGCATACCAATCCAAAGCAACGTCGATCCTAAGCTCGAAGCTCGGTTCATAATCGTGAACCTGAAGAATTAACATAACCTAACACCGTTACTAACTATTGCTATTAATAACGATACTAATATTCCTTTTGGGTCCATTATAACCTATAGTCCACGCTCAAGGCTAATGTAACACTATCATAGGCTAATATAACACTTATCATATGAACTATACCAATCTAATTACTAGCTAATAACAAAACAAGGTTGAGATCAATAATTCTAACCTATAGCTAAGATATAATATTATAACTAATACTAAGACTATAAGCTCAATAATAATAACCAAAACATTACCTTAAACATAATGATCACTCCCGGGTTCGAACTCACGCCCTCCGGCTCAACATACCAACACCACACCGCTACACTACACTGCTCCTTGATGCTCAGCTATGTTATAATAGTATGAATCCAGCCACCACCGCCCAAGCTTCCGTTCCCCACTCTGCTTCGCACTTCACACGGAGGAGGAGAGTCCGTCAACACACTCCGCCTCTTGCTACCGCGAGACCTACCGCCGCTGTTCGTAGTCGCCTCCGTCGCCGTCGACCGCTCACTCGTATGTCGGACCGGGAGGGAGGGCCACCATCGTTGTCTGCTGTTCCTGCCGCCGTCACCTGCTCACCGGAAAAACAGGGGAGAAAGAGGCGTGGAAGAGAGCCACGGAAGAGCCATCACCGCCGAAGGCGCCCGCTGCTCCACACCGCCCCGCCATGCTTGCTGTGAACGGAAGAGAGAGCTCCGTAAGCTTCCACCGCCGGGTTGCAAGGCTGCTCGTCCCTCTCGTTTGGTGCCGGGGACGAAAGAGGTGACGTCGTCGCCATATACCAGCTTACTACGGTCACCAGAACTCACCACCGCTGCCACCGTAATCCTCCATTGTTGAAGAGGGTAAGTAACGCCGCATGCCATTGCCGGAAGGTGTTACGACGTTCGAAGAGTGAGAGTCGCGTTGCTGCCGTCGTTCCCGTCGAAGCCGGTTGTCGCCGTATAGATGGTACCGAGAGGGTGGCCGGAGCCGCCATGCTCATTGCACACCACCGGAGATCATCCCTCTTGCCGCCAACCTGCCCACTCCGCCGGCGTGTTGCTACTTGCCGAGACCGACGCAAGGAGGAACGGGAGAGGGAAAACGGGATCGATCCTTCGCTGCTGCACTCTGACTTTCGTATATATATATCTAGGTCTAATTGTGGTAGGATTTCCAAAAATAGATTAGGCCAAGACTATAAATGTTAATTGGGTCAAGGCTTAGGTATTTTGGGCTCAAAGACAATTTATAGATATCCTATTCATATAATAAGAATTATGAGTCATGGGCTTAGTATTATAAATCATACTTATAATCTAGTTTTAAAATAATTCCTTGGGTCCATAGCCCATACTAAAATCATATACTATAGAATATATACATATATATAGGTATATTGGGCTATGACATTTGGTATTAATTATAATAATATTACATAAAAATATATATATCGCCCCAAGCCCATAGGAAAACAATTACATATATATAATTATTCTAATAATTACTTAATAAGAAAATAACCCCTTATAATATTCAAGAGAGTAGTAGGAATTTTCGGGGTGTTACACTCTACCCCCCTTAAAAGGAGCTTCGTCCCCGAAGCTCAGAAAAGAAAACGTTTTGGGGACAGAGAGTTAGGAACTAGTACGATAGTACATACAGGGAAAATATTTATATAGTATATATATGCCCGGGTTTTGAAAAGTTTGGCCCAACGGAGAAAAAGGGAACGAAAGGTTTAAGGTGTAAGGTCCAAGAACAACATTGGTTAAGAATAGAATCAAAGGTTATCAAGGTTACAGCTTAGGAGATAGGGTCGTCACCTTGCACAAGATATTTTCAAGAAGCACACAAGATCAACGTTCGAGGGGATGAGGAGAACTTTTTAATAAAAAGAGGACGTCAAGTCCCGTAAGGGAAAGAGAAGAGCTCGGCTTCGGGAGAAAATAAGAACAAGGTTCGAAATGGGCAACGAATTATCAATCAAGGGGGATATCAAGTTCTTTCAGCAAAAGAGAATGAACGAAAAGCGCTAGACTCCGAGAACAGATAAGCACGAGATTGAGAACGCAGGAGGAGTTTTCCAATGATAGGGTATTTACTTATTCGAGGAAAGAAAGAAATTAGGTTCCAAAAGGGATTAAGAATAAGGTTTCGAAAGACAGAAACGGTTTGTCAATGATAAGGTATTCAGCTCTTCAAGGTAAGAAAATGATTCAATTTGAAAGAAGATAAGAATGAGATTGAGAACGCAAAACGAGTTTCTCAACGGTGAAATATTCAACTTACTCAAGGAAAGGGAGGAATCCGGTTCCTAGAGAAGTTAAGAGCGAGGTCTTAGTAAGGCAGAAACTCTTTCTCTTATGATAGAGTATTCAATTTCCCAACGAAGAGAGAGGAGTTCATTTTCCAACGAAGGTGAGAAGGAGATTTAGAATGGATAGAAAGGGATGCCTTAATAAAAGAGAGTGCAATCCCCAAAGGGAATGAGAAAGATTCGGTTCCAAGAGTCGGTAGTAATGAGGTTTAGAAAGATGGGAAGGGTTCTTTAATGATAGGGTATTTATCTCACTCCGAGAGGTGAAAGAAATTAGGTTTCGAGAGGAATTAAGAACGGGGTCGGGGAAGGCGAAATGATTTGTCAACGGTAGGGCATTCAACTCGTCAAGGGGAGAAAGAAATTCAATCTTGAAATGGGAGAAGAATGAGATAACCGAAAGGTTGTCTGAACGGAAGGATATACAATTTCCAAGGGAGTGAGAGGAATTTGAATGTAAGGGACGATAGCAAGGAGATCTAATAAGATAGAAAAGATTCCCTTGGCAATAGGGTATGCACTTTCTCAAGGGAAAAGAGAAATTCAGTTCCAAGTGGAAATGAGAAGGAGATTAGAATAGGTAGAAGGGATGTTTCAACAAGAAGGCATTCAGAGTTTCGAGAATCAAGGAGAATTTAGTTTCCCAGAACAGATAGGAATACTGATTAGAACAAAGAGAAGGGGTTTCCTAATGGAAAGGTAATTGGGATTTCAAGGAACCGAGGAGAATTTGGTTTCCACAAGGTTATAGGAACGAAGATTACAACAGATAGAAGGGATTTCTCAACGAGTATGGTGCTTAGGATTACAAGGACTGTGAAGGATTTGGTTTTAAGAAGGATAAGGAAGTCTCTCTATCCTAAGAGATTTCTTCGGGTTGTCGATTTGGTTACGGCACTCTGACTGATTGATAGATTTTGACTTGCTTCCCACGCAACATGGACCTGAGATCCGAATAAGCTCCGCTACGGTTCGCATAACCTTATCACTCCAAAAGAGGCTGAAGGCGATGAAACATTGATGACCGATGGTACCGAACGAGAGATTTTCGAGGAAGCTTTATGAAAAGATAGGTTCAATTTGAAAGGGTATCGCCCGGTTTTGAAAGGAGATTCGCTTATGGATACTAGTGATCTTTAGAAACCAAGGTTACTTCCTTGAAGTGCTTGCACGAGAAACCACGTTCAAGGTGCACCGAAAAGGTTACACGAGGTCCACTTCACGGAGCCATACACCACTTGCTTTCGGCGTTTCTTCTTATCTTCGGGGATCTTAAGCGTCCAAGTTCCCCTTTCCGTTTGACTTAGTCTTCTTTGCTTTGAAAGGTTGCGACTTCCAACTTGTTCCTTTGCAGCCGCTTTAAGGTAGGTAGGATTGAATTAGAATTCCTTAGGCTTCATTAATAAGCTTGGCTTGCATGCGGTTCTTCATCATCGATCCAGAAGCTTCTACTTGGCGTGCTTTAACTCTTGCTTCTGACGAAACGCGAGTATAGATAACTCTCCTTAGAATACCCGTGGATTAGGCTAGCCTTTAGGTTCACTTCCGTTGGTCTTGATCTTTTGACGATTTGATCTTCTACTAGCTTGTCTCGCTATCCCTTAATCCTTTCTTGCCATCGTTCCTTCGAGTGTTTGCACGAGACTCCTCATGGCCGGTTTGAGAGCTCCTACCTGGAGTGTTTTAACTCTTTCTTGACGCGTCAGCACCCGCTATTGTCGTTCCCTCAAGGCCGAGGGTCTTCGAGCCTTCAGTCTTCGAGCTCCAGTTGCCTTCTTCATCTTGTGTCGAACTTCAGCTGCACGAACCCGTTNTTTCTAATTCATATAATCCTGGTTGGAGAGATCACCCGAACCTTAGCTATGGGAACTCACAAGGGAACCAGATTGTTCAAAATCGTTCAAATTTTCAGCAGTATAGACAACCATTTCCTTCAAGACAACCACCGGCACAAAGCTCTAACTCAGGTATGAATCTTGAAGACATTGTTAAGTCTCTTGCCACTAACACTTTACAATTTCAGCAAGAAACACAACTATTCCAACAAGAAACAAAGTCCAATTTTCAAGAAACGAAAGCTAGCATCCAGAACTTAGAAAGACAAATGGGCCAACTAGCAACTACGGTAGGTCGGTTGGAGGCACAGAGTTCTGGCAAATTACCCTCTCAAACGGTGGTCAATCCAAGAGAAAATGCAAGTGCAATTGTTTTGAGAAGTGGTAAGGAAATTGAGGGTCTTGCAAATGCTACTCCATCAGTGGACAAAGAAAAAGAGGAAACTAGCAACAACGAAAAAAGTTTCCTAGTCCTTCTGATTATAAACCAACTCCCCCATTTCCTCAAGCTTTGTCAGAATCTAAAAAAGAAGCGAAAGATGTAGAGTTATATGAAACTTTTAAAAATTGTGAAGTAAATATTCCATTACTTGATGCAATAAAACAAGTTCCTAGATATGCTAAATTCTTAAAGGAGTTGTGTACAACAAAAAGGAAGCAAAAGTCAAAAAGATGTGAGAAAGTGATAATGGGAAAGAATGTCTCAGCTGTGATTCAAAGCAAGCTTCCTGAAAAATGTAAGGATCCAGGTATGTTTACTATTCCTTGTATGATAGGTGATACTAGACTTGAGAAAGCCATGCTAGACTTAGGAGCATCTATTAATGTTATGCCATATTCTGTGTATGATTCTTTAAAACTTGGACCTTTGAATAAAACTAGTGTGGTTATCCAATTGGCTGATAGATCTAATGCATATCCTAGGGGTGTTATTGAAGATGTATTGTTGCAAGTTAATAATTTGATATTCCCTACTGATTTCTATGTGCTTGATATGGAAAATAATGATCATTCTGTACCTATTCTACTAGGAAGACCATTTTTAAAAACTGCAAAAACAAAAATTGATATTCACAGTGGTACACTTACTATGGAGTTTGATGGTAATATTGTTACATTCAATATTTATGATGCTATGAAATGCCCTAGTGATGATAACTCTGCTTATTCTATTGATATTCTTGATTCAATAGCTGAAGAAGTTTTTAAATTTGATGGTAATGATGAATTGAAAGTTGTTATTAGTGAACACCTTGAAAATGGGAATAATGAGTTTGCTTTGAGTGCCAATTTACAAGAGACTATTGCATCATTAAATTATTGTCCTAAACTGAACCAACATAATAATGTTTCTTATATGGCTTTACCTGTTTCTAGCAAAAAGTTGTTACCCTCTGTTGTGCAGGCACCTGTCCCTGAGTTGAAACCTCTCCCCGAAAACCTTAAATATGCTTTCTTGGGAGAAAATAAAACATTGTCAGTCATAATTTCAACTAAACTTTCTACAACAGAAGAGGAAAAGCTTGTCCATGTGTTGAAAGAACACAAAACTGCCATTGGGTGGACTATTGCAGATATCAAAGGAATAAGCCCATCCACTTGCATGCACCGAATTCTATTAGAGGAAGGAGCAGAACCATCCTGTCAACCACAAAGAAGGCTAAACCCACCCATGATGGAAGTAGTGAAGGAAGATGTCCTTAAACTCCTTGGAGTTGGGATAATCTATCCAATTTCAGACAGCAAATGGGTTAGCCCAACTCAGGTGGTTCCTAAGAAAACAAGAATTACAGTTGTGAAAAACCAATATGATGAACTAGTTCCACTCGTATTCAAAATGGATGGCGAGTTTGTATAGATTATAGGAAGTTGAATGCTGTAACAAGAAAAGACCACTTCCCTTTACCTTTTATTGATCAAATGCTAGAAAGGTTAGCTGGTCGATCTTATTTTTGTTTTCTTGATGGTTATTCAGGCTATTTTCAGATTGCAATTGCTCCAAAAGACCAGGAAAAGACAACTTTTACATGTCCCTTCGGCACTTTTGCATATCGACGCATGCCGTTTGGCCTCTGTAATGCCCCGGGCACCTTTCAGAGGTGTATGGTTAGCATATTTTCTGATTATGGTGAGCATATAATAGAGGTTTTCATGGATGATTTTACCGTTTATGGAGATTCTTTTGATAATTGCTTGCATAACCTTACACTCATTTTAAAAAGATGCATAGAAAGTAATCTTGTGTTAAATTCTGAAAAATGTCATTTTATGGTTGATCAAGGTAATGTTTTGGGGCATGTTATTTCATCTAGAGGGATTGAGGTTGATAAAGCTAAAGTTGATATTATTGAATCTCTACCTTATCTTACTAATGTGCGGGAAGTCCGCTCTTTTCTTGGACATGCAGGTTTCTACCGAAGATTTATCAAGGACTTCTCGAAGATAGCGCTACCCTTGTGCAAATTGTTGCAAAAAGAAATTTCCTTTGAGTTTGATGAAGAGTGTAAAGGAGCTTTTGACAAGTTGAAAGAGTTGTTGACGTCTGCTCCGGTCATTCAACCACCTAATTGGAACTATCCTTTCGAGATAATGTGCGATGCAAGTGATTACGTAGTAGGGGCTGTGTTGGGTCAAAAGATCGGGAAATCATCCCATGTTATTTATTATGCTTCTAGAACTTTAAATGATGCTCAGAAAAACTATTCTACTACAGAAAAAGAAATTTTAGCCATTGTTTTTGCTTTAGAAAAATTTAGGTCTTATTTGTTGGGTACTAAAGTTATAGTTTATTCTGATCATGCAGCTCTTCGCTATTTGATGAAAAAGCAGGAAGCCAAACCAAGGTTGATAAGATGGATACTCCTCTTGAGTGAGTTTGATATAGAGATCAAAGATAGGAAAGGGACAGAAAATCTTGTGGCAGATCATTTGAGTCGTTTGGTGCACATCGAACCTGAACCACCACTGCAAGAAGCATTCCCTGATGAACACCTACTTGCTGCAACATCGATTTTACCATGGTATGCTAACATAGTCAATTTTTTGGTTGCTAACAAGTTTCCTCATGAGTTGTCTAAAACTCAAAAAGATAAAATCAAGAGTGATTCCAAGTACTATGTGTGGGATGAACCATACCTGTGGAAGCATTGTGCTGACCAAGTGGTAAGAAGATGTGTACCTGATGATGAAATTGTTTCAATCCTCGCTTTCTGTCACTCTTATGCTTGTGGAGGCCACTTTGGTGCCAAGAGAACAGCAAGGAAAGTGTTGGAGTGTGGTTTTTATTGGCCAACTTTATTTAGAGATTCATATTCATTTTGTAAGTCATGTTATGCATGCCAAAAGTCAGGTAATTTATCCCGGAGAAATGAATTGCCACAAACTCCGATCATATTTTGTGAGGTTCTTTATGTCTGGGGCATTGATTTTATGGGCCCATTTCCTGTATCTTTTGGTTTTGTCTATATTTTACTTGCTATTGATTATGTTTCAAAGTGGGTGGAAGCTAAAGCCACCACGACTGATGACTCTAAAGTTGTTGCAGATTTTATCAAGTCTAACATCTTTTCTAGGTTTGGGATTCCAAGAGCTATAATAAGTGACCAGGGAACTCACTTTTGTAATCACACTATTGAAGCATTGCTTAGGAAGTACCATGTCACCCATAAGGTGTCAACTGCCTACCACCCACAGACTAATGGGCAAGCAGAGGTGTCTAACCGAGAGGTCAAGTCAATCCTTGAGAAAACAGTCAACCCAAACAGGAAGGATTGGAGTTTGCGATTAGATGATGCATTGTGGGCGTACAGAACTGCATACAAAACACCTATTGGTATGTCCCCTTATCGCATTGTGTTCGGGAAAGCATGTCACCTTCCAGTTGAGTTGGAGCACAAAGCATATTGGGCTGTCAAGAGCTTTAATATGAATATTGATGAAAGTGGCATGCACCGGAAGTTGCAACTTTCTGAGTTGGAGGAAATTCGCAATGAGGCCTACGAGAATTCAAGAATTTACAAAGATAAGACAAAAGCATTCCATGACAAGATGATTTTGAGAAAGGAATTTTCAATTGGACAAAAAGTCCTACTCTTCCAGTCACGGCTTCGTCTATTCCCAGGTAAGTTACGTTCTCGTTGGGTTGGTCCGTTTATTGTTACTAATATTTTTCCTCATGGTGCAATAGAGATTCAAAGTTTGCAGACTTCCAAGATATTCAAGGTGAATGGCCATAGGCTTAAACCTTACCATGATGAGTTTCGAGTTGAAAATGTTGCAGAAATACTTCTTGAAGATCCAATTT
Source organism: Ipomoea trifida (assembly GCA_003576665.1). Taxonomy (NCBI): domain Eukaryota; kingdom Viridiplantae; phylum Streptophyta; class Magnoliopsida; order Solanales; family Convolvulaceae; genus Ipomoea; species Ipomoea trifida. The sequence continues at coordinate 12,564,394 of CP025650.1, forward strand.
ATTTGAATAATAAGAGCAGCTAAAAGGGGAGTTTCTTTTTAATCTTTGTCTTATTTTTAATAATTCTTTTTCTGTGCATTTTTACTCAACATTGGGGACAATGTTAATAATAAGTGTGGGGGAGGGAATTTAGATTTATTTATATAAAAAAAATTGAGAAATATTTTATTTACTACTACTACTATTTTCTGCAAAATTTTAAAAAATTATTATATTTTCCTTTTTTGAAATTCATAACATGATTGAATAAATAGTTTGGCAAGTTGTGATTAGTTTATTAGCATTTCTTGTTTGATATGTAGTGGCTAGATTAAGTAAGCAATAAGCCTGTGAGACTTTGAGCCATTGACTGACACTTCGGTCTTATTTTCTTTCTATTGTGTGATTTCTTCCATAATTTTGTTTCTCTAGAACTGGCCTTGATTCTCTGTTAAAGCTAATTTGACCATGCATGATTCAAGTGTGATTAAGGCCATTATTTCATTTTGAGCCTCACTAGCCAAATAACCTATTCGTCCTATGATTTATTTTCCTTTGTTAACCCACTTTGAGCTTTTTGACCTTTTCTTTTCTTTATTTCAAACCACATTACAAGCCTTTTATGCCAAAAATTCATGCCTTGACCCAGCTGAATAACTGGTGGAGCAAATTTTAAATTCCTTATGTAATCTACGTGGTTTGTGAATAATAAGTGTGGGGGAGATCACTTGCTTTTGTTAATAAGATTGAGAGTGAGGTGGGTTGTATCTTTGTTGCCAATTATTTTTGTCTTTATAAAAAGAATGAAGGCAATTCTTGTTCAGAAGGAAAAAAAAAAACAAAGAAAGTGAAGGCAATTCATGATATAAAAAAAAAGTATGAAAGATTGAAAAATGTATGGAAAAATGAAGAATATATGTTTGAAAATGAAAAATGTTGCTGAAAATTTATGGAAAAAGGAGAGAGAATCATCAGTTAGTTTTGAGTTTGAGTTACTATAGAATAAGTGGAGTATGGGAAAATTCTTGTAGTACTGAGGAAAAATTGTTTGTTTTTGAGAATGATAGTAGTGTTGAAGTATCAATAAGAGGGTGTTTTTGATTGGGAATTGAGTGCGTGGAATTATTTGTATTTATTTGCTCCTCTAGTTTGAAAGCTTTTTGAGCTACTTTCCTAAATATTCACTACCTTAACCCTAACCCCATTACAAGCTATGAAAAGTCCTTATGATTTGTGTCATGCATGGCTCTTGTAGTGGTGATTGAGAAGATATGCAAGCCTATGGTAGAGCAATTTTATAGGAATGAACTTGAGTGAAATTTAAACCCATCAAACACTTTAGCGTAATGAGTGATATTCCTGTGAGGGCTTACTTATTTAGTTCTCTCCATATTTTGAACTCGGGTGCTAACTTATTAATTGCAGGGTGCTTCAGATTATTGTTCATGATGTGTTATGCGTTTTGGGAATTTTATTTTAATTTATTTAGCAAATAATATTTTTGCTTGGGGACAAGCAAGTGTTTTAGTGTGGGGGAATTTGATAGGCATATTTTATATCTTTATTTTATGTACATCTTTATAATATTTTGACATTAATTATTTATTATTATATAATAATTATTTATTTTTAGAGTTTAATAATTAAGTAGTTAAATAAATATTTTATTTAGTTAATAACTTTAAGTTTGAGTCCAACAAACTTGTAGCCCAATTCTTTATTATGAGTTAAGTATTATTCTTAGTCCAAAAACATCTTAGCCCATTTCTTTGTTTGTCTAATAAGTTTGGCCCAATATATATAATAACCTAGGCTACTAAATAAACAAAAAAATGAATTCAAATGTTTAATTGTTCCTTGCGCAGCAGCACGTACGTACGATCGGCGACGGAGCTTGGAGGAGACAAAGTCGACAACTTCAGCGCAAATTTCGACTTCTAAGCTTGGAGGAGAATCATTGGTCAATAATGGCAATAGAAAAACGCATGGCAAAGATTATTTTCATCTTTGGGTCTACTTTGAGAGGTTCAAATTAATTTTTAGATTAATTATTTTCCTCAATTTATGAGTTTTTGTTGGGATTAGAAGTGTATAAATAGCAGTGAGCTTTTGTTGTTGAAGAATCAGACTAGCTGTGCATAATTTTATAGTTTTCTCCAGTTTACAAGTTTTTATTTTTCTGTTAAAATTCTCTGGTTCATGGCCCTGCGAGGCTAATTCTCTAAACTTGGTCAAAAGATTACATGAACCCTGGATCATTCTGTACTGTGATATTGAATTTGTTTTTAATGTTGAATTCATATGCATTTGAGTAATTGATATTCTCCTGTGCTTTCATTTGTTTTATTTTATATGACTGTTCCAGTTAATTGCTAGGAGGCCTACTAGTTTAATTTCTTGAATAGTTTATTGCTAGATTAGTTAACGGTTCGTTTAATTGATTTTCTATTCTGTATAGCAACTATGATTAATTTTATCACGGCTTAGTGTTAATTTAATCATAGGAAGAATATTAATATGAATTAAATATAACCGCATGTGTTTATGTTATTCAGTTTCGTTGATTTTCTTATTTTAATGCTGCTATCAAATTAAATATAAGTGTTTGTCTTGTGTTATTTGATAGTTAGGGGTAGTTGATACCGCTTGTGTTTGATTACCTATGACTAAGGAAAATCGGGAATTAATCCCACAACGAATGTTCAATTGTTATGAATTAATCGTGAATCTATGATTAGTTACTAAAATCCAGTGGTGAATGTTTTCTTAGACCAAGTATTAAAAGTTCAATTGATTTCTTTCGTAAACTTTGGCTTGATTATCATCTTTTCTATTCTTATTTATTTATTTACTTATTTTGAATGTTAATTTCATACCAAACCCTCCTCTTTAATTTGAACTCATAAATCAAACTAGTTACTCCTCGTGGGAACGATCCTTACTCTCACTACTACGTTTTTAAGGTTTAATTTGGGAGCCTACGACAGCTCGCCAATTTCTTACCTCAATGGAAGATTTTTCTAAAACCGAAGAAGTGCTAGATCTTTCCTTGAATTCGGAGTTCCCTACAACATCACCACAATAACAATATTTTTCATGCACTAAACATTAACACTTAAGTTCAAGCTTAAGTCTTAGGAGGGATAGAACCGAACAAAACCGAACAAAACCGAAGTTCTTACCTAGAGTAGAGTTCTTGGAGTTGAAGAATTGCCTAAGGTGTTCTTGGATCACAATGGAAGACTAAGCTAAATTTCCTTCTTCTTCCTCTAAGTGTGTGTAATTCGAAAATGACAGAGAGAGATGTGATCTTGTGTGATTTTGTTCTTGAAGATCAAGCAACAAGTGCAACATGGTCATACCTTCATTAATGCTTCATTAATTGCTCAATCCAAGTCTAAATTTACTTGCCACATGTCAACACCCCATGGAGTCCTTAGAAGATCTCAAATCTAATTGGCCAGTTTATGCTTAAATCAGATGAAAGTTCGGAGGATTCTAACTTAATTCGGGAAAATTCTAATACCAAAATTATCCTAAAAATATTCTCGTCGCAAATCACAAATTTTGGGAATTTTCCGGTATTCCGCAAAATATAGGTACAGAGTCCGTAATAATTTATGCCTGACACCCCTTTTAAAAATTTTCTTGAACTAACTAGAAATTCAGGCTTAATCGTATGATACTTAATAATCCAAGTTCTAGGAAAATTCGAACTGAATCTACATCCTTAAAATTTTCTCGGTTCGTGACCGGTACGTAGTTCGCAGCTTATCGATAACTAATCCAAAAATTATTTCGAGCACCGAATAGTCTCCTCTTAAATGTCATAGCTTAAAAAAATTTATACCGCTATTCTCGAACTTTAACCTTGTCGTAAAAACTGAGGGGTTACAACTTGATATTTTGTAAATGTGACTTCATTATAGATGTGCCTGGATGTGTCAGCTTTTTGCATCAACTTGACTTCAAATGTTGCCTTCAATTATAACCGTAAACCTTGCACTTGAAACCGAGCACTTTTTAATCATCAAGTACCTGAAAATCACAAATTGTCTACAAAAAATAACACTAAGCAATATAGTTACTGATTACTTAGATAAAATCACATTCATTAGTGACAAATTGTAGACAGGATCAGAAAACTAAGACCATAGTGAAATAAAACAACAAACAGATTGTTAACCCTAAACTATTAGGGTTACAAATTCAAGGGCCATGATCAATATTGTCCAAAAAAACAACCACAGAAAAACCATTGTAATCCAACATCAACACTACCATAGTAACCATTGTCCAAACTATTCAATGTTCACCAGTAGGTTCTTTCTCATCCTTCTCCTCTTTCCCTACAATCTGTTTCTTCTTCTTCGATGTTTGTGTACTTGAAAATTCATCCAGCAGACTTCGCTTCACTACTTTCGTTTCATTCACAACTACATTCTGCTTTCTAGAAGTACCACCAATTGGACTTTCTGTAGGATCATCTGAAAAAAAAATCCTGAATAGATAACAAATAAGCATAGTCTTAGTGATACTTAAAAGGGTGTTTGATTGAAATAATTATATAAATACCTCATCTGAGTCTTAGTCATCCTCTGTTAGTTGTAGCTTGGAAGAAAATTCATCATCGTTATGCTTGATTAGGCAGGATAGTAGATTTCAAACATTTCAGGAAAGTGTTTGACTTGCATTACTGGTAATGCATTATTTAGGTTATCCAATTGATCACTTCTCATAGCAAGCTTAAAGAACGGACCTCTCCCTTTTAAATTCCTCATCTCTTTAGGAATTTTGGTCATTACCTAAGACATTAAAACAAAGAGCATTAGAGGTTAAGGCATGTCACTAATATATTATATAAGCATCTATCTTAAGTTCAAAAATAGGGAACTCACGGATGGTTGCATAGCTTTCAATTCATCTACTTTTACACACAACAACTCAAGAGCTTCACGGTCCCATAAAAGGAGTGGGGCTGTCCCGTTAACATCAACTACACATTTCTTAGGCTACCTTTAATAAAACGACCACCACATTTCCCACAATCATACATTCCAGCATTGAATTCCAACTTCTTATTATAGTTTTGTTGAGGGCAAGAGTCGTAATACCAATCATTGCGATCGGACTCAATACCCATAATCTTGCATGGTACCCAAAAATCACCAGTCTGTCATGATAAAAAAAAATAGATTTGTAATTGAATCTGTTACAGAACTACACTGGAATTTTAAGAAGTATACCTCTCTTTTAGAAAAGATCTCAAATAATGTTGTGATCTGCATTTTTGAACTGCTTAAGTCCCCTCCACTTGTAGTACCATAACTGAAAGTAGAATTCGATGTAATGCTCTTCAAAGGTGTTTGTTGTTGCATACATAGACTGAATGCAGAATTTCGGTTAGTCAATTACTGTTTGCATCATACTCGTATATGAATTTGCTGTACTCAGTTTGTAAAGATATGTAACATTGGTATGTTAAAGAAACTGCATCACACCTTTCTCTGAATTCCACAAACTCCACAGTGTTTTGGTTGAATAGCAAATTTGTAGCACCATAAGAACTGCAAATTTTTACTTCTCCAGCTACACATATATAAATTACAAAAGCATGATGATTAAGAAATAATCATGTATTGCAGGAACAAATGAGTACAAACTGAAATAAATCAGTTCTATGATTGCATGAACAGAACATTCACAAAGAAACTTAGGTAAGAGCTTTCTATTAGTAGGAACAAACTATTATCTACTAAAATCACTTTAAACAAATACTCTGATTTACTATAATCTGTTTACACTACTACAGATACTCAGACAGGAACATGAGGTAGATATTGCAGCAACACAAAGCTCTTAAAGAAACAACAACCAGAACTGAGGAAGACATTCAAAAGAGTATTATCAAGGTAACTGTTACGTAAAAATAAGATTACTTACACTTTTCGACCAGCTTAATCCGACCCATTTGAATTAGAACAATCACTGGCTCTAAAAGATCACTTCTAAAAAAAGGCATCACTTTCTCTACATGGTCATCCCAGACAGTGCATTTCACTTGATTACCTTTGCAACAAAAATTTTTTAAAAATTGATGCATATTTTCAATCTGTAAAATAAAACATTTCACTTTTTTGAATCCTTACTTCAAATCTTCAATCAGAAAATCTATCAACCGAGAGGGTCTCCCATTAATAATCTTCTCTAATGGAGAGTATATTTCAACTACACGGCCAATGACATCTAGGACAATAAAAGTAGTATTAAAATTGCATTATAAAAATTAGATCAGTAGTATTTAGTACTGAACCAAAAGCATGAACAAATTGATTATTTTCTAACTTACCAACCAAAACATTCGAATCCAGTGTCTTCAAACTTTCAAATGGCTGTAGTCGATACATATTCCTTGGAAAATCACATCCTTTATAATATTTGACCAATGTTTCAGAATAAAATTTCATCTTGTACTCACCATGACATGTAGTCTTATAGCAATACCAATGAGCAACTACCAGAAAATTCTTTATACAATACACATTTCCCTCTACAAAATCATTCAAAGGAGAAACACTCTTTCCTGGAATATGCATGTGAATGTAGGAATCCTACCAATACAAAAAAAAAAAAAAAAAAAAAAAAAAAAGTGTATTAACTAAACATTCTAGGAATGTTTCTACTGCATTTTTACAATTTACAATGTTTTAGACATTAAAAAAAGAACAGATTACCGCTTCATCATGGAAGAGACACTCTCTTGACTTTATTTGATATCTTCCTCTACTGTGCAAAACATTGTAGGTGCGCACGACCCTCAATATGATTGCAACTAAAGTGTGGTGTTTCTGCAACTCTTCAACTAAGACATACATCGGAGCCATAGCGTTTATGAAATTAGATTTGTTGCTTTGCTTGTAAATATAGCTTCTGATAATCTCTGTTGTATATATATTGGTAGCCCTAGGGTTATGTAATTATCATGCGCATCAATATTCGAAGAGTCACGCCTGTCATTGGAAAGCCAAAGAGTTGTATCCATAGATAACTTAGGTTCAAATTTAAAATGTAACCAAATGATTCAATACAGAACACAACCGCAAGAGTATTAATGTTTTCGGTTTCCCATGAAAATGCACAAAACGGCGTAGTTTCCATTGGGCGGGAAACCAAAATTTTTTTTATTTACCAAAAACTTGTCTCTTTATATATATATATATATATAGAGTCCCCATAAGATGCAGCCAATCTCCCCCGTGCGGCTGTGTGGCCTTATTTACACCATTAGATCTCATGATCTAAGGCTTCATATTAATATAAACAAAACAAGCGCCGATCTTTAGCTACGCGAACGTGAAGGATAATGTTGGCAATTCACTGCAATTTCAAACAAATCAGATCAGACAACAACGGAGACTTGAAGTCGACGAGCACTGAGCAACAAACACCAGACGAGCGTAGAAGGGACTCCATCACCAGCAACGAGCGCTCCGTTCTGAACAAAACACATAGGCCGACTCCAACAGAGAAACGAGAATGGAGTAATTCGCAATACTCTGTGCATTATCAACATTAATCTGGTTCATATTTGAGATAATATTGGTGTAATTCGCAATAGTAAGTGTATTTGGTGTGTGGTGTGTTTTAATCTGAGAACTGGTGCATTTTATAACGTATAATAGTGTGTTTTAATTTTGTTGGTGCATTTGAATTGAGTGGTGTGTTTCGGTATGGTGGGGAATGGTGTGTTTTAATTTGTCAAGTGGTGCATTTTAAAACGTAGAACAGTGTGTTTTAATTTTGTTGGTGTATTTGAATTGAGTGGTGTGTTTCGGTATGGTGGGGAATGATGTGTTTTAATTTGTCCAGTGTTGGATTTTATAACGTATAATGGTGTGTTTTAATTTTGTTGGTGCATTTGAATTGAGTGGTGTATTTCGGTATGGTGGGGAATGGTGTGTTTTAATTTGTCCATTGTGTAAGCATATAACCGAATTAGACTAACCTCCAGCCATAGTTGTCCTTTAGTTTGCCTTTGAAGTATGATGTTGATTGTGTGTAGTGGTAGATTTCCTGCAGTGTGTCTCCCACTTGCTCTCAGGTTTTTAGTATAGATGGTGTACAGACCGTAACCTGAGCAGTGGGGGACCTATTCTTATATAGCCTATTGAACCATCAATATAGGCCTTTGTAACGGTTGTAACAACAACCGTTACAATATCTGATTTAATGGTACCACATTATGACCATTGAAGACCATAATTGCACCATATTCAAGTAAAAATGTTACATTCTCCCACTTAGTGGAATTACAAACTCAAAGAAAACAAAAAACATGAATCATAGAGATATGTCCTCTTAAAGTGAGTAGTATCTACTATAATCACAATGTAACTTGTTTTCTAAGCATTTTGTGGTAATCAAAACTTAATGGATAAACCTTATGTTTAATCCAGGTCCAAAAATATATTTTCTTCTCAACAAAATGTGTGCACAATACAATAACGAGAAAATATCTGAATGCTTTAAGAATTTCATATAACAATAACTGTATGTATACAAACTTTACAAAGTGGGCGCAAGTCCCATTTTCTCAACAAAATCCCTAAACTTGAATGGTGGCATGCCTTTAGTCAGGGGATCAGCAATCATCAACTCAGAGCATATGTGCTCAATGACCACTTTCTTATCTTTAACACGTTCCCTTATGGCTAAGTACTTGGTGTCGATATGCTTGCTTCGACTCCCACTCTTATTGTTCTTAGCCAGGAAAACCGCAGCTGAGTTGTCACAATAAACCTTTAACGGCTTAGAAATAGAATCCATAATTCTAAGCCCTGAAATGAAATTCTTAAGTCATACACCTTGAGATGTAGCCTCAAAACAAGAAACGAACTCGGCTTCCATGGTTGAAGTGGTGACAAGAGTTTGTTTAACACTTCTCCATGAAATAGCTCCACCGACCATAATGAAAATGTTTCCCGAAGTTGATTTCCGAGAATCAACGCAACCGGCAAAGTCCGAGTCAAAGTACCCAACAATGTCCAAAGTGTTCATCTTCCTGAACACAAGCTTATAATCCTTGGTACCTTTGAGATACCTCAAAACTTTCTTTGCAGCTCTCCAGTGGTCTAAACCCGGATCACTTTGATATCGTCCCAGCATTCCAACAGCAAAGGCGATGTCCGGCCTAGTACAGACTTGAACATACCCGAGACAACCGACAACCGAAGCATAGGGAATATTCTTCATGGATTCTCTTTCAAAATCATTCTTTGGACACTTGTCCAAACTGAATTTATCACCTCTCACAATAGGAACTGGACTCGGTGAACAATCCTTCATCCGAAATCTTTCTAAGACTTTGTTAATATAGGTTTCCTGCGATAGTCCCAGAATGCCCCGGGATCTATCCCTATGGATCTTTATGCCAATGACATAAGATGCCTCACCCATATCTTTCATATCAAAGTTCTTAGAAAGGAATTGTTTAATCTCGTGCAGCATTCCCTTATCATTTGATGCAAGCAAAATATCATCCACATATAAAACAAGAAAACAAATTTTACTCCCACTTGTCTTTTGGTATATACAATGGTCTAGGATACTTTCAACAAAACCATATGATGAAATGACTCCGTCAAACTTGATATACCATTGGCGGGAGGCTTGTTTTAATCCATAAATGGACTTTTTGAGCTTGCAAACCAAATGATTGCCTTCACTAGAAGAGAATCCTTCAGGTTGTTTCATATAAACCACCTCTTCTAGATCACCATTAAGGAATGTCGTTTTCACATCCATTTGTTGCAATTCAAGATTGAAATGTGCAACCAAAGCCAAGATTATGCGAAGTGAATCTTTCTTTGATACAGGAGAAAAGGTCTCCGTGTAATCGATTACTTCCTTTTAATTGAATCCTTTAGCAACGAGCCTAGCCTTGTATCGCTCGATGTTGCCTAATGAGTCCTTTTTAGTCTTATAGACCCATTTACAGCCAATGGCCTTAGCCCCATTAGGCAACTCAACAAGGTCCCAAACCTCATTGCTCCGCATAGAATTCATTTCTTCTTTCATGGCTTCAAACCATAAATCAGACTCTTTACAATTTATAGCTTGTGAAAACGTTTCTGGATCATTTTCAGCTCCAACATCAGACTCTTGTAGATACACTATGTAATCACTAGAAATTGCAGATCTTTTATCTCGAACAGATCGCCTCAAAGTTGAACTACCATCTCCTTGAGAAGTTAGCGGTTCAACTACCGCTTCAGGAATATCCTGAATTGGTTGATCGGTTGAGATATTATCAGCATCTCGTGGAATTTCTTCAATAGGTTGTTCAATACCCGTTTGGTCTTGAGGGGTGCTTGAATCTATTATCAACCTATATGATGATGTAGAAGGACATGATTCAATATGATCATGATATGAAATCAAATCATTGAATCTATCTCTCCCACTAATCATGTCATTTTCAAGAAACTTAGCATTTCTTGATTCCACGATCCTAGTCGAATGAGATGGACAATAAAATCTATACCCTTTGGAGGACTGTGCGTATCCAATAAAGAATCCACTAATAGTCCTTGGGTCCAACTTCTTTTCTTGTGGGTTATATATCCTTACCTCAGACGGGCATCCCCAAACACGCATATGTTGCAAACTCGGTTTCCAACCTTTAAATAACTCAAATGGTGTCTTTGGGACAGCCTTGGTTGGAACACGGTTTAATATATACGTTGCCGTCTTAAGCGCTTCGGCCCACAAAAACTTAGGAAGTTTGGAGTTGCTAAGCATACTCCGCACCATGTCAATAAGCGTTCGGTTTCTTCTTTCAGCAACACCATTTTGGTCCGGAGAACCAGGCATGGTATATTGGGCAACAATCCCATGTTCTTGAAGAAACTTAGCAAATGGACCAGGTGCTTGTCCACTTTCAGTGTACCTACCATAGTATTCACCACCTCTGTCGGATATTACTATCTGTATTTGTTTCCCACATTGGTTCTCAACTTCAGCCTTAAAGGACTTGAAGGCATCCAATGCTTCATTTTTATTATGAATCAAATACACATAAGTAAATCTCGAGTAATCATCAATAAAGGTAATGAAGTACTTCTGACCTGGCATATCCATATCTGGACAGCAAATGTCAGTGTGTATGATTTCTAATATGCTTGAACTCCTTTTGGCACCTTTCTTAGACTTGTTAGTCTGCTTTCCCTTAATGCAGTCTATACAAGTCTCGAAATCAGTATAATCTAGAGTACTAAGTACCCCGTCATTTACTAATCTCTTTATACGTTCAAGGGAGATATGACCTAATCTCCGATGCCATAACATAGAGGAGTTCTCACTATTACTTGATCTTTTGGAATCGGAATGAACATGCAATGAACTATAACTGGTATTGTTTTGTAAATGTAAACGATAAAGACCATCAGACAATGTACCATATCCAATATGAGATGATTTATTAAAAACATTCAAACTTTTGTCTTGAAATGTAAATGAAAAAACCCATTGGTACAAGTCTAGATACTGAAACCAAGTTTCGGGAGAAACTTGGTACATAAAATGTCTTTTCCGAAAACAAAACAAAACCACTACTTAAAACAAGTTTGCATGTTCCAATAGCTTCCACTTGTGATCCCATCTTGTTTCCTGATAAGATGGTCCGTTCATTTCCCACCAGCTTCCTCAGATTTTGCATTCCCTGTAAAGAGTTTGCAATGTGGATTGTTGAACCAGAATTAATCCACCAAGTATTAGCGTTAACTTCAGACATATTAGATTCATAACAAACGAATGAGGATAGATTACCTTTCTTCTCGACCCAATTCTTATACTTGATGCAGTCTTTCTTCATGTGTCCCTTCTTTTTACAGAAGAAACACTTATGCACCTTCTTTATGTCAGCTTGAGGTGGAATGTTTCCTTTCCCCTTAGCCTTTGAAGTGGAACCTCGAGATATGCCAGATTTAGACTTCTCACGTGCCGTAGCCAGCATGGCACTTTCACCCATTTCCATCACCAATCTACCTTCTTCTTGAACACACATGGTCATTAAATCATTTATAGACCATTTTTCCTTATGTGTGTTGTAAGAGATTTTAAAAGGTCCATATGATGATGGTAGGGTGTACAAAGCATAATAAACGAGAAAGTCATCCGACACCCTAAGAGTCTTAAGTTGAGCTACAATGTCACGCAATTCCATGATGTGCTCACGCACACCTTTAACGAAAGTGAGACGAAGAGAGGAGAATCTCATGATGAGGGTGCTTGCCAAAGCCTTTTCTGAAGTGACGAACTGATCGTCAATAGCCTTGAGCAATGCTCGGACATCCTTATGCTTTTCACTAACAGAACCCCGAATCCCATTAGATATTTTCGCCTTGATGTACATTGTGCTGAGCCGATTGGATCGATCCCATCGCTCATATAGCGCAACCTCATCTTGGGTACTTTCCTTAGTGGGGACAGGCGGTTGCTCATTGTGAATAGCGTAGTCCAAGTCTTTCCACCCTAGATTAAGAAGAATAGTTTCCTTCCACATTTTATAGTTGTCGCCCCTAAGTTCTGGAACTTCGATGTTCAAATCTGTGTGAGTAACGGATTGAGATGCTGTAAAGGTAAAGGTTTGGATTAGAATTTTGAGGCATGAATAGAACTGAATTGCATACATTACCAATGTAAATGATGCACATCCAAAATCCGAATGCAATAAAAATTGCCTCTGGGCTAAATTTTTACGCAAAATGGACCTTGTAAAATTAGAATAGAAATGAGACGCGTACAAGGTTGAATTTCTATTCTCAATGTTAAAAAACCACCAAAAACTATATGCCAACACATAATTGCCTGTGGGCTAAACTATGGTCATAGTTTGGTATTTTAACCTGATCAATCATATAAATATAACAAAATTGCATGTGTGCTAAATTTCATTATATTAAGTATGATTAATCACAATTGATGCCTAAACTTTATGCGATTTCGGAAAAACTTGATGTACAATGTTAATTAAATTAAGGATGCTGTGGCTACTCCTTATTCAACTAAAAGTGTACTATCGCATCGGCATAGATTTTGAAAAGGCAAAACAAATTATGCAATTAACATGATATGCAATTCCCAAGTA
>CP025650.1:12582519-12617814 GCA_003576665.1 Ipomoea trifida
AAGTAACTCGATAAGGTTCCTTACAAGTGATGGATAGATTTTAGCTATCCTATTAATACTTGAAATGTGGGGGGCGGCTTGCCAAATGTGATTTTGTTCTTAGTACTCAAAGTCCACGTCTCGGACGGATGTACTTAAGAACATGATAAAACAAAAATTTCATCGTTCTATGAAGATGTTATTCTGTGAAGGTCAATTGAAGGACCTAAAACTCGAATTCAAAGCTAGACGTAGCAAGTGAGTAATGATTTGGAAAATCCTGTAATCCAGATTTTCTGACTTACATATTAGAATGTGATGAGCACACTCTAACTTGTTAACTAGGAAATGAAATGGATTTGGTTAGGATTGGAAAATCATGTGGTCCTATTTTCTGACGTACATGTTAGAATGCGATAATAATAGTCTAACTTATTTACTAGAAATTAGAAAATGGATCAGGTTTCCAGAATAGAAGCTTGTGCTTCTCAAAGTGAAGATCAATTTCAATATCAAGAGCCAAGTCTTCTAGTTGGAGGATCAAAGAATATTTTCTTTGATATTTGTATCTCTACTTAGTAGAAGTAGAAAGAGACGGAGTAAATTAAACTCGTGTGGAGTTGAAAAATTTGAGAAACTCAAGGTCGGCTGCCCGGCTTGGTGTTCAAGGCTTGAGTGTTCGTCTTTGTACTAAAAGGATTAGTGCAAACTGCAAACCTCCCTAGGAGTTCAAGAAGAAGAGCGGAGTAGGCTGAGTTGGTTGAACCACTATAAAAACTCTCTCTATCTCTCTATTCTTTTATTCTACTACATTCATATACATAATCAAACTTAACATTTCAAAATTAAGAACATACATTACGTGCAAAATATTAAAAATGAGTTAATTTTATTTCGTTGTGCAAACTCTAAACTCAACGTTTCGATAGCGTGAACAAGTAACCACTCGGTTAACTTGTCCGAATAGTTGAACTTTCGAAAATTATACAAGTCTATTCACCCCCTCCACCTCCTCTAAACTTGTAAGTTGTAACCCCTCACACTGGAACCAACATATAGCATCAAACTCTACTAAAGTTGTTAGACTAGACCCAAATATCATAATCAAACTTAAAAATGTTACTTAGAGCATGATTTTTGACTTGGCGTTTTAGAAAACACCAATTTTTAGTAGCACTAATTTTATTTTATTCAGCCATTAGTTGGAATAGCTAGCTAGTTAGATAATTAGATGGAATTGGGTTTTAATTAGTTAGTATTCTTGCATCCCAATCCTACACTAGGTGGAGAAAGATCTATTTTTGCTATAAAAAATATCCTTGTACACTATATTTTGGCACCTTCCACCTTAATAATATTTGTATTCTTATCCTTTAAACTTTGATTTGATAATACTTAAATTTTCTAGATCTCTAAAATTATAATTTCAAATCAAAGTTTGACATCTATTCAGTTCCTTGGATTGTACAATTTGACATTTGACTTAGCATCTATTCGATCAATTCCTTAGACTAACATCATGATTCATTGTGTTTGGAGTTGTAGTCTACTCAGCGCATACCATAAATTAGAAGAGTTCCTTTCTTTCAATAAATTCAAATTCTACTCAAGTTGTTATGCTATACCTAAACCTATAGACTCACTATAAACTACTCAAATTACTAGTAGCAATTGAATAATATAAATAGTTTTTTTTTGTTTGTTCTGTTTTAAATATCATAAATGATGTTGCATAAGAATGGAAATATTATGGAGTACACATAAAATTGTGAGGGGAACGTAATTGTTTTCTTTTTATTTTGATAGAGAGAGCATAGACTTTGGATTTGGACAAGTGGGGAAAAGGTCCAATATGTATAAATGCGAGTTTAGAGGGCAGCTCAGCTCATTCCACCATTAATAGATCTTGTTCATTCTCATACTAGCTTTTGCACCTGATTGGATAAGGAAAATGTCTTTTGCCTTAACGAAATATTTTTTATATAGGACAATGTGACGGGAATTAATTGAAATATCAGATTAAGTCCATATAGACATAGTACCACCAAATACGATTTATTGAGAATTGATTGACAACTAACAATATTGAGAGTTAACAATTAACATAGTTGGCGTAGTGGTTTAGCACTTTGTCCTTTAAGCATGAAATTGGTGGTTCAATCCCCAACCAAATTTAGACATAGATTCCCCATTCGGAAGCAAGAATTTACCATATCTTTTTTTAATTCAAGTGCACAATATAAGAATTCCAACTCTATATTAGTTGCCAAAAGTTCTCTAAGCATTGGTTTGAAGTTTGCATACAATCAATTTGATAAGTTAAACATCGCATTCTGGTTCACCAATTTTTATCATTTCTGTAGTGGAATCAATGCATCAAGAACACAATAACGTCAATGTATTGGAGATTTTGCTAAAAGTGGGGGAAAATGTGTATTTATGTTGTTTGGTTGGATAGAAAATGTTTTCCATTGGAATTTGATTTCCCAAAAGAGAATAAAAACAAATTCTTAGCTAGAGATTGGTATTTTGTTTTTCAAATGATTTGGGAAGAAAGTATTAAACAATTGGACTATTTTACCATCATCAAAATTTATTAATTACACATGTATTATGTATATAATTTATTATCATTATTCTTGTTAAGGACATATTGGTCTTTATATTCATAATTCCGTACCATTTCAAACCCAACCAAACAATGGAATTCCAGTAATTTCTTTTCCACGAACCAAACAATGGAATATATTTTTCTAGTAATTTGTTTTTCATGGAATTTGAATTCCATTTCCTTCAAATATATTTCAGTGAGCCAAATGGACTGTAAGAGATATTTGTGCATTACGCTACTACTATACATTCTTGAATGCTCTCACTTTTAAAAATGAACATATACATTATATTATACCATCAAAATTTCGATTTATCATTTTTTTTTTGTATCTCTACAAATTCAGAAAAATATAAAATAACAAGCTTATGTGGAATATATATAATTGATATCGATACTTTATGCACCGAGTATAATTTAAATAAATTTGGAGGATATTTTATATTTTTATCAAGTATTGTGAAAATCATATCATGTCCCTAGGCCATAATATCTCGTAAAAACTCAAATTCTTACCAATTTACTTTTGGACTGTACTAAATGCAAGAGACACAACACGGATTCGATCCCCCCCCTCCCCCCCACACACACACATATATATATATATATATGTGTGTGTGTGTGTATGTATGTATGTATTTATTTATTTATTTATTTATGATCATATGAGAACACTTCCTTAGATGAGAACATGCGAACAAGCATGAATGCGCACAATCTACTTCTAGGTATGTCTGTTTGTATGCAATCATACTTGTTTGCATGTTTTCACCTGAGAAAGTGTTCTCATTTGAACACAAGTCTATTCCTTCCGTGGACTAAATAATGGAATGGAATCATATTCTATTTCTTGTTAATTTATATTCATTCAAAATTCAGCCAAACATGTTTAGCTCGAATGCAATAAAGAGAACTTGATTTGGTCATGTATGAATTGAGCTTTAAATTTCAAATTTCTAGTTGAGTAAGTTTCAAAGTTTTGATATTTGAATAAATGAACTCATTTTCACCTATAATATAATATTTCATACACCTCAATTAAAATATTTCATTAAGTTCTGGTCTCGTTTTATCTAATTGTGTAGCAAAATTTATTAATTAATATATACAACTTGATAATATATATATATATATATATATATATATATATATATATATATATATATATATATAGGGGTGCACTCTCGTGAGAACTCTCGCCCAGGTAGGAAATGAGAACGCTCCACAGCTGTCCACGTGTCCAGATCAACGAATCAGATGCAATTTTAAAAAAATGACGCGGTGGCATTTTCGTAAATAACTGGAACTTTGGTGCACCTAGTTTCACTTACAATTGCACCTAGTTTCACTTAAAAGTGCACCTAGTTTCACTTACAAGTGCACCTATTTTCGCACATATTTTCACTTACAAGTGCAAGTAATTTACCTTATTAATATTCATGCACCTATTTTCGCAAATACTTTCACTTACAAATGCAAGTAATTTACCTTGTTAATATTCATGCACCTGGGTGCAACCTAGGTGCACCTAGTTATAACATAGGTGTACCTAGTTATAACATAGGTTGCACTTAGTATTGATGTTCACTGTACAATTCACTTGCACCTGTAATACATTTTACTTGCATCTGCAATACATTTTTCTTGCACTTGTGCAAGTAATTTACTTTGTTAACATTCATGTAGACCTGGCAATTATCGACACGACCCGTTAACACGACACAAAACCGGACACGAAAATAACGAGTTAGTGTTTAGCCTTAACATGTCCCGGGTCGTTAACGGGTTGACCCGTTAAGAACCCGTTATGTTTTCGTGTCTTAACAGGTCAACCCGTTAAACACATTAAGAACCCGTTTAACCCGTTAATATTATCGTGTTAACCCGTTTACACGAACCCGTTTATACAGACACGTTTAGAACCCGCTAAGAACCATTGTCATTTAGGTAAGAACCATTGTCTTTACAAAATATATCATGAACATGATTAAGAATGAATTTACTACATTAGGCCAAGATCATACACCAATTATTGATGTTCGACAATATGAAATTTGAATGTTTATTGTGTTCAATTTTATTCTAAAAACTAGTATGAACTTCTTTAATTATGTTTTTAGGATGTTATTTTATAATTTTATGAATGTTATAAATTGAATATTTTTTTAGTTTGTTTGATGGATTGGATTTTATGTTTTATTTCTTTTTGATATAATTTAACTTTAAATTTTAGTTTTTAATATATCAATAGATTTAGCGGGATTAAACGGGTTTCGTGTCATATCGTGTCGACACGATCCGAAATCCGTTAACAAAACGTGTCTATCGTGTCAACCCGTTTAACCCGTTAACAATTCGTGTTCGTGTATGTGTTATAATTTTGAACTCGTTAACCTTAACGTGTCGTGTTCGTGTTTAGCCTTATCGTGTTCGTGTTGTTATCGTGTCGACCCGTTAACGAACACGTATACACGAATTGACAGGTCTACATTCATGCACCTGGTTGCAACCTATGTGCACCTAGTTATAGCAATAGGTGCACCTAGTTATAACATTAGGTGCAGTTAGTATTGATGCTCATTGTATAATTTACTTGCACTTATAATACATTTTACTTGCACGTGTGCACCTATTTTCACTTGCAGGTGCAAGTAATTTACCTTGTTAACATTTATGCACATGGGTACACCTATGTGCACCTAGTTATAACATGAAGTGCATCTAGTTATAACGTTAGTTGCAACTACATTCCGGACACGTGGCGCGCTGTGATTCGTCCGCAATTCTCTCCTGGGCGGCCAGTTCGCACCTGAACGCGATCCTATATATATATATATATAAAGGCTTTTATTGATAAGCTATTTATGTCATGAACATGGTGCATATATGTTAGAATAATATAACAATTTACTCGGCAAACTAATAATTTCAAATTTGATACATGTTGGATTGACATATTCAAACATCTCGATCAGGACTTGGCTCTTTGGCAGTGACAGGATGCCTAGAAACTTTAGTCGCTGCTAATAATAATAATAATAATAATAATAATAATAATAATAATAATAATAATAATAATAATGCTACTCACGTCTCATAATTTTCGCTTCAACCATCCCTCTTAAAGTGATATTATCTTATTATCTTAAAAAATAACATTATTCCTTAATGTCAGACCACTCTTTTATTGTCTCATCAAATGACTTTTTTTTTTTTTTTTTTTTTTTCAATTCGAGATTTGTAGTTCCCCTTCGTTATTTAGTGTGCTTTGGTCTTAGCTTATAACTTTGCATGCAGCCAAAGATTTCCATAGATGTACAACATGTGTCCACACATATGCTTCTGTAACAAGATTTACGTGCAAAGATTCGGCAAAGTAATTTGAATTTGGCGGATTCCCATCTTGCGTAATTAGCCACGTACAAATGTGTTTGTCCGTGGTCAGCTTTGCGGCCTTTAATTTGCCTTTTACTCTCGCTGCCATTGAATCATTAGAGACACAATTTTTTGGTATTGATCCCGACAAACGACGTCAATATTGGTTTTCACTTTTAATTTGGACAATCAACGGCTAACCAACACAACCGCTAAAATAACGAATATATAGAAAAAATTATAAAGAAAATATATAGACATAATATAGGTATTGTATTGTTGAATATTGCTTGTGAACAACGAAAAACAACTAGTCATGACAAATATTGCAATAAAAATTACTCTGTATTGTTTTTCAGCTAGCACAGCAACATGTCTATTGTAGTGGTTCTCAACAAATGTTTTCGTAACTACTAGTCATGAAAAATATTTTGGCTCGTAACCTGGATACATATCTTCTCGATCAAGATATTTATAACAGAGCATATATATTTTTGCTTTACCTCTTTATTAAAATTAAATGGATTAATAGTTGAAGTATGCTACTCTTTAACTACTACAAGCGTGATAGGTCAGTTACGTTCACACATTATTTTCAAAGTAAACAAGTATAGTAAGAAGTATAATGCATAGTTTTATAAATATATAGTAGATTACACCCTTGTTGCAAACCTCTTTCTTGACCAAGTTCCTTCATATTCAATTAATAATGATCACTCTAATAAAGACATGCTTGACTATTGCTTTTAAGCCGCGTATAGGGTGACAAGATGAGCTTTGCTTTGACGATGTGACATAGCTAGGTGGATGCATTGTGCTCATAGCAACTCTTGTGGTTCTTACTCCAATCAAATTAGATTGAGTGGTAAAGTGGCATCTTGATCGTCAATATTTTAAGCCACACTTGTTTAAATAAATTGGTTTAAACTAGCCTTTCTTGATGTAAATTAATTTGAAAAGGAAGTACATGTAAGTTGTCAGTTGAAAATCAAACTTGTAATTTTGTTATTACTAAGTCAATAGTCTAATCAATTTAACTAGATCGGAATTGCCTCTAATCTCCCTTATTGATTTCTTTACTTGGTTGATCCATTTTTCTTTTTCTTTTATTTACATATAACTTTACTACACAAAAAGAATGGAAGTGCAATTTTTTTTTTGAAAACGAATGGAAGTGCAATTAAGTCTATAGAAAACAAAAAGGAGGGGGAAACAAACTCCACCCCTCAATAATACAAAAACATAAATTATTTATAGAAAACTAACGTTTCAAGAGGAATAGTCCTCACGTTGTTTTATTTTGGGTATCCCGGCTCCCTCCCTTGTATTCCAAAAAAAAAAAAAACTAACGTTTCAATCACGTCTTAAATAATGTTAAAAAGATTACTACAGTATAACCAAATAATGGTGTTATAAAAACCAAATGCGTATAAAATAAGTGGAAAATAATCCCAATTCAAGCAAACATCATCAATACGTAAACCACACAAGCTATCACACATCATGTAAAGACCCAAAAGAATGCAACCTCAAAACAAGCAAATTAAATCCCCTGTCCCCATAAGCTGAATCCACTAATCAAGAACAAATAGGAAAATTTGTGGATACATATTGCAATGTGAATCATTAATAAATATTCATTTTTAATATATTGAATGTTCATTATATTTTTAATATACTAAAAGTTTATTTTTTTAGATAATATATCAAAAAATAAATTTTCAATACACTAGAAATGAACATTCAATATACTGAAAATGAACCTCCATTATACTAAAAATGAATCTTATATAAATGTTTTATCTTACAAGATGAATCATGGTCCATGATATAAGGATTGAAACAAATACAACAAAGGCACGTTGCAAGTCCAAAAGTATCCAATCAACCTCCTTCTTACCAATAGTTATATTATAGACTAATTAAGGTGCATGTAGCAACATGTACCTAGCTAGACGCTAAATCATTCATATTTTTCTCTTTAATTTTTTTTTTTGTGTATAAATAAAATTAATGTATAAAAATATATTATAATTGAGATCTTTTAAATGACATATATTGTTATATTTTTAATAAAAATTAAAAATTAAATCTATAGGTACATAAAGTTATTGTTTTAATGTAATGTTTATGTACATTAAGCTTTTTTTTTTTTTTTTTTAATATTATTATTAGAAGGAACATTATGAACCTACTACAAAGTGAATGAAAATATATATAATGTATCCACAATTTAGTGTTTATTTACATTAAAGTTTAAATTTATAATTATAATAACAAATATTATGAACATAGTACAAGATAATTTTATTAAACATGATCTAATAGTCAACATTTGATATAAAACGACGTCACTTTGGAACGGTTCCATGACCATAGTGGATGAATATGCATGGTAACAATAGTGGAAAATATAACGAGCATTATAAACGTAGGGATATTCTTGTCCAAAAAATTATGTAGTATAACTCTAAATTAAAAGCACAATATATACAACATAAACATGAACATAAATGAGAGATATAATTTTGATTGAGATTTATTATGTTTTAGATATACCGAAGCAAAGACAAAAACAAAGTTTTGTTTAAGCAGAAGCAGATAGAAGTGCAAAAGAAGATCCTTGTGCAGTGGCAGAAATTTTCAAGTGTGAATCCGAAGATCCATCCTCTTGGAAGTCTTCTTGAATTGTCCGCCCTACTAAATTCTACGCTGTTATTTTTGATTCACTGCTCATTCAACCCATGATCATCACTTAATTACTTCATCGTATAGTATCATTACTATTTACTATACATAATGCATTTAAGCGCCTCAACTCAACTGACAACCACTCCCTCCAGCTCCAGCAACTGAAAAAGTCAACATTTTTTAGCCACGAGAAAGTAGAATTCTTCTACAATTAAGTGTTTTTCAAATATGGGCTGCTTCTTCTCTAATCTATCTCTATCACAATCATAGTGAATTTGATATCTAGCTACCCAACATAATTAATTTTCTCCTAATAAATTCCCCTCCAATGGCTATTAGAGAAATTCATGGTTTCTTGGCCTTCTCACCATCCTCTTTGCTGCTCTTTCTGCCAGCATTGTTCTCCACTCTTTTGTAAGTTGGTGCATGAATTATTATTAATTTTTCTTTTTGGGAATTTCCCTTATGCTGTACGTGTCTGGGTGGGATATTTTTGAAAGAACAAAAAAGAAAATGAGGTAGAGCTGGTACATGTACTAAGTAGGAGAGATGTAGTAGGTTCATAGTACAATGTCTTAGAAAGATGAGAGGCAATTTTCCCTTGAAGTGTTTGATGGGATAGAGAAAATCTACCAATTTCACTCAATTTCTTATTCTGTCTATTTTCACCTCTCTAAGTACACTACTATTAGTTAATAAATGATGATTACCCCCATTTTTTGTAATTTGATTTAAACCAATAATTAGATGAGAGGAATTGATCATTCTTGGAGCAAGAATATATTCTTCTTCTTTGTGGAGTATTTGCACCTCTTAACTAGTTAGTTCAGTTTATAACTTAAAATCTTTATATTAGTTTTCTTTAGGTGCTAGATTTGTTGAATATATTTGCAAATGGCTGGAGTTATGGGTTTTCTGTTTGTTTTCTACTTTTTCTTTATTATATCAGGGGTTAAGTGCTGAAATTTTCATAATTTCATGGTGTCAAGGTTCACCAAGAGTTTGAAGATATTGAAGAGTTGGGTATCTCTGAAATGGCCAGTTTAAGAATCCCATTATCTTTTATTGTGTGCGTTTACTGGTCTTTGTTGTTTACTGGGGTAGACAGCCAAGTTACTGATCCTAATGAAGGTAAGTCTAATGGTTTCAAGTTTAAAATCTTAAAGTCGTTAGTTAGGATTGAATGATTTATATGTTGTGAGGACACACACAGACGCATATGTATGCACGTATGTGTATGTGTGACTTTTCAAGTTTTATGCAGTGGAAGCGTTGCTTTCCATCAAGAAAAGTTTAGTTGATCCATACGACAACCTCAGAAACTGGAGTAGAGGAGATCCATGCACTTCAAAGTGGACCGGGGTGTTATGCTATAATTCAACTAAGAAGGATAATTATCTTCATGTTCAAGAACTGTATGACCTCAATTTTTGCTTCAACATTTTCTATTCCTGTCCATAAACATACATATTGTCGATATACTCCATTTTTCTACCACAGATTTTGTTATGGTTTTATATATTCTGTTAGTCTTCTCCTTTTCCTGTTCTATGCTTTTTTTGTTTTGCTTTAGATGTTATTGATTTTGTTTAACATTTTATAATTGTTTTGAATTAGAGAAGAAAAAAATCTAATAGGAGGACAAAAGACAATATAATTTGTAAACCATTTATTTGATTATAAATCCAACAATGTCTTCTTCTTTTTCCCTTCTAATTTGTGGTGTCAACATTATTAGTTCTTCATTCTGTCATTCTCCAGACAACTACTACAAAGGAACCTGTCTGGAACTTTATCACCTGAGCTTGGGCGCTTATCTTATATGGAGATATTGTAAGTTGAGATAGCTTGTATTTCTTCTATTGGATTTTCACTGAAATTGTTATAGTTTTGCTTTTCCCGTATCCATTGTTTCAAACTGAGATTTTTTTTTTTCTCTCTGTCATGAAAGAGATGTGATGTGGAACCAAATTGGTGGGAGTATACCGAACGAGATAGGGAATATTACGTCACTGAAGTTACTGTGAGTTGAAGCTCTTCATATCCTAATACTTCGTATACTGATATCTCTTAGCTTTCACATAGGTAACTTGCTTTTGTATTCTTAATATTTCCGAATGTTACATCCGTTGTGTACCGACACTGAAATTTTTATAGTTTCCATCCCCAAAGCCTGGATGATGTGTGAGCCTAGTGCACTTGATCTTACCCTTTTGTTTTCCTAAGAATGAACTAAATTCTACTCTTCTCATTTCTTTTTGTTCCAGGCTTCTGAATGGAAATAATCTGACAGGTCCCTTGCCTGAAGAGATCGGCTATCTTCCTAACTTGGACAGGATACAGATTGACCAGAACCACATATCTGGGCCCTTACCTAAAAGCTTTGCAAATTTAAACCGAACAAAACACTTGTAAGGGATTTTCTTGATGTACAGCTTAAATGCAGTTTTGGTTGTTACGCACTCCATGTATCAGTTCTCGAACATTGTGATTTTGTTTCTTGACAGCCACATGAATAACAATTCAATAAGTGGACAAATCCCGCCTGAACTTTCTAGACTTCCGATGCTTGTTCACTTGTAAGTTTGTTGTCTGCTTCTTTTTCATTTTTTTGTTCATATATGGTCCTCCATGTTCTCTCTTTATTTTTGAGGACTTGTAATTAATTTTGGAAACTCATTGCCTAAGAGTTTGCCTTTTTCAGCTGCATTGTCTATATGCTTTTCGTGATATTTTCTAACACTAGCTTTTACAGGTTGCTCGATAATAACAACTTATCAGGATACATTCCACCAGAACTAGCTCAAATACCAAACTTGCTCATAGTGTAAGTTATTTTTCCTTCCAATTGGATATTACTCCGTATTATAGTTAAAGATCTCGCACATATAGGAAAGGGCAAAAATCAGACCTTGGATCAGGTTTGTTCATAGAGAATTTGCTAATGGCGTTAGAATACATGGAGTGTCTGTGTCCTATTAGAAATAATTCCACAATACTCAGGTCTAACTGGATTACGATTTAGGCCTAGTTCAGCTGATTTAGGGCAAACTATTACATTTGATTTTAGACATCATATACAGTTGAGGCAGTGATTTGGTTTATCCATTATCACCAGAAAATTGGACCTAATTCTTTGTTGTCACATTTGGTTAACACATTATAGAAGATATATATGACGGCAATCTGTCTATCCTTTTGGAATCTATATATTAACATCCCGTTCTATACTCATCTGTATCAAGGAAGTAAGGGTTCTCTTTCACATATTTTGTTATCCATGGAAGCATGTAAATCATTAAATCATATTTCTAAAACTCTCTCTCTCTCTCTGTCTCTCTCTCTCTGTTCTGCAGCCAACTAGACAATAACCACTTTGAAGGGCAGATACCTGATTCCTTTGGAAAGATACCTCATTTGTTGAAGTTGTAAGTAAACTCATTTTTGCTTATTAGATTTATTATAGGAACTCTAATAATTTGAATATACAGTGCCTAGAGTGTTTTTTTTTTAATTCTTTCCAATATGATTAGTTATCCCATAGAAGTCTAATTTTCGCATTGAAGTGGTCTGATGCAATGCGAACACTATATCATTTTATGCAATTTTGTATCAATCTGGTAATGTTTCACTATTTAAAATGCTTTGCATGGTAACGCTTGATATCAACAATTGCTAATTTCTGGATTTTTTTCTTTAATGTGTTTGCATTTGCCAACAGGCAGATGGCTGTGAGAATTCTACTAACAAAATAGGAGTGGATGTAAAACCCCCTCTAAGTCTCCACCCCTAGCATAAATTAATAAATTGCATATTAAGTGTCATTTACATATGTTAAATTTCATTTTAGAAACAAGAAACTCTACATACATATTGCATTATAGCTTCCTGGTGTGCCACCTGAACCATTTGGATCCACAGTTGCAACTTGGAGCGGGTCTAAATTGACCACCCAAATCTTCTAGTCTCAGTTGCAACGAATCCTTTGTTCCCGTCTGTTAAGAGTCTCACATTGAAAAAAATAAGAGAGAACATATGGGTTTATAATGTCATGGGTCAAACTAGCTAATTGATTGGATTCAGTTTTTTAGTGTGGTTTACCCATATGCATTATAGCCCAGTTGAGTGATAACATGGTATCAGAGTCTGTTCGGTCCACCTGGTTGTCTACCCGTGGTATTGGTGGTGGTTTAACCTGTATGCAGCCATATGCATTATAGCCCAGTTGAGTAACCTTAGCCCAATCTTAGATTATAACACCATCCTTATATTCAAGCACCCTCTTAGCCTTCCCACTTATGTGGGATGGGGTGTTAAGTATCTATGATCAGAGGGTGGCTCTGTTGTTTTTGTTTCTCAGGAGTCTCAAGAACTGCAGCTTGCGGGGACCAATACCGGATCTGAGCAAAATTGAAAACCTAACGTATATGTAAGTTATGTACTCCATAGTTGTATCTGAGCGCGAACTTACGAGATGGTGTGAGTATTTTGGTGTACAGAAGTGTCTGTTGTTCACATATTTATGAATTTATCATTTATTATAATGCTGATTTCATTAAAAAAAATGCATAATCCTTCATTCTATATGGGGCTATCTATACCATAACTAAAAAGCAGCTGAGCACTAATTACTTTCTAGTGCATTCTTTTACTTCATCTCTGTTTAATTTATGATTTTCACTTTTTTAGAGATCTCAGCTTTAACCAGCTTACAGGGAAGATACCAACAAACAAGCTCTCAAAGAATATCACAACCATGTAAGTACTCGATCTTCCATTGAATTTTGTGAAGTGAAGCATCTTCTAATCTCAAATTATATTGTTCTTGACCCTGCTATTTATTTTCTGAGCTCTGCAGTGATCTATCGCACAACAATCTGAATGGAAGTATTCCGGCAAACTTTTCCAGACTTCCTCGTTTGGAACGATTGTAAGCACTAAGCATTTCTCATCTGCCATTTCTGAAGTTTTCTGCTCTGAAAGTAACAGAAATAATATTGATTTTTGAGATGTCTTAGTTGACTTTTAGCCATGCTAATTTAAAGCTATCTACATGATTGTACCGGAATTTCAAATTTATTTTGTCATCCTATTTGCAGGTCACTTGAAAACAACTCTTTGACAGGTTCTGTACCATCCATTATTTGGCAAAACAGGAAACTCAATGGAACCGAGAAACTTATCTTGTAAGACCTGAAACTAAGAAGCTTTCTTTATTAAATCCCCTTGTTTGAACCATGTTTCCAATAATTATAAAGGTATAACAGCAGCATGGAAATGCTAGGATCTGATTGTTCTCGAGACACAGCAAAAATGACATTATTTTTTATATGCCACCATTCAAGTATCCTCCCAATTGAGTGTTTAATAACTTCATAATTTGAGATCATTTAATTGAAAGAAGTTGTTGGTTACTCCAGGGATTTTCAGAACAATATGCTTTCAAATATATCGGGAAGTCAAATTATCCTCCCAAAGAATGTCACTGTCAGGTTTGTGACTCTATTCAGCATTTAGGAATTCTAACTGCACTGGAAAACATATTTACAGTAACAAATGCATAGCAACATAACATAATATATATTGTAAATTTTCTCTAATTCATATTTTTTTTTTTCAAAATTCTATAGACTCCATGGAAATCCCTTGTGTAGAAATGAAAACTTTATTGATGTCTGTGGCCCCACTGGTGAAGATTCTGATGACAACTTGAACTCGAACTCGAAGAACTCCACTACCTGTTCCCTCCAGACGTGTCCCCCTCCCTATGAATCTGCCCCGGCTGCTAATAATTGCTTCTGCGCTCTACCTCTGCTTGTTGAGTATAGATTAAAGAGCCCTGGATTCCAAGATTTCCGGCCACACCAGATAGAGTTTGAGCAGTACCTGACCTCTGGTCTGGTGCTGAATTTTTCACAGCTAGATATTGATGAATTTACAATTCAACCAGGCCCTCGGGTAAAAATGAGCTTGAAGTTTTTCCCAACCTATAATGGCAGTAGTAGCAGCGATCACGAATTCAATAGGAGTGAACTCTTTCGAATAATGAGGATGTTCACTGGATGGTTGATACCTGATAATGATCTTTTTGGACCTTATGAACTTCTTGGCTTTAACCTACTGGGTAATTATAAAGAATGTAAGGCATCTTACCTTTTAATCTTGCGTGGCTCAAGCCACTATAAATTTATTCATTTTGTGTGTATGTGCACATTTCTTTGAGGCATAGGTGAAAAGAATCCAAGGCCCGTCCGTGCTTTCGGCTGGGTAAGCATTTTCGTACTCTCACCTTTTGGTTTTGGTCCACTCACAGATATGCCTGCCTCTTCGTCCTCCGGTCTAAGCAAGGGAGCTCTGGCTGGCATCATAGTAGGAACAATTGCGGGTGCACTTATAATGTCTACATGTGTGTCACTCCTCATCTTGAAATTGCTTGCCCGAAAGTACCATCCAGGTTCAAAAAAGCGTCGAAGTGAGTATCTTATTGTATTCTTGTCGATTCTCAAATAGTCTAACTTGATGTGTGTTATAAACTGAACAAGCCGGCTCAAATAGGCTCTGATACCATGTTAGGGCTATAATGCACATTGGCCAAACCACACTAAAAGATTGAATCCAATCAATTAGCTAGTTTAACCCATATTTTCTCTCTTATATTTGCAATGTGCTAATGCTGGCTATGCAATTCTTGGTCGTCATGTATCTCATTTTAAAACCTTGGTAGTATATTATATCGTTTGGAACTTGAGTCATTTATGACTATTTGCAGCTTCAATCTCTGTCAAAATTGATGGTGTAAGAGACTTCACTTTTGAAGAAATGGCACTAGCAACACAAAACTTTGACAACTCTAGCCTTGTTGGACGTGGAGGTTATGGGAAAGTTTACAAAGGTATTTTAGCCGATGGAACAGTTGTAGCCATCAAGCGTGCTCAAGAGGGATCCTTGCAGGGTGAGAAGGAGTTTCTTACGGAAATTGAACTATTATCTAGGTTACATCACAGGAACCTGGTGTCTTTAATTGGATACTGTGGTGAAGAAGGTGATCAGGTAGCTACTTCAGCTCTTCTCTTCATACCTTTAAAATTGGAGACTGTTAAGTTAATCTTTTCTTGATAATTTCATCGCATCCGAACAAATTATAATAAGCATACTAACAAATAGCTCGGTTCTGAATCACAGTATAATATGATTGAAAGATTGAAAATCTCATAGTTCAGATTCTACGACACATGAAATAAAAGAGCATACTTCATATAGTGCTTTCGCTGTGTGGCATATCATCACCGGGCCTCTTTTGTCCTTTACATGCAGATGCTCGTTTATGAATTCATGTCTAATGGTACTTTGAGAGATCACCTATCTGGTATGTTATCTCTTCCTTTTGTCCATTACCTAAAAAGTACAAACATATTTAATTTTTACAGCTTGCGTTTTATGAGGATAGAGATGCATAATACAAGAGACTGAACTATAATTCTCTCCTAACCTCAATATACAACTAAACACCTTTATCCTATACTGGTTAGCGTTTCCTGTATAGATTTTAATTTTCAATTCAATTATCTTTAGTGCTTAATTTTTCCATAACTTTCAGTCTACCTCTTCCTCTCCTATCTTCTATTGCTACTATCTCCCACCCTTGAGAAATAGAATAGATCTATGTTAGTCTGGAGGTGGATGATTTTGAGTTGAGCATGTAAACACTAGAGGAAATCAAGTTATTTTGAGTGATGAGGGAAACCCGCAACCACTACTCGAGAGTGTGCATTAGGTAAACCTTGTCTTGTGACCCTACCGGCAAAGGACCACGAGGAGACAAACCAGCCTAGGTTTTCCATAGCTGACCGGCTGAAACCAAGAAAGTCAATAGGCCCCAGGAAATCAAGTTCTTTTTATCTTGGATCATTAATGGGCTACTTTTTATTCTGTGGTGTAATAGGTAAATCTAAAGAACCTCTCGACTTTGCTATGCGGTTGAGAATTGCACTTGGTTCTGCAAAGGGAATTCTATATTTGCATACCGAAGCTGATCCCCCTATATTCCATAGAGACATCAAGGCAAGCAACATACTATTAGATACAAAACTTACTGCTAAAGTTGCTGATTTTGGACTTTCAAGGCTTGCTCCTGTTCCTGATCTTGAAGGGGTTTTACCTGCTCATGTATCTACTGTTGTTAAGGGTACTCCGGTATGATCACTTTCTTTAATCAACCCTTGTGTTATTCAATCTATGCACTTTGTTTTCCAAAATCTTTAAGTTTTTTTTTTCTTGTCATTAACAATGGGATAAGCATTTGGTTTACGAAATGTATGGTTGTGTACTAAAAGAGAGATCAATTCATAAAATTGGAATTCATTTGGCATGAGAGGAATGAACAAACTTGATTAAATCTTTGTTGGGCGTGTTATAGTGTTATTAAACTGCATTCACTCTCTTTGCATGCAGGGATACCTTGACCCTGAGTATTTCTTAACACACAAACTCACCGACAAAAGTGATGTTTACAGCCTTGGTGTCGTATTTCTTGAGATTTTGACTGGAAAGCACCCCATTTCACATGGCAAAAACATTGTTAGGGAGGTATGCTTTAACCACTTGGTTTTACAATTTCACATTATGAACACTAAAAGGGGGCAAAAGCTCCACTTTCTAGCTAGAAAGAGTTGCATGCAATCATGCATGCCTACTTTACCCCAAGAATCGATCAGTCTACATCTTTAGTTAAGACAGAACGCACCATCCGATCCAATTTATCACTAATGCATGATCAACTTGTCTTGTTGGACTTACAACTTCTCATGCATCAGGTCAATAATGCATATCGTGATGGCGGGATATTGTCTGTCATTGACGAACAAATGGGATCTTATCCAGTTGAATGCGTGGAGAAATTTGCTACTCTTGCTCTCAAATGTTGTCAAGACGAGACAGATGCCCGGCCTTCAATGATAGAAGTGGTTCGGGAACTTGAAGAGATATGGTATATGATGCCAGACTCCAACAACAAAATTACAGACTCCAAATTGAGCATGATTGATCCTCACAAGACAGACACTTCTCCTTCTTCATCGTTGCCTATGAAACATCCATACGCTTCAACTGACATCTCTGGCAGTGACCTTATCAGTGGTGGAATACTTCCTAACATCGCTCCTAGGTAGATCAGATCATACTTCACAACTTTCCCATTATAAATAAATATAAGAAAATGTTAAGATCTTATACAACCAGACATGTTTAAATTCATGCATTTGGTATGTCTGACTCTGTAAATAGCAAAGACATTTTCATAGACAAATTCAGTGTGTTTACGCTATCCCTATATTTTGAAAGAATATTGTTTAATATCACCTATGGCTCTATTGGCTCACAAATCAAATACATAATCTCAAAGGGAATGTATTATGCATATAGTTCGAGCTTTGAGGTTAGAATTGAAAATAGTATTACTGAAGCTCACACATAAACCCATGCATACCAAGTTACAACCACAATCTCACCATGCATACCAACCATGATCAAATGAGAACAAAATCATCCGATAAAAAATGAAAATTGATCTCAACCATCCAAAAGAGTTTATCAATGAGTGAAAAAAAAAAACACACACACACACACAAAGTCAATTTTATAATTATTAAAAAATTTTAAGAACGAAGTTTTATTATATAATTATTGCAAACTTGAAAGTTAAGTAATGGTAAAATCCTAACATTTGATTCTTCAAAATAGGGGGTGCAAATGCATCCATACTTTTTCAAAATGGAGGGTGTGAATGCATCCATGCTTTTAACAAGGGAGGTGTTCTTACTTAAACCCTCCTAAGGTATACAAACACATAAGGTATATATTGTTGACCTGCAATGTTTCTAAGGTGGACCAACTGGTTAAGAGCTCTTTTGATCAAAGTTGTTTTCTTTCAGAAACTGGCATTAAGAACTGAATTTATGTTCAGTATACATACATGAAATGCACGTCTCTTATGACCTTTCTGATAATCAATTTTGTCAAAAACTGACCAGTTCTAGGAAAGGGTTCTGAAACTTGAATGCATAGTAACTTATTTTTTTCCAACCACAATAAACCATACATTGTAGGACTAATTATCAACTAGTCTCCCACATCAAATCAAATTCACAAAGATTTATAAATGCCCATACAGCCAAACACATTGGAAATTAACAAAAGCTAATAACAGAGCAATAGAATGATAGATATCAGAAGTTGAAAAGTATGGCAGTCTATGACCAAATGCAGTTGTGGTGAACACCAAAGCAGAGCTTATTTCATGTAAGAGTTTGCAGGGAAATTGCACATAATTCAGTATCTGTGTTCTAGCTTCTCCCTTTCCTGGTATTGCTGCACATACCTGCATACATAGTATAAATGAGGGAAAGGAATCAAAGATTATAGCCAATTATAGCCTACTGCATTAAAAATAAAACAAAGACAGAGACAGACTCCGCCATTGACAAGGTAGGGGAGAGGAGTAACCAATCATTTCTTTTAAAAGTGCAACAAGGAGAGGATGGCAAATAACATTTTAAGGGTGTGGTTGGTTCAGGTTATGAGATTACCAGACACATAACCAGTGGAGAAACACACCCTAATTAGTGGAGACGGAATGGAATTACTAATAGATTAATCTGAATCAAAAGGCAAGGTAATTAGTGGAGACTCAATGAATTACTAATAGGCAAACTTGAACCAAACACACCCTAATTAATGGAGATGCAACGAATAAATAATAGGTTAACCTGAATCAAGCACACCCTAATTGATAGAGAAGCAATGAATTACTAATAGGTTATTCGCGCAAGGCACTGAAGTACTGAACAAAACTTACATGAAGTCACAATAGACTTGAAAAGAAATTGATTAACTAATTAAAGAATAAGCAAACTAATCCAATTCAAAACCATTCATATCTTTAATAAGAAAGAATAATTAAGTGACAAGGCCAAAGAACAAATGGTGTGTACATTCGAAGACCTAGCCTACACCAGCCTCTCTGTTAAACACATTGCATTGGAGTTAAATTAAATATATAAAAAGTCGTACCAATCACCCACCAAAGCTCTTCATTTCACAACAAGAGCTAACCCTAACTTATCCAATCAACAAATAATTGACTTAATCAATCAGCCTATATTTGACATATGCAAGGATCCTTGTATCTACAATCACTGATCAAGCAACGCTTTATATCTAGAAGTTCACAACTGGCACTAAATATGCACGAATCTACCCATATCTAACAGAGTAACAGGCAAAGAGAAAAGTATCCGAACTTTGTTCACGCAAAAATTTACAGGAGAATAGAGTAGTATTAGGATAACGTACGTGTAGGTTCCGATGAGTGGAGCGAGAAGGAGGGTGGTGCTGATCCAGTTTTCGGAGACCTTGTGGTGGATCTTACCGGGAAGGTCCTTCCAAAGGCCAGTCATCACCTTCTGCTGGAACGGCGATAGCGCGTAAACCACTGCCTTCAACCTCACCGGCTGCTTCCCCATTGTCTGAGAATCGTCTTCTTCTCTCGGCTGATGAACGGTCTTCTAGGGCTTTCCGATCGTTTCGTTGAGAAGAAAACTGCAAAAGGTCAAGGCAACTGTTATGCTCTGATGTGTGGGCCGGATAATTCAAATGGGCTTCTAAAATCTAAACAGGCCAAGCTTCTCCAATATTTTTTTTTTTGGAAGGAAAGGGCTCAGCCCCAAAAAGAACAATTGTTATGCCGTGGACCCAGGTCCACCTTGCAAGGTGGACTTGGGTCTACATTCACATACACTATACTCTACATTCACACTTTGTAAACTTCACATTCACATACACTATACTCTATATTCACACTTTGTAAACTCTACATTCACACATTACATGATTATATGATACTCTACATTCACACTTTGTAAACTCTACATTCACACATTACAAGATTATATGCTTAGTAACTATATTACCACTGTTATGCATTCACACATTCAAAACTCTATATTCACAGGTCATATACTCCATATTCACAACTTGAAAACTTCACATTCACACATTACAGGGCTACAAGTTGCTAGAACTTCTTAACTCTATTACAGATTCACACATGCATAACTCTACATTCACGATTTCTATACTCTATATTCATAATTTGAAACCTTCACATTCACACATTTATGGGCAACTCTACATTCACACAATCATGACTGTACATTCACACTTTGAAACCTCTACATTCACACATTTTTGGACAACTCTATATTCAGCAATATGTTTACTAATTTAAAAAAAAAAAAGAAAAAAAAAAGAAGACAAAAACGACGTAGTTTTGGACCCAGGTCCACATTGCAAGGTGGACCTAGGTCCACAGCATAATTTGCCCAAAAAGAAATGCTAAACAAAAAACTAAGGGTCTGTTTACTAACAGAAAAAATGGTTTTCTGTTTTCTGTTTTCTAATTTTTCAGTTTTCATTTTCTGTTTTCCATTCTCTATTTTCTGTTTAGAAAACTTGTTTACTTACACTTATTTTTTCAAATTTATTTTTTAGATTAACGTTATAAAATTAACATAAATTTAATTTCGAGTGATTTTTAGACCTTATATTTAAAATATTTTAAAATATATTTAGTTTAAATAGAATAAATATAATTTTCACTTTTAAGTCCAATATATGTAAAATTTTTACATTTGATATCCGAACCAAATTTATTTTTGTATATAACATAACTAATAGCCTATTAAGTTCACATAAAATTTAGTTTAGATAATATTAATATTTTTTGAGCTAATATTTAAAATATTTGTGGATATATTCATTTGAATGACATGTATATAATATATAATTTTTATTTTGATATCTGATATCTAGACCAAACATGTATCCGATATAACATAATTAAAAATATCCAAACTAATAATCAATTGAGTTCAATCAAAATATAAAACGTGGTATAGATTTCAATTTTTAATTTTGATAATGTGAATGATGTATAATTTTAAGCATAATCAAATAAGTTCGGTTTAAATAAGTAATGCAAGTAGAAAATATAGAAGATGATGATACGGAAAAGAAGATGATAATGAATGTAATCATAGTAATGAATAAATATGTAAGTAGATAATGGTGAGAATGTGGTTATAGTGACTTATAGTCAAATAGAAGATTGATGATTCTGTTTTCAATTTATAAAATAGTTTTTAATAGTATTTCAGTTTTCTAGAAAATTGAGAAACTGTTTCCTGTTTTCAAAATAGAAAACTGTGCTAGTAAACATTTTTCTGTTTTCTGTTCTCCAATTTTCCAAAATTTCCAGAAAACTGGAGAAAATTTCCTGTTAGTAAACAGACCCTAACTTTTCCATGTGTAAGGAACCCCATGATCGTTATACCGTGGACCCTGGTCCCAAACGACGGCGGATCTCATTAT
Organism: Ipomoea trifida; assembly: GCA_003576665.1. NCBI lineage: Eukaryota > Viridiplantae > Streptophyta > Magnoliopsida > Solanales > Convolvulaceae > Ipomoea > Ipomoea trifida. Next base: position 12,604,601 of record CP025650.1, read on the forward strand.
AATTTAGTTTTTTTTTAACTAAAATATAACTGTAATTTGAACAATAACAAAAACAGTGACGAAGAAGCAAGAACAAAAAACACACAAGTTCATTAGATCACAAAAACACACACGACAAAAGGTGAATATTTAAACAACATTGTGAAATTTGAAAAAATGGAACATAAAAGATAATATTTGGGCTTATATTCTGTGTATCATAACATTCAAATGCACAAACACATCAAAACTTGTGTTACTAACATGAATACACAGAACGGTTGCCTAGAATACACAGAATATTGACACAAAATACACAGAACTCATCCTGCTAACATTCGAATGTTACTAACATGAATACATAGAACGGTTGCCTAGAATACATAGAATATTGACACAAAATACACAGAACTCATCCTCCTAACATTCGAATGCACAAACACATCACAACCTGTGTTACTAACATGAATACACAGAACGGTTACCTAGATACACAGAATGTCTTCATAGAATACACAGAATATGTCCACAAAATACACAGAACTCATCCTCCTAAACATTCGAATGCACAAACACATCACAACCTGTGTTACTAACATGAATACACAGAACGGTTGCCTAGAATACATAGAACGATTGCCTATAATACACAGAACTCATCCTCCTAACATTTTGGTACTGGGTACATAATGCATTGTGCACCCTGGTCCATGATATAATTTACCGAACCCCAGCTTGATCCCGTTGAAGCCACTCAGCAAGCTCTCTCGATGGACAGGGCAGAAACAACATCAAATCCCACTCATTGCCACAATTTTTGGCCATCCAATCAGCAAGAAAATTTTGTTCGCCAAGAATCTGTCAGCATTTCGCTAACTAGTTCTTATCTAACCAGCGTTTGCATTCCGTGATCAGATTTAACAAGAGACCGCCACCTTCTGTAAGGAATTTAGGATCATTAATCCATCAAACCACATTTGTTGATTATCACCTTATCATAGTCATTACTTTAAGCCACCTTGAGACCGAGGAGAATGGCCCAAGCTTCAACAATGTCAAACTTCTCCAATATTGATTTACTTTTATTAAGCCTAAAAAATGCTACACATTTTTATTTAATATTTATTCTGTAATGAGTAATGCTATCAAGTCCTTCAAAATTTTCCCCTCTAATTAAGCCATGACATGGGGGGAAATATTAGGAAAAAATTTTAGAGAGGAAAATATCATTTTCATTCTGTATTATTATTCTTTTAAATCTTGTGAGAATAAAAAATTTTGAGATAAAAACTTTTAGTCCCTCATTTACTTCATTTCTCTAATTCTACATCTTCTATTTTCTATTTTTCCAATCTTGTATATTCATTTTTTGAAACTTAATGTTAGAGAAATATAAACATAAATTTGAACGAGAGAGTTGGGGACGGTGACCAGAGAAAAAGTTGATGCAATTTCTAGTGAGAAAGCTAAGGATGAGGCCAGTAAAAAGTCAAGGGCAATGGATTGAGAGAAAGCTAGAGACAACAGCTAGAGAGAGCTAGGGATGATAGTGAGAGAAAAAGTCGAGAACAAAGGTTGGTGAGAAAGCAAAGGGCGGTGACCAAAGAGAAAGTCAAGGATAACAACCACTGAGAAAGTTAAAGATGATAAATTCAAGATGGGTAACGAGAGAGAAAAACAGGGGCAGGGGCTGATAGGGAATATTCCTCAGGTTTAACCTTCCTATATGTTCAATGCTCCTGCTTAGTATTCAGGTCAAGATAAGGTGTCCAGTCCGAGCTAAATCAAATAGTCAATTAATTCTCCATCACCTTTATAAGGAGCTCAACCCTTTTAGCAAGGGGGGAGTCCTCCATTTTTTCTCCCCTCTTCTATTCTCTCTCTAAACACTTAAAAAGAAAGGCTTCCCAAAGCCAATTTCTCTCCATCTTCTGTCTACTATTTAACATACAGTACACTTTCATATACAGGGGATATAGTTTATACAGGCAAGGAAAATTAATCGCATCATTCGTGGGGACCCGTACAAAAGCCCGTGTTCCTATAACAAGCACTGCCGGACCTGAGCACTTTTTTCTCAGTTTTCGGAATCCTTTTTCGATTGTCTTCCGCCTAAGTACCAGTTCTATGGTTTCCGGACAAGTGTGCCAACGATAAACTCAAAGACTCAAATCCCGATGTTTCCGCCAAGGATGTAGGAGATTTCATGTTTTGCCTCGACAATCCGGTTGTTACGCTTCCGGCGGACGAGCTCTTCTCTAACGGACAGCTCGTGCCGCTACAGTTATTGATGGTCTACCCAGTGATGACGTCTGCAGCCATGCCAACGTATATGGAGGTTAGACTACCGGATACGCTGAAACTGCGAATCATAAACGAGATTTAAGGATCACGCATGCAACAACAGATGTGTAGTTGTCGCCTCCCTTCGCCGGAGCTCCGTACCTGTAGCTTGTTTGCTTCAGTCCCAGCAACAACTAGGCACACAAGGTAGAAAGGACGCCAAGATAATGGAAGACCGAAGAGGGAAAAACGCAGTTGCTAGTATAATATTGTTATCTGATAGTCAAGACCGACCTCGTCATCATCATTAGATCTCACCTTCACCATGCTTCATCAGCTTCTTCTTTGCCACTCTAAGAGGTGCCATGCATGCATGCTATCCACCATCACCATCCGCCCCTCGCCGTAAAAGCCAAAAGCTCAAGAGCCTTTCGTCTCCAACTGGTTATCAATGTAACGTTTACCTTCTGTTATTATTATTAGGATTATTATCAGTAATAATAAATTAAGTATTTTATGTGGTGCAAACTATTTAGGCTGACTAAGTACTAGTCTTTGGTCAGCATTAGGTAGTCGGTTACCTACATTGATGGGATGTAGGACTATAGATAGACCCCCTAGTCCTCTCACTGCTCAGTTCACGCAATACACCATCTAAATTACTGAGCCAAGTGAGAGAAACAATTCTAGTTTTACGGTGACTCCACAAGCAGCCCTGGGAGCTTCTTCTCAACGTGCATCGATCACAACAACCAAAGTATTATAAACTATGACTGGAGGTTAGTAGATCCGTTTTAATTACCACATATTAACTGTTTAATGTGGTTTACATGCTTACATTTGGTATCAGTGTCCAGTTAAATCTCTGCCTAGTTTTTTTTTTATTGCATAAATTTATTTTATTTTACATATGACTATACATTGTTGTATAATTGAGAATGCATATGTAATTTATTTGCAATCATATTCCTTTGGGCTGCTGAAATTCCTTGTTTAATTTCCGCATTTATATATGAATTGTTTTTGGAAGGAACAACATATATATATGGTTGTTGTTTTTCCTTTGACGATTGCGATTCATACATATCATTACATATATAAAACATTTTTATTTTATTTTTCCTCTTGCTTGCCAATTCATAAAGTGGGAGAAATAAAATCAAATTTATTCCCTCCCTCTTTGCTGCTTCGGCAATTAAAGGATAAGGAAAAACATAAATATCAATGTTTTTGCTGCCAATTCATAAAGAAGGGAAAATATACATGTACTTTTTTTTTTCCTTCTTCTGGCTGCATCTGGCTTTTCGGAAAATCAAGAAAACAATTTTTTTTTTGGATTATCACCTACTGCCGTCAATGGCTTGGGCCTCGCCGGATTTAGCTTCACCAGCGTCCAACGCATTTCGGCGACGAGAACACCGGCATCGGCCGGCTGGTTCGTGACGCGACAGAGCGGACGGCGGCGGTGTTGGTTCGCAACGAGGTTGGGCGGTGGTGGCGGAGTCGGGTTCCCCGGCGACGACGCGGCTGCCATCTCCTCCTTCAGGCGAACGGCGGCGGTGCTGGGCTACCGGCGACGGTGCTGCTATCCATGGCTGCCATTGCTGTTCTGTGTTGTGTTACGATGTGTAGGACAGTAGGTTTACGTTTATTTGAAGAAGATGATGACTGATGGGTGTAATGGGCCGGGTCTGGCCCAATTGGGCCAAGCTTGGGCTCTTATAAAAAAAATTTAATCATTCTGGGCCTGTTTTGGTTTGGGCTTGCTATTTTTTTTTATATACTCTTCATCACATTTGGTCTTCTTCAATTAAATAATCCAATTGAATTTTTTATTTATTTTTATTACTAAAGTCAATATTAAAATTATTATTCAATTTTGTACAAATTATTAAGCTTTGAATTGTTTTCAAAAAAAAATTAAGCTTTGAATTTGTTTGAATTTTAATTTTAATATTGAATTTTCAGTTTAAATTGTATTAAGTGTTACAATTTAATTGTGGAGTATTGAGTTATAATATGCATAATCTGAGCATGTTTATTTCTGTTTAATGCATTAATTATTTGATTGTTATAATTATGCCTATTAGAAATGCATGCTCTTTAAGTATGAATTTAGACCCTTTTAGGACTGAATTGTATGCCTATTATGCATATTATAGTGCCTTTTAGGTGAATTTAGTGTCTTTTAGGATAGATTAAGCATATTATTATACTCTTTCAGTCTTACTCCACTTGTGCTATTTCAAGCACATTAAAACATCTTAAAAGGATAGTTCACCCTATTTTTAAAAGCCTAATCCATAGGTGAACTCTCGTTTTTTTGGTTTAGAATCAATCAAACGGTTTTACTTCAATTATGAGAACACATGACTTAGGGAAGTTTCTTGGGGAGGAATACTAGTTCCTTGGCCTTGGCTTAAATGCCTTGCTGGCTTAAACCGCCATATTGCTACTAGTCTCCTTGCGATGCTACTCTGTCTAAGGAGTTGGTTTTTAATGGAGCCTTAGCACCAACCAACTTTCCTGGGAGTATACCTAATGATTGTCTATCATACATTGGTTTAATCAGTTTGTTAGACTTTAAATTCCCTTTTGCTAGTGATCACAATTTTATAATTAAAGAGTAGCCACAACATCTTTAATTGCCTAAATTGTCTTTAAATCACATAAAGATTTGACAACAACCTTGTAATTAATTCTATGCGATATAGCAAAATTTAGCCCACAGGCAATTTTGTTGTATTTGTAGGATTGATTAGGATGAAATGCCAAATTATGTTCATAATTTGCCCACAGGGATTATGAATCGGTATATAGTTTGGTGGTTTTATCATTAAGGATAGAACATCCAAAAATCCTTATCGTACCCTTTAATCAAGTTCTATCATTTGGCTTGATGGGTTTATTTTGCCTAAAAATTTAGCCCACAGGCAATTTTAATGGCATTTGAATCTGTCTCTTACATAACTTTACATTGGTAAAATATGTACTCCAGTTCCTTAGTGCCTCAGCAAGTTTAACCGAGTCTTCATTATTATTCTTTGCAGCGTCTCAACCCTTTACTCAATCAATAACAATTGAGATTCCTATGCTTGACAATAACAATCACCGTCAGTGGAAAGATGCTGTTCTCCGATACTTAAGGTTTATAGAGTTGGATTTTGCTATTCACAATAGAGATGCTGTTCTCCGATACTTAAGGTTTATAGAGTTGGATTTCGCTATTCACAATAGAGAACCTCCTGCTGTCACCGCTGATAGCACTGAGGCTGCCAAGAAACTTCACGCAGAATGGACTAGATCAAATCGGTTATGTGTGTGTTTCATAGGATCACGAATTCCATCATATATTCGTGAGATGATTGGCCGTTGTGATTAGAGCTGTCAAAACGGGCCCAACCCGTCGGGTTGGGCCCGTTTACCCGTGCTTTTGGACGGGTTGGGTCGAAGAAATCCCAACCCGTCCCGTATTCGGCCCGGCCCGTATAACCCATGTGGGAATACAGGTTATACGGGTCAACCCGTATTCCCACCCCCACCCCCACCCCAACAAATCCCCAACCCTCAAATATATTGTGTAAATGTATTAATACTTTAAAATATTGTTGCTAACAAGATTTGAACCCATAACCTTTCACATAACTTACCACTATTCAAACCAACTATGCAAAGGAACTTTGTTGAACGTCTTTATATACACATATATTTATTTAGATCATTCAAGCATTATATATAATTTTTTTATATTATATTTATTACAAGTATTAATTAATTAATATATTTAATTGTATCTTTATATTAATATTAATATATAATTTATTAATTTATTTATATTAAATTTATTTATTATTAGTATTAATGAATGCAATTAATTGTATCTTTATATAAATATTAATATAAATTTTATTAATATTAAATTTATTACTAGTATTAATTAATACAATTAATTGTATCTTTATATAAATATTAATATAAAGTTTATTTATAAAATTAAAATGTAATTATATTTATATATATGTGTGCATGTATGTGTAGTGTGTGTAAAATTTGTATATATAAAAATATACATGGTGTTTGTTCAAAGGGTTTGATGTGCTGGGTTGGAAATGGTCTTAGTTCTCAATTAAGAGGTTAGGAGTTCAATTCTTATCTTATACAAATAAAGAGTTTTAATAATATTAATTCAAAAGATTAAAAAAAAAAAATTAACGGGCTGGCCCGTTTAGCTCGTCAGCCCGGTCTACACGGGTTGGGTTGGCCAAATCCCAACCCGTGGGAAAACGGGCCGGCCCGTCCCGGCCCGTTTTCCGACCAACCCGTATGGGCTGGGCTGGCCCGTTTTGACAGCTCTAGTTGTGATACAGTCGAAACCTTGTTTAAAGCTGTTGATGAGCTATTTCCTACATCGAAAATAGTTTTGGCATATACTCTAATGGTGGAGTTTTATGGTCTTCGTCTTTCCACTTTTAAAGGCACACGCGAACACATCATGCGGTTAAGAGATATTGCGGCTCAACTAAAGACGTTGGAAAGATCTTTGCCAGATCCTTTTGTGGTGCATTTTGCACTTAATTCCCTCCCTCAAGAATACAACCGCCTTAAGATTTCCTACGCCACACATACAGAGGATTGGATTATCAATGAGTTGATAGCCAAGTGTGCATAGGAGGAACTTGGGATATGACAAAGACAGCAGACGAGAACTGAGCGAAGCATCTTCTTTGGAAACAAGGTTGCATCACCAGTGGAAGTTGTCGGAGTTTGTATTTTAGTTTTGAATAGTGATTTTGTTTTGACGTTAGATGAGATATTTTATGTTCCTAGCTCTTCAAGGAACTTATTTTCAGTTTCAAGACTTGTACCCTCCAGATTCAAATTTGAATTTAATACCAATTATTTCAAGTTTTATTGTAATTCTGTTTATGTTGGTATTGGTACATTGTCTGATGGTCTCTTTTTTCGTCTTAACTTAAAAGAATTATTTAGTTTATAATTCTTTACATATTCAAAATAGTACCAAACGATGCAGTATTAACAAAAATTCCTCAATGTTGTGGCATCGGAGATTGAAAATAACTCCATTGAATGCATTAAGAGATTAGTTAAAGATGAGGTATTTTCTACCTTAGATTTTACTGATTTCTTGACTTGTGTAGACTGCATTAAAGGCAAGCAGACTAACAAGTCAAAGAAAGGTGCCAACAGAAGTTCAACATTGTTAGAGATGTTCATACTGACATATGTTATCCTGACATGGATATGCAGGATCAGAAATATTTCATTACCTTTATAGATGATTTTTCTAGATTTACCTATGTGTATTTGCTTCATCATAAGCATGAAGCATTGGATGCCTTTAAACTGTTTAAGGCTGAAGTTGAAAACCAATGCCAGAAGCAAATACAAATAGTTAGGTCAGATAGAGGTGATGAATATTACGGTAGGTACACAGAAAATGGACAAGCTATGGGTCCGTTTGCTAAATTTCTTCAAGAGCATGGGATTGTTGCCCAATACACCATGTCGGGTTCCCCGGATCAAAATGGTGTTGCTGAACGAAGAAATCAGACTCTTTTGGATATGGTGCGGAGTATGCTAAGCAACTCTACACTCCCAAAATCATTGTGGGCCGAAGCTCTTAAGACGACAACGTATATATTGAACCGTGTTCCAACCAAGGCTGTCCTCAAGACACCTTTTGAGCTTTTCAAAGGTTGGAAACCGAGTTTGCATCATATGCGTATTTGGGGATGTCCGTCTGAGGTGAGGATATATAACCCACGTGAAAAGAAACTTGACCCGAGGACTATTAGTGCTTTCTTTATTGGATATGCACAATCTTTTAAGGGTTATAGGTTTTATTGTCCAACCCATACTACTAGGATAGTGGAATCAAGAAATGCAAAATTTCTTGAAGATGACTTGATCAGTGGGAGAGATCGATTTAAGGACCTAGTTCTTTTCTTTGATCATATTGATTCTCGCCCCTCTATGTCGTCTAACGGAGTTGTACTTATACGCAACGCGCCTTCAGTCCCGCCTGCGGTTATACAACCTACCGTGGAAATTCCACAAGCTGTTGAAATTCAACCTTTGGAAGAAACAGTTCAGGACTTACAGCAACCTCCTAAACAAGATTTCGAACCAATGGTTGATCCAATTCAGGTTTTTCAGCAAGTTCCTGAATCGATGCATACTGAACCAATTCAAGAACTTCCCTCAGTTCCTGAAGAGGTAGTTGCGCCACAACATTCTCAAGGTGCTGGTGTTCCAACATTAAGACGGTCTACTCGGGTGAGGCGTTCAGCAGTACCTAGTTATTATGTATCGTATCTACAAGAATCTGACATTGGTGCCGAAAATGATCCTAACACATTTTTCACAAGCCACGAATTGTGCACAGTCTTATTTTTGGTTAGAAGCCATGAAAGATTGGACTATAATTGGAACCAAATATTGATTATTTAGTATGCCCAACTAATGGTGGGGAATTATATCTTCATTAATTAGTTGGTCAAATCAATTATAAGTGCTATTCATTAATTAGTGGGAGTGATCATTTAGGAAAAGATCATTAAAATACTCCACTAAAGATAATGGATTGAGTTAATACCACAAATGGTCCTCTGACTATTGGGCTAGTACTCCTTTTAGTCCTCGACTTTCAATTCGACCACAAATGGTCCTCTGACTTTCATTTTTGACCACAAATAGTCCTCCATTAAAAATTCTGTTAAATAGGTGTTAAATCTAAGGGTATTATCGTCAAATTGATATATATAATTTTCATAAAATAAAAATGTTTACAATTTTTCACTAACAAACATAATTGAAAAATTAACAAATATAAATACTCCTAAATAAAAAGACAATACACATTATTCTTGTAATTGTGCGTACAAAATGAAAATTTAATATTAGAGCTATCTGTTTTTAATTTAACCAACAGATTAAAATGGAAGAATTTTTTCGAAACTTTGTTTCCATAATTTTCATGGTTGTTCATACATGGATGATTAATAGTTTTCACTCTTCATTAATCGATCAAACATTTTGTTTGGGACATAACTGAAGGTCGCCACCGTTGAATTAATATAATTAGTCAAGTACAAATTGCGAACATTAATCATGATTTTTTTTTAATTTGTTCATTTATGTGATTTGTCACGTCCATTTTGTTATTATATTTATTAACTTAATGTTTGAAATTAATTATGGTGTCATATAATTCTCAAAAAGAAGTAATCATAATAATATTAATCAATTTGACGATATTACCCCAAGATTTAACACCTATTTAACATAAATCTTAACGGAAGACTATTTATTGTCAAAAATGAAAGTCAGAGGACCAATTGTGGTCGAATTGAAAGTGGAGGACTAAAAGGAGTACTAGCCTAATAGTCAGAGGACCATTTGTGGTATTAACTCTAATGGATTTAATTGTCTTTCATACATCCTAGATTGAATTGTATGTCAAACAATAAGTCCAAAAGGTTCCACAAGATTCGGGTCATTCTAGCTTTAGTTGCACACTTTAATTTTGAGTTGCAACAAATGGATGTGAAAACTGTTTTTCTAAATGGTGATCTAGAAAATTAAGTTTATATGAAACAACCTAAAGGTTTCTCTTCTAGTGGTGGTGAAAATTTAGTATGTAGGCTTAGGAAATCCATATATGGCTTGAAACAAGCTTCCCGCCAATGGTATATATTAAGTTTGACGGAGTCGTTTCTTCATTTGGCTTTGTTGAAAGTATCTTAGTTCAATGTATATACCAGAAGGTCAGTGAGAGTAAAATATGTTTCTTTATGCTATATATGGATGACATCCTTCTTGCTGCTAATGATGTGGGGATGCTTCGCGACGTGAAACAATTTCTTTCCAAAATATTGATATATGGGTGATGCGTCTTTTGTCGTTGGCATAAAGATTCATAGGGATAGGTCCTAGGACATTCTGGGTCTATCATAGGAAACCTATATTAACAAAGTTTTGGAGAGATTTCGGATGCAGAATTGTTCACCGAGTATTGCTCCCATAGCAAAAGGTGATAAGTTTGGGTTTTGGGAAGACGAACATCCTAGATGTTCTTAGTTATTCTTATGCGGACTTCGCTAGTTATGTTAGTACTCGGAGATCAACTTCTGGGTACGGTTTTTTAGGCCACTTCGGAAGGTGTATGGCTCAAGAATTTCGTCTGTAGGCTTAGAATTAAAGATTCTATATCTAAGCCATTTAAAGTTTACTGTGACAACTCTGTTGCTGTGCTAAAAAATGACAAAAGTTGGAGTCGAATTAAGCATATCGACATTAAGGTCTTAACCCTTAGAGAGCGTGTTAAACGCAAATAAGTTGTCATTTAACACATCATCACAGAGTTGATGTTAGCAGATCCTTTGACTAAAGGCATGCCTCCATTTAAATTCAAGGATCTTGTTGTAAAGATGAAACTTTCACCCACTTCATAAATTTTGTATATACATTCAGTTCAATTTAATGAAATTCTTTTGCACTTCAGAAACTTCAGATATTTTCTTTTAGTGTGTACACTTTATTTCAGTTTTATCTAATTAAGAAAATACTTCAGTGGACTTGAAATGAACATATGGTTTTTTTCATTAAGTTGATTACCTAAGTACTCTAAAGCAATTTGCATTTGATCATAATGGATACTACTCGCGCTAAGGAGGACGTGTCATTATGGTTGGTGTAATCTTGTTTTTGGAGTTTCATGTTTGCACCAAGTGGGAGAATGTAACGTTTTCCTTCTGTTATTATTATTAGGATTATTATCAGTAATAATAAATTAAGTATTTTATGTGGTGCAAACTATTTAGGCTGACTAAGTACTAGTCTTTGGTCAGCATTAGGTAGTCGGTTACCTACATTGATGGGATGTAGGACTATAGATAGACCCCCTAGTCCTCTCACTGCTCAGTTCACGCAATACACCATCTAAATTACTGAGCCAAGTGAGAGAAACAATTATGGTTTTACGGTGACTCCACAAGCATCCCTGGGAGCTTCTTCTCAACGTGCATCGGCCACAACAACCAAAGTATTATAAACTATGGCTGGAGGTTAGTAGATCCGTTTTAATTACCACATATTAACTATTCAATGTGGTTTACATGCTTACAATCAATTGATCGTGTTCTTCCTCTCCACGCGTTTCTAGGTTCTATTGAAATTTAGGATTCCATCTTACCATTGTTATTTCTCAAATTTCTACCCCGGTATAGTGAAATATTTGATTTTTAGCAGTAGTTTTCATCATGCTGGTGTCAAAAGAACTAGAAAGTTAAAAAGTTCACAATTTACTCGCTTCCTCCATTCCTCTCTTGAATTGCAGTATGGACTCTGTGTCAGTAAATATGTTCGCAAGCACATAAGCATTTGAAAGAGAGTCCATTTGGGCATTCATACGCCACTCCCAGTAGGGACCCTCCTATTAGAGATGCAACCATTTTCCCCTGCTTGAGCTAGTAACATTTATTTGGAAAATTAAGTTTTAATATTTTCCCACAATATACATTTTCATCTTGTCTCTTGGGAATCATTTTGTGGAGTGTAGATGATAAAGAAACAGGCTGACGAGGAAAGGAGAACGAAACTCTGTGAACAATGAGTCACTGACTATTCTTCCAAGAATGTAATTCTTTCTAAGTTATCCTTCTACCTACACAAGAAAGGAAGAACATTCTAAGTCTGGATATTAATTTTTGATGGGTGTGTATTTGTGACCACCGCTGATTCTTGGAGGGATTGCGGCGGTGATGGGGAAGCTTGATGATGATATGATCGGCATCATACTTTTGGCGGAGCAACACCAAAACCATCACCAAGCTCATAGTTTCATCAAAATTCCATGTTTTGGAATTTTCTAGTAGGCGACAAGAGCATTGGAATAATCAATTAATGAATGTGAATCCATTATAAAAGAAGAATAAGAACAATAGGAAATGACTTTGGAATTGGGTAAAAGTAGAGGAATGGTCAGCAACAGAAGAAAGAAGAGTAGTGGATGTGGCGGTGCATTGAGAAAAAACAAGGAATGTGAGAGTGATTTGTTACCTCAAATGGAAACTCATCAGCTTTGCATGCACAACACATTCTGCGGGACCATTCAACTAATGCCCAGTTGCAGTGCTCAAAGCTTAATTTTAATGTAATTTAAATTGTAAATTGTATTAGTCATAGCTTTGTATTTAGATTAGTCACAATCAATATATGTACCTCTGTATTAAGCCCGGATAGGTCGGTATTTCCACCACCGGAAAGTCCGAAATCAAATCTCGGCATAAGTCCTACGAAGTAGGCAATTTTGACCTGTTAAAAACCAGCTTTAGGAGTAAGGTGCCCATTTCAAGAGTAATTTGCCCGTTTCAAAGGTTCTCGGACCGATTTACCCGGTTATAGGGCGTTGAGAGTAAGGTACCAATTTCGGGAATAAGGTGCCTGTTTCAAAGGTCCTCGGGCCGATTTGCTCGATTATAGGGTGTTGGGAGTAACGTGCCCATTTCAATGGTCTCTGGACTTACGGGAGAAGCGTGCCCGTTCTCGATTGTTATGATCGGTTACGATCGAAAAGTAAAAAAAAATTACGGTCTCCGAAACGGAGAGGGGAAATGCTCTCAACCGCAAACTTCATCAAGTGTTCGACCCCACCTATTCGAAGTTGCGACCAAGTGAAGCAGAATTTTTAGAAATTGTAAAATTTTTAATTTGCTTCGTAAATTGTACACATAATAGTAGTGTACTAAGCCCGATTAGGTTGGTATTGCCACCACCGGCATTCTAAGCCCGGGAATGCATCTAAGCATAAGCCCTACGAAGTAGGCAATTAAGCCCGGTTAGGTTGCTATTGCCACTACTGGCACTATAAGCCCATGATCAGATCTCGATATAAGTCCTACAAATAGGGGTGGGAATAGGCTAGGCCCCTA
>CP025650.1:12624308-12642204 GCA_003576665.1 Ipomoea trifida
ACCAAGCCCGCCTCAAGCCTCAGGATCTTCACTAGACAGCTGCCAGGTTACTCCGCCTCTTCTTGCTTAATCCAAAGCAAGGACCTTTGGTTGTCACAGTTTAATGTAACAAACTCCAATCTGACCAAGAGCTATTGTTGAATCAATGTCGATGTAGAGCAGCTTTGGTCACCTTCTGGATGTGTATAAGTTTACGCTTTGTTACTCTCTCAAAACACTAAGATGTGTTTTCTCGCTGTTTTGAATATCAAGGATGATATTCCAGATTTGGCACTTGCACTTTGAACGTTTGAATTAGATACTTCTTGCAAATTAGTTCGCTTAACTCAACCACCTTTTTTTTTGCTTGTGTCTTCACGTCCTTATATATGAGAGTTTAAGGAATAATTCCGTTGGAGGGAAAAATTATTCCGTTTGAAATCTGTCTCCCATGTTGATTATGGGATTTGAGCATTTTCAGCATTTTCTATGGAGTGGTGGTCTTGTAACTTGAGCCTTTTGTCTTGTAGTGAATATTCTTTAATCCACTTTCTAGAGTCCATGCTCCACTTACTCCTTTTGGCAAAAGTTACTCTTTTTATATTCCCATGATCCTTGTTTTAGGGAATAACACCGACCTTAGATTGGTGTGTCTTTTATCCGTTTGTTGTGCTATTCTGACGTGGCATCCACTTCCGATAGTTCCCATAACGTCCTGTAGGCACCTTCTTTTTATCTCCATGATATTCTTCTTCTCCAAACTTAGATTAATTTATCCATGCTTCCTTGACTGCCATTTAGTCTTATGGAGAAGTGTCAGTTTACTAGAGACAGGTTTGATGTCTCGACTGACTGATGTCTCGAATCCACGTCTCAATTGGATTGATGTCTCGAGAGACTCTATCTCTCGAACTCTGCTTATGTCTCGAGACTTAGTTGATGTCTCGCAGACCCTTATTCCTCCAGTGCAGTCTCGTGCCTTCTTCTGATCTTTCTATAGACTTACAACACAAAAACTTCTAAAAATGTTCAATCAAGTTTACCTTAAGCTTAAATATTATCCGAGTTGAGCTCAAAGTTACCCGGTTATATTTTCGCTCTTAGTTTACTTGTCGAACTTACAATTGATTCCTATCTTTTCGAGACTTAGGGGATTCTGAAATACATTTGGTATCATCAAAACCTTATTACATTATGTTCCTAACAGCCACCACCGACATTCTAAGTCCGGGAATGCATCTCAGCATAAGCCCTACGAAGTAGGCAATTAAGCCCGGTTAGGTTGCTATTGCCACTACTGGCACTATAAGCCCATGATCAGATCTCGATATAAGTCCTACAAATAGGGGTGGGAATAGGCTAGGCCCCTACAAAGGGGCCTACGGCCTGGCCTGGCTTGTTTAGTAAAAAGGTCAGGCCTAGGCCTATTTAAAAGCCTATTAATGTAAATAGGCCCAGGCCCAAATATAAAGGCATGGCTTACGGGCCTGCAGGCCTAGCTTATATATATATATATATATATATCCTTCAGAGTTCAAACAGATTCAAATCTTCAACCAAATAACCCTAAATCCCTAATTATTTGTCGAATTCATTGCTCGACTATCGACTGCTCGTGCGAAGACCCGTCGCTCGACTGTCGAATTCAAGTCTGTGTCAACACTCGACAGAGACGGACAATCGGACTACAGCGTCGACCTTGCAAGTTATGACGAGCCAACGACAGCGAGGCAGAGAGGCAGCGACTCCAGCGAGGTTAGTGCGACTGCGTACACTGAGTACTTCATTTCTTACTCTTCGCGTACACTGCGTACACTGAGGCAGCGAGTTTTCTTGCTGCCTTCGTCGGTCACGGTGGCTGTTGCCTCTGTCGATCGTTGCTGCTGCCTATGTCCATGCGTTGGTGGCAGCGGCTGCCGGTTGCTACTATTTGGAGAATTGGAGTGAAATATGTATACTCCCGTATTGGTAGTGGTTTTATTAGTTTATTGTTCATTTGTTTGGAGTGAAATAAGTATACTGGACCACTGGTAGTGGTTTTATTGGTTTAGTTTTTGGAGTGAAATATGTATATTGTAATATTGGTAGTGGTTAACTGGTTTTATTGGTTTACTGTTTGAAAAATTGAAACTGATTGTTGCTTCAATGACTTCATAAACTGTTTGTTGCTTCAATAACTTCATAAACTGTTTGTTGGTTGTTAGCAAATTATTGTAGATTTGTTTATTAAATTGAAACTATTTAGTAATAAATTACTTACCTTGTTGTTTATGAAGTCATTGAAGTGCTTGACTGCTTTTTCCTTGTTTAGTAAACATACAGTTGGAGATTTGTTTAGTATGTTTACTTGTTTTAGTTGTTTACTTGTTTAATGTTAGATACTTTACCTTGTTTATGTGTATTAATTGTTAAATATTTATTAGATTATATAGGATGACAAGTAACAATACAAATAAATCTGTTCCTGAACAAGTTAACGTGCATGTTACAACTACAACTCCATCAATTTCTTCAAGTCAACCAATTGAAAGTAACAATTCTGAAGAAGTCAATAGGGGTGATAATGATTCAATCATAACAAAAACGCGGAGAAAAACTTCAGCGGTATGGAATGATTTTGAAGAAATTGAACTTGCTAATGGTACAAAGAAAGCAATGTGTTTGTATTGTAAAGATAAATTATCTACTGGTAGAAGGGGTGCAAGTAGAGCTGTCGAAACGGGTCGGTGGGCGAGGCCCGCCAAAATACGGGTCTATGAGAGGCCGCCCCGGCTTAAGCTCGCAGGCCTCGGCGGGGCTCGCCAAATTTTAAATTTAAATAAAAATTAACATAAAAAGGTAATAAGTGTCTACTAAAATAATTTGGATAGTTTAAACATATATTAATGCATTTGTACTTTTTTAAACACAATAATAACTAATCAGTAATCAAATACATAATGTATTAATCCATAAGTTAATAACAAATCATTTATACAATATACTAATTGTTTTTAAATTTTATATATATATATATATATATATATATATATATATATATATATATATATATATACACATATACACAAACACACACACTAATGTTAGACTGGTACTATTGTTAATCAAGTTGACAAGATATATTTAATGTTGTAAATTTATTATTGTAGCATTTATTTATTTAACAATTTTTTTTATTGTACATTTGGCGGGTCCCCGCCGGCCCGCCAAAGCCCGCGAGTTAGGCGGGGGCGGGCTAAAAAGCCCGCCAAAATACGAGTTCAAAATATCAAAGCCCGTCCCGTCCTTTTCGTGGGGCGGGGCGGGCTTACTCGGTGGGCTAAGCCCGTTTTGACAGCTCTAGGTGCAAGCACTAGCCATCTTAAGAGACACTCAGAGATTTGCTTGTAAAAAAAGTTGCATATCTCTCGAGAAAATAAGAAAACAACG
The DNA here is from genome assembly GCA_003576665.1 of Ipomoea trifida. Lineage (NCBI taxonomy): Eukaryota > Viridiplantae > Streptophyta > Magnoliopsida > Solanales > Convolvulaceae > Ipomoea > Ipomoea trifida. Next base: position 12,627,717 of record CP025650.1, read on the forward strand.
CTACAATTTCGCCCGCCTATTGAATCTGGGGGAAATCCTTTTATTATTCCTGGTGCTAAATACTTCAATGAAAAGATGAGAGAGAATATTGCTAGTGCAATCATGGTGCATGAGCGACCATTTAGCATCGTAGAGGATGATGTGTTCATGTGGGCTTTTGAATATGCAAATTCAAATTTCAGAAAAATCACTCGTAAAACAGCAAGAAGCGATTGTTTGCAATTGTATGAAGCTGAAAAGAATACTTTGAAAAAGATTTTGAGTAGTGTGAGTAAGGTTAGCATTACAATAGAAATGTGGAAGTCAAGTCACCAAGTAGTTGAGTACATGGTTGTAACGGGTCATTTTGTTGATGCAAGTTGGAACCTTCATAAGAGAGTTTTGAATTTTGTCAAAGTGTCTCCTCCTCGACGGGGAACAAATATAGCAAATGCTATTTTCAAGTGTTTGAGACGATGGGGTATTGAGAATAAAATATCTTCAGTAACCGTTGACAATGCATCTTACAATGACTCTTGTGTAAGAAGTGTGAAAGAAAATATGTTATTGAGCAGTAAGATGGTACTTGATGGACAATTATTCCATGTTAGATGTTATGCTCACATTCTGAATTTGTTGGTGCAAGATGGCCTTAGCACTATTAAAGATGTCATTCTCAATGTTCGTGAAAGTGTCAAGTTTATAAATTATTCAGATGCAAGGCTAAAATCATTTAATGAAGTTGTTGAATTAAAAGGATTGAAAGAGAGGAAACTTGTTCTTGATTGTCCAACAAGATGGAACTCTACATACTTGATGTTGTGTACTACGGCTAAATTTAAACATGTCTTTTCATATTACAATGAAAAAGAACCACATTATAAGTATGCACCATCATTCGAGGATTGGGACAAGATTGAGAAGGTTTGTCAACTTTTGGAGGTTTTTAACGATGTCACACATATCATATCAGGTAGTGATTACCTTACTTCTAACTTGTATCTTGTTGAAATTCAAAGGGTGAAAAAGGTTATTGATAATGCAACTGGGTCTTTTGATATGTTCATGAGTGAGATGACATTACCTATGAAAGCAAAATTTCATAAATATTGGGGGGAATGTAATTTGTCATGTGTTTTAGATCCAAGGATGAAGTTAAATGGTATTAAGATAACTTTTCCCTTGTTGTATAAAACACAAAGTGATGTTGAAAAGAATATGGAAAGAGTGAAAAGGGCATTAGAAGAATTATATCTTGATTATGTGAACTTGTATAGTCAAGATGCTTCTTCTACTAGTGGACATAGTGAATTCAATGTTGAAAAAACCACTGTGGTTCATGGTGTACGACAAATGGATAAAGGGATGCAAGAGATATTGACTATGGTCCACCGAAGTCAATCAATTCCTCTTACGAAATCAGAGTTGGAGACTTATCTCGAGGAAAATCTTGTTATTCATTCATCTTCTTCTTCATCTTTTTGTGCCTTGGGGTGGTGGAAAGATAATATTTTAAAGTTTTGTCAATGATGGCTGCTGATATACTAGTTGTTCCTATTTCAAGTGTGGCATCTGAATCCACATTTAGTTCCGGGGGAAGGGTGATTGGTGAATATCGTGCTAGCTTGAATGAATAATCTATTGAAGCTCTTATTTGTGGTGGGGGTTGGCTTCGTAACAAGTAAGGGATGAAGAAAAAAGAAAAGGTAAGAATCTTATTTTATATTACTGCTTATTTAAAGTTTAAAGTTTTATCTTGTAATGGATTTACTTATTTATTATCATTTTTTTCATTGTGTTTGTGCATGAGGATTATGGACAAGAGGAGATTATGCTTAAGTCGTGACTTGTTTCATTTTATGTTTGAATATTATTATGTTTACATTGTTGTTATTAGGTTTGTATTGTGGATTTATGCTTTTGTTGTTGTTAAACTTGTGTTTCTGTAGTTGTGTTGATCCATTGGACTTTTGTATTATGGACTTGTGGTACGGAACTTGTATTGTTGAATTTTGTATTAAGAACTTTTACTTGTGGTTTTGCCATTCATTATGAAATATAAACTTAGGTATTTTTTGTACATTTTTTACAGGTATACTTTAAAGGCTTAAAAATGTAGGCCTTAAATAGGCTCAAAGCCTATTTAGGATCTATTTAGAAGCCTTTTAAAAAGCCTATATATTAAATAGGCTTTTAAAAAGGCTTCAGGCCATGCCAGACTAACTGTACGCTCAGGCTTGAGCCTAAAAAAAGCCTACATGCAGGCCTAGGCCCAGGCTCAAGCTTTAGATTTCCATAGCAGGCCCAACTCTAAATTTCTAAAACCCGGCTCGGTCTAGCCTATTTCCACCCCTACCTACAAAGTAGGCACTTGAGCCCGCCAAGTCAGTCTTCTCACCCCGGGTAAATCCGATCTCTTGATTGGTAAATTTGATCACTAGATCATGTTAAAAATCTGATCACTTAATCGGTAGCATTCAATCTCTTCATCGTGTTGAGATCTGATCACTTGATTTGTAAAATTTAGACCCCTTAAATCCCTAATCTTACAAAGTAGGCAAATCGACCACATGAACGGGTTGACATCCCAAACACCGGCACCGTGAACCCAATCGGGTCACTTCCCGGCCACAACCAAAATTGATAGGATTATAGGGCAATCCTCTTAACCTACGGAGCTCACTAGTGCATTTTCTTACCATAATGCACTTCCCGAGTGCAGTGCACTTGGTGACTATTGCACACCATAACTTACTTCCCGAGCATAATGACCTTATCGGTCTCGTTGTCATTAGACTTTCAAGTCTCCTAGCATCCCTCCACTTAGGATTATCGGTTCGTAAACCGAGCGTGAAAAGGGAAAAACGCCTCGTTCAAATGATTTTCAGTTTTCAAAACCTATCTTAATGATTAATGTGGATAACCAGAACTAACCAAACGCGATCGACTAAGAACCATCTTAAAACCAGGTAATATGGGTTAGAGACTCAGAGTTTGACTAAGTACAAACTAATTACGACTGACTAGCCCGAATAAAGGGCATTGGGAGATGCATTCCTGCTTATGATTGGCAAGATCAGTAGAGGTCCCTGGACCGTTAATTAATCCAATCAATCTCTTGATTGGTAAGACTTGATCATTGGATATCATTAAAAATTCAACCTCACGATTGGTGAAACCTGATCCCTAGGTCAGTAAAATTTGATCTCTTAATCATGTTAAAGACTCAATCCCTAGATCGTGAGTAAATCGTATAGTATTTCCTTGATTGGAAAAATTGGATCTCTAGGTCGTAACTAATTCGATCTCTTGGTAGTCCAAAAGATTGCACTTGCAGTTGTACTCTTTTTTTCTTAGCTAAGTTTTTTCCCACTAGGTGTAAATCACAAAAGATTAAGGTTTTTAACGAGACAACCGGTGTAAATTGCGCCCTATGCTCAACTCAGACTCAAGGAGCTAGTCGCGAACTGTGTACTCGGATTTTTTCAGCCCGAACCCTTCCCCATTAGCTCGACGCCAAGGCACAGATAGAGGGGCTACTTGATAGCGAATATTTCCCGGGTTTAACCTCCTTATACGTTCCATGCTCCTAATGGTATTCCGGTCAAAATTAGGTATCCGGGTCTGAGCTGAGTCAAATAGTCAACTCTCCATCACCTTTATGAGGGGCTCAACCCCTTTAGCAAGGGAGTCTATTTTCTCTCTTCTATTCTATTCTCTCTCTAAAAACTTAATAAGAGAGGCTTCCCAAAGCCATTTTCTCTCCATCTTCTCTCTACTATTTTAACATACAGTACACTTTCATATACAGGGGGTAGAGTTTATACAGGCAAGGAAAATTAATCGCATCAGGGGCCAATGAGAAATCAGAATAGCAGCTAGTGGGAAAGCTGGGGATAACAGTCAGAGAGAAAGTTGGAGACAAGTGGGATAACGCTAGTGAGAAAGCAAGGTTAAAGAGGAAGCAAAGTTTGAAAGTGGAGTTGCTAAGGTTTTTTTTTTTTTTTTTTTTTTTTTTGTACCCAAGGTTTTCATCGTCGAACACAGTGACTAATCCCCTCGTTGAATTGTAGACACCTCTTTAGATGGGATAACTGGCCTAGAGATTTAAGGTTACGTTGCTCCATACCCAGTTGCTAAGGTTTGATAGTAGGTTTATATATTCATCTTTCCAATTTCTTTACAATTGAAGGACATGTAAAATGGATTCAACAAAATTTAGGAAAATAGATAATTGTTCAGCATTGTTTCAAATTTAAGAAATGATAACGAATTCTCAAATTTTCAGCTTTTTTTTAGTACTACTAACTCTATTACATTGTAGTATTTGTTTATCTATACTTTAACTTTGTTGAAGCACAAAAAGTCAATTTTTCAGTTTTCTATTTTATTTATTTTTTAGACTTATTTTTCTAGTTAGAACATTCATGCGTAGTTATGAGTTTAACCCTCACTTGTAGCTATTTTAATGAGATTTTAAGGTGTTTGGGTTAAAACATTAGAATTAAAATTTAAATAAATAAGTAAATATATATATATATATATATATATATATATATATATATATATATATATATATATATATATATATATATATATGTGTGTGTGTGTGTGTGTGTGTGTGTGTGTGTGTGTGTGTGTGCGCGTGTGCGTGTGCGTGTGCGTGTGCGTGTGCGCGCGCGTGTATATATAAATAAATTCATGTTCCATGGAGAATTACTTTTATATATTTTTTTCATTTTTTATTTCAATGTTTACAATTAGGAGAGGAAGAAATGAATGACTTTCTTACCGGGTATTACTAAAAGATTTGAATTTTATAGTAAAGTAGTAAAAATAAATAAATAAACAATGTATTTCAAAAAATAAATAAATAATGTAATTAAAATTATATCCGATAATATGATACTGAAGTGTTAGACCAAGATGCTACATTGCTACGTTATAGTAATTTTAAAAAATGTCCTCTTTTCTTTTTCAGTTTTTCAAAATTCACAAAAACATATATAACTTCATTATCATCACATAACTATTACGTATACAAAAGTCAGCCACAACTATTTTCATTAAAATCATTGATCCATTCACTCATTGATATACCTCCCAACCAAACTACAAATATCATGAGCACAACAATCTACATACATATCCACCAACACAATTATTTGTATTCCTATCATTGTTTGGTTTACCAACTTTAGGAAATAATTACGAAAAATAATTTCAAAACAAGCACAAAATGAAAGGGTAAAGGGTAAAGGGTTTAAATATGAGTCATGTGATTCACACATTTTTAAAAAAAATTTATTTATTACCTCCCTTGCGTGCTAGAAGCATTGTAGCCAAAGTTTTCTAGGATAAAACAAACTGACTTAAAGTTTGAACACTCAAACAAATAAGTCCGACAAATTAGAACACAGAGATTTTAGAGGAAGAAAATCAGATTTTTTTTTCTTCAAGAGAAAAACTGTAAGTTTGAATGGTTTATTAATCCATCTGCTCAACCAAGGCATATATAGGAGAGGATGGTTAAATGGCATTTAAACCATGGAATTAACATTGATTTAAAATTAGTTTTGTAGCATTCATAACAGACATGTTTAGTATGGAATTTAACATTGTTTTTACTAACGTTAATTCTAAAAACTAAAATTCTAATTAATTCGAAATTAATTTCTAATGATCAAAATTAATCTATTTTTAGAACAATACCCGAAAGGTACAATGAAAAAGTACACTCGAAGGTGAAACCGGAAAGTTACACCCGAAAAAGTGAAAGCAACTTTTTGGTCAAAACTGAAAAATAAAACTTTACTTCTTGGTCAAAATGAGTCGACCAAAATATGGAATTGCCCTCAGCCTGGACCCATTACCAATTGTTGGCATAACTTATGCGCTCATCTTGAAATTTGATTTGCACGCCTTCTCCCTTCCCCCCTACACGCAAAAAAGAGCCTCTAAGCTATACAATTCAAACTCCTTCTAAAAGGGCTAGTGCAAACTCACTTCCCTTTGCAATGTGCGACAAAGGTTTCTTCCAAGCTTTTTCGACCTTTATTTTCCAACTCGAATGGGTATATTTTGAGACTCAATTTCTCATTCACCCATTATCCACTTTGAGCATACAATATATCGATTTGTTCGTCTGATTTCGAAGAATTTGAATCCACTTTGGCCCAACCTAAATCAGAAATGGACCCATTGGTATTTGTACTACAAAATAGTAACTTAAAATGACATTTTATGCTATTTTTCCAACACCAACTAGTAATTGTCTACTATAACCCCCACTTGAATACCTTTGCCCCATCTACATGTCACTTCTCACCACAAGATACATTATCATTTACCACCCATATTTAACAACAAAATTTGAAGAATATTTTTATTTTTTTTAGTATACAAAAACATATATAATTTCACTTATAACCTTCATTATGATTACTTATTTACCTAGGGCTTGCTCAATAGTGGGGTTTTTGTTGTGATTTTTTAGGAGTTTTTGTAAGTGTGATTAGGAAGAAAAGATGGGAAGTAAGAGAAAAAAAAACAATAAAAGCTTATTTTAAAAAAAAATCAAAATAGCACTACAAAACGCGCCTAGCAGTGCGTGCAATGCACGTGCCCGCTGGGCGCAGTTGTAACCAGCATGTGAGAGAGAGGCGGAGGCATTATTGGCAAAGTGGAACCCCACATTTCTGCAAATACCTCATATTTGCAGGGGGCATTTTATCTTCTCTCTTTTTCATGTTGGCAAAAATTTTCTCAAAAGCCGTGGGAAACCTTCTATTGGGTATGGCTTTATGAACTTTTATAATTACATCTTGTTTACTGATTCCTACATTAATCTACCTACCTACCCACTAGCTACTCCTAAACGGGCTACTACCTACATTAATTTTTTTCATTTATCATTCTTGACGTATTTATATTTACTACGAAGTATTACTTATCTATTATATTATTGCATATCTACCTACCTACACATCTATATATATATATATATATATATATATATATATATATATATATATATAATAACAGAAGTGCCTGAAGGAGTTTTCCCCCCAAAATTGGAGGGCATTTTAGTAACAACATAATTAATATAATTAAATTAAAAAATTCTTATTTTGTTAATAATATAATTAATTAATATATCTCCCCCCCTCTTAATTTCTTACCTTTTTCACCTCTATCTCTCTCTTCCTTAATTTCTATATAAACTATTGCAATATTAATATATTTTAAACATATATATTCGTTAATTTGATTCAAAAAGCATTATCTTCATTAATAGAAAAGTCTGGCATATAAACATTCAGTTTTCCTATTCTGAAGTCTGAGCCGGATTTTGGCTTTTTTTTCTCTCTCTCTCTTGACTAATATATATATATATATATATATATATATATATATGTATATATATATATATATATATGTATATATACATATATATATATATGTATATATATATATATATATATGTATATATATATACTCGGGACCAACATTTTCGAATGGTGGGTAAGGGAGATTTTATCCCTCTGAGCAATATTGGTACAAAGAAATTAAACCATGGGTAAAATTAAGGTTTAATTCCTTTAAGGTCTCTTCCCAAGTGCCCAAAAATCGAGTCAGTTTTCAAAACCAGGCACCAAAAGTCTTTTCCAAAATTAGTTATGATTATAAAGTCAACAATGGTTACAAATCACCTTTACTTGGTTCAGTAAGGACAAGGTGGATTTGGGTACCAAAAATTACTAACCCCCAAGGACCCAAGCAAAACTGGGTACCTAAAAATGCTTAATTTGTTTACAGGAAGTTTGGTACTTCGATAGTGGATGTTCGCATCACATGACTAGAAATAAATCTAGTCTAGTGAATTTTAAGAATATCGAAGGACCAAAAGTAGTTTTTGGAGAAAAAGATCGATACAGCCAAACCAAAGGAATCCGAACAGTTGAGCGTAACGGATTAAAAGTCGAAGACGTATCATACGTGGAAGTCAATTTCCAAAGCCATTTTCTCTCCATCTTCTCTCTACTATTTTAACATACAATACACTTTCATATACAGGGGGTAGAGTTTATACAGGCAAGGAAAATTAATCGCATCAGGGGCCAATGAGAAATCAGAATAGCAGCTAGTGAGAAAGCTGGGGATAACAGTCAGAGAGAAAGTTGGAGACAAGTGGGATAACGCTAGTGAGAAAGCAAGGTTAAAGAGGAAGCAAAGTTTGAAAGTGGAGTTGCTAAGGTTTTTTTTTTTTTTTTTTTTTTTTTGTACCCAAGGTTTCATCGTCGAACACAGTGACTAATCCCCTCGTTGAATTGTAGACACCTCTTTAGATGGGATAACTGGCCTAGAGATTTAAGGTTACGTTGCTCCATACCCAGTTGCTAAGGTTTGATAGTAGGTTTATATATTCATCTTTCCAATTTCTTTACAATTGAAGGACATGTAAAATGGATTCAACAAAATTTAGGAAAATAGATAATTGTTCAGCATTGTTTCAAATTTAAGAAATGATAACGAATTCTCAAATTTCAGCTTTTTTTTAGTACTACTAACTCTATTACATTGTAGTATTTGTTTTATCTATACTTTAAATAACTTTATTGAAGCACAAAAAGTCAATTTTTCAGTTTTCTATTTTATTTATTTTTTAGACTTATTTTTCTAGTTAGCACATTCATGCGTAGTTATGAGTTTAACCCTCACTTGTAGCTATTTTAATGAGATTTTAAGGTGTTTGGGTTAAAACATTAGAATTAAAATTTAAATAAATAAGCAAATATACACACACATATATATATGTGTGTGTGTGTGTGTGTGTGTGTGTGTGTGTGTGTGTGTGTGTGTGTGTGTGTGTGTGTGTGTGCGCGCGCGCGCGTGTATATATAAATAAATTCATGTTCCATGGAGAATTACTTTTATATTTTTTTTTTCATTTTTTATTTCAATGTTTACAATTAGGAGAGGAAGAAATGAATGACTTTCTTACCGGGTATTACTAAAAGATTTGAATTTTATAGTAAAGTAGTAAAAATAAATAAATAAACATGTATTTCAAAAATAAATAAATAATGTAATTAAAATTATATCCGATAATATGATACTGAAGTGTTAGACCAAGATGCTACATTGCTACGTTATAATAATTTTAAAAAATGTCCTCTTTTCTTTTTCAGTTTTTCAAAATTCACAAAAACATATATAACTTCATTATCATCACATAACTATTACGTATACAAAAGTCAGCCACAACTATTTTCATTAAAATCATTGATCCATTCACTCATGATATACCTCCAACCAAACTACAAATATCATGAGCACAACAATCTACATACATATCCACCAACACAATATTTGTATTCCTATCATTGTTTAGTTTACCAACTTTAGGAAATAATTACGAAAAATAATTTCAAAACAAGCACAAAATGAAAGGGTAAAGGGTAAAGGGTTTAAATAGAGTCATGTGATTCACACATTTTAAAAAAAATTATTTATTACCTCCCTTGCGTGCTAGAAGCATTGTAGCCAAAGTTTTCTAGGATAAAACAAACTGACTTAAAGTTTGAACACTCAAACAAATAAGTCCGACAAATTAGAACACAGAGATTTAGAGGAAGAAAATCAGATTTTTTTTTTCTTCAAGAGAAAAACTGTAAGTTTGAATGGTTTATTAATCCATCTGCTCAACCAAGGCATATATAGGAGAGGATGGTTAAATGGCATTTAAACCATGGAATTAACATTGATTTAAAATTAGTTTTGTAGCATTCATAACAGACATGTTTAGTATGGAATTTAACATTGTTTTTACTAACGTTAATTCTAAAAACTAAAATTCTAATTAATTCGAAATTAATTTCTAATGATCACAATTAATCTATTTTTAGAACAATACCCGAAAGGTACAATGAAAAAGTACACTCGAAGGTGAAACCGGAAAGTTACACCCGAAAAAGTGAAAGCAACTTTTTGGTCAAAACTGAAAAATAAAACTTTACTTCTTGGTCAAAATGAGTCGACCAAAATATGGAATTGCCCTCACCTGGACCCATTACCAATTGTTGGCATAACTTATGCGCTCATCTTGAAATTTGATTTGCACGCCTTCTCCTTCCCCCTACATGCAAAAAAGAGCCTCTAAGCTATACAATTCAAACTCCTTCTAAAAGGGCTAGTGCAAACTCACTTCCCTTTGCAATGTGCGACAAAGGTTTCTTCCAAGCTTTTTCGACCTTTATTTTCCAACTCGAATGGGTATATTTTGAGACTCAATTTCTCATTCACCCATTATCCACTTTGAGCATACAATATATCGATTTGTTCGTCTGATTTCGAAGAATTTGAATCCACTTTGGCCCAACCTAAATCAGAAATGGACCCATTGGTATTTGTACCACAAAATAGTAACTTAAAATGACATTTTATCTATTTTTCCAACACCAACTAGTAATTGTCTACTATAACCCCCACTTGAATACCTTTGCCCCATCTACGTGTCACTTCTCACCACAAGATACATTATCATTTACCACCCATATTTAACAACAAAATTTGAAGAATATTTTTATTTTTTTAGTATACAAAAACATATATAATTTCACTTATAACCTTCATTATGATTACTTATTTACCTAGGGCTTGCTCAATAGTGGGGTTTTTGTTGTGATTTTTTAGGAGTTTTTGTAAGTGTGATTAGGAAGAAAAGATGGGAAGTAAGAGAAAAAAAATTAAAAGCTTATTTTAAAAAAAATCAAAATAGCACTGCAAAACGCGCCTAGCAGTGCGTGCAATGCACGTGCCCGCTGGGCGCAGTTGTAACCAGCACATGAGAGAGAGGCGGAGGCATTATTGGCAAAGTGAACCCCACATTTCTGCAAATACCTCATATTTGCAGGGGGCATTTTATCTTCTCTCTTTTTCATGTTGGCAAAATTTTCTCAAAAGCCGTGGGAAACCTTCTATTGGGTATGGCTTTATGAACTTTTATAATTACATCTTGTTTACTGATTCCTACATTAATCTACCTACCTACCCACTAGCTACTCCTAAACGGGCTACTACCTACATTAATTTTTTTCATTTATCATTCTTGACGTATTTATATTTACTACGAAGTATTACTTATCTATTATATTATTGCATATCTACCAACCTACACATCTATCTATCTATCTATATATATATATATATATATATATATATATATATATATATATATAATAACAGAAGTGCCTGAAGGAGTTTTCCCCCCAAAATTGGAGGGCATTTTAGTAACAACATAATTAATATAATTAAATTAAAAAATTCTTATTTTGTTAATAATATAATTAATTAATATATCTCCCCCCCCTCTTAATTTCTTACCTTTTTCACCTCTATCTCTCTCTTCCTTAATTTCTATATAAACTATTGCAATATGAATATATTTTAAACATATATATTCGTTAATTTGATTCAAAAAGCATTATCTTCATTAATAGAAAAGTCTGGCATATAAACATTCAGTTTTCCTATTGTGAAGTCTGAGCCGGATTTTGGCTTTTTTTCTCTCTCTCTTGACTAATATATATATGTATGTATGTATAATTGTATGGTATATACATATATATGGATAACTATTAAGGTGGAATATTTATAATTAATATAATATAATGTATATGTACGTTATATAGATATTTATGTATATATAAGTGCATACACAAGTTCTGCGTATATAAATGGATACCGTTTTATAATGATTTGTATGATTTATTAGTGATTAGTATTAATATAGATAATTATTTATATTATTTATTAGTGATTGGTATGAATATAGATTGCATATGAGTTTAGGTACATTGTAGAATATGGTGAAATGTTAGGATAATGTTTACTTATTTGTACCAAAAAAACAATAAATAATCAATCAATAATTATTATTAAACAATTATTTTTAAAGTTTTCCAAATAAATTTCTTATCTAATAAATTCTCATATCACTATATAAATCATGCAATCATTCAACCAATTTCACATCTTTCACTATATCTTAGCACTTTAAACTCATAGCATAGCGAAGAAAAATCTACCTATAATGGCTCCTTTTTTTGTTGCACTAAAGAAGATAAACGCCTACAATACTGCGTGGACAATAAAAGTACGATTGATTCGTCTTTACGAAATCAAGAACAACCGAGGAGCAACCTTAGAATCTGTGCTGGAAGATGTGGAGGTTCTTGATATATATATATATATATATATATATATATATATATAAAAGTTAGCACTAAAAAGGAAAAAGAAAAGATCCGTAATTCACTAATTAATACTAACAATGTTAGCCTTAAAAAAAGAAAAAATGGAAAAGAAAATGGAATTCAATTAGGAAACGAAATTTACTTAATAGTAAAATAAATACTTATATTTATGCATTATATTAATCATACAAAATTAAAATGTTAATTTTGTTAATTTTAGATGTGATTATTTTAATTATAAATCCATGAATATATATTACAATTACGGAAATTATATTGTAGAATTTGCGTACCTACATATTAATAAATATTATTTGTATATACGATGTATTATACAATCATTAAGGAAATGCATCCAATTAGAATTTAAATTTACTAATACAAAAATTAAAATTTGCATTTTTTAAATATAATTTTCTTAGTTATTATTCATATTGTTGGAATTATAATATATATGAAATACACTTAGGAATAAATCAAATTAATTACGCAATTATTTTCTATAAATTTATCTAAATGTGTGCATGATTAATTAGAAACTTTATTAATTATACAAAATTTAAATTTAAATTTTATATGCTATGAAAATAGATACTTAACCAAATATATGAAATTACAACTATATTATTATATTGTACATTTTAAAATATTTACATTTTTAAAATTTTTTTTATTTAAATTCATATAATAACATAATTTTGTTCGTGCATCGCACAGGTAAAACACTAGTCTATACTTCTATAAAAACATTATCCTCCTCCAAAATTTCCCGCCCAAACGTAGAAGCATTTTAGTAATATGGTAATTATTATTCTAATTGTAATTAATTAATATTATTCTATCATAATATTAGTAATTATGGTAATCATAATATATTATATATAGTATAGATTGGTAATTAGTTATCAGTGATTATGGTAATTCCTTATTAGTAATTATGGTAATTATTATGATAGTATATTTGTATTTTAAAGATTAATACATATACGTGCATTAATGTAATACCACTGAAAAATGTTTATGGTAATTAATTATTATGATAGTATATTTATATTTTATAGATTAATACATATACGTGCATTAATGTAATACCACTTAAAATTGTTTATGGTAATTAATTATATATTATGATAATATATTTGTATTTCATATAGATTATGTAACCCCTCGGTTTTTCCAACAAAGTTAAGATTCGAGAATATCGATATAAAATTTCTTTTAAGCTATGATATTTAAGAGAAGGCTTCTCGGTGCTCGAAATAATTTTTTTTAAAGGAGTAGTTATCGATAAGCTGCGAACTACGTACCGGTCACGAACCGAGGAAACTCTAAGGATATAGATTCAGTTCGAATTTTCTAGAATTGGGATTATTAAATATCATGCGATTAAGCCTGAATTTCTAGTTAGTTCAAGAAAAATTTCAAATGGACTGTAAGGGATAAATTGTTACGGACTCTGTACCTAAATTTAGCGGGATACCGAAAATTCCCAAAATTGGTGATTTGCGACGGGAATATTTTTACGATAATTTTGGTATTAGAATTTTCCCGAATTAAGTTATATTCCTCCAAACTTTTATCTGATTTAATCCCTAACTGGCAAAGGAGCCTTATTCTACAAGATACACCATAGGATTGTGACAAGTGGCATCCTTTTTGACCACATGGTGATAAATAATTAATTAAAGGAGAGGAGTATGGGATAAGCTAGCTAAGAGAATTGGGCTCCAAGTCTTGCATTCCCTACACCCTTTTTCGAAAATAATACAAGGAAAGAGAGAAGGAAAAATGTCATCTTCCTCTTGGATCCAAGAACTCCATAGCTTGTTCGTCAACACGAGTGCTTCTAGGATAGGTAAGACTTCGGTTTTATTCGGTTAATATGGCTAGAATCCTTCCTAGATCTTAAGTTTAAGCTAAGGATTCATGAAAATCTTGTTATTATGGTGATTTTGTTTAGGATCTTCGGTGAAAAGTTTGAAGGAGAAGATCACCATCTTTCTACGGTTTAAAAATCTTCTTGGGAGGTAAGGAATCCCTTAAGTCGGTTCAATCACTTGAAGGTGAACAAATGCTAGTAAATTATACGACTAGGAATTTTTACGTGGAAATTACGTGTTAAGCTTATGGATCTACAAGCTAGCTTAAGAATTACACTTTGGACTTTTGGTAATTTTTGTATGCATGTTCATAGCTAGTACATGCATGTATATGCTATATTTGTGTCCATATAAACTTATGTTGAAGAAAAA
>CP025650.1:12643622-12660187 GCA_003576665.1 Ipomoea trifida
GTTGAACCTCCTTTTGAGTTAAAATGAGGGAACTACTGGAAACGAAATATTTTACAAACTCGTCTGAAAAACAGAAAAATGTGTTTTAAGTGGCAATGATGCCGGTACCTTTGTATGAGAAAAGTTTACGTGTTGAGTTAGCTTTACGCCTTATATTATAATATCTATTATTGATAACCTGATTGCAGGTAGAGCTATAACTCGTGGGTAAATTTTACAACATACAAATTATTATATTTTCGAAACCTTTGTCTACTTTTGAGTGACAATGGATATCCTTACTTAGCCGTCGCGCTAACTACACTTCATTGTGTCCTTTATTAGATGCAGTCTAGCGTGGGCCCCTTTGTGGCCGATGAGCTCTGAATAGGATGGGAGTCGAGGTTGAAGACTACTCTATCCTAGAATAGACACCCTTGGAGGATTAGTTCAATATGTACACTTTTGGATGTTGATATGGTTTTGAGGTTGTAAGTTTAGCCTTAACGTTTGGGTATAGGAAAGATACCTGAGCGTGGCGGTAACACCCAGTTTTCTGCTGGTTAGACGTTTCCGCAACGTATTGTATTATTAGGATGTTGTAATAAATCCAAGATGTGAAAATTGGGGTGTTACAGATTAATACATATACATGCATTAATGTAATACCACTGACAAATGTTTATGGTATAGATTTATTTATTTATTTATAAATGGTAGAATAATAATCTATATCTATATCTATATAATAATATATAAAAGAGTTTATTACCGAAATGGACCCTCGACTATTGCGAAATTACCAATTTGGTCCTTGACAATTTTTTATGCCCAATTAAGTCCATCGACTTTGAAAATTTAACCAATTTGGTCCTTCGTTTATTTTGCCGTTAAAATGGGGACCAAATTGATAATTTTGCTATAGTCAAGGGACCAAACTGGTAATTTTGCTATAGTCAAGGAACCAAATTGGTAATTAATTTTTCACTGAAATGGTCCATTGACTATAGCAAAATTACCAATTCGGTCCCTTGACTATAGCAAAATTACCAATTCAGTCCCTTGACTATAACAAAATTACCAATTTGCTCCTTGATTTTAACAGCAAAATAAATGGAGGACCAAATTGGTTAAAATTTTCAAAGTCGAGGGACTTAATTAGGCACGAAAAATTGTTGAGGACCAAATTGGTAATTTCGTAATAGTCGAGGGACCATTTCGGTAATAAACTCTATATAAAAATATATTAGTTATAATTGTATGGGATTCTGTTAATTATAATTGAATTCCATATATATTATATTCCAATACCTATTTGTTTACAATTCCATTTATTTATTACCAAATTAGCAATTATTACCAAAAGATATGTTATTATTATGTTAATGGTGAAAACATATAAATGGTAATCAAAGGAATTACCAATTACCAATTAACAATAATAGCTCTGCATGTCTCTCTTTATGGCTATAAATACAAGAAGAAACTCAATCCACCACCACCATCAATGTTAATCTCTCTTAGTTCTGTTGTTTTTCGTTTGTGAAAACATCAATGTACATAGGAATTTACTGCTTTTTTTTTTACTATTCTTATCTTATCTTCTTTTTTTCTTTTTCTTTTTTTTTTTTTTTGTTTTTTTTGGTTACATTAACTGCAGGTTCTTATATTTTGCAATCACAAGCGTTGGGGTTAATTGTTGGTAGCTTCAATTGTCGAAAGGTAAGCTAATTTGTCAAATAACTACAACTTTTATTCTAAGTATTAACTATTCTTTTTTAATTGATTTTTTAACTATTCTTTTATATTTCCAGCTCTCTTGATTCTTTAATTATAAATGCAGATTTTTGGAGCCTAATAAACAATGTGATGCAAAGGATAATGGATCTGTTAAGAGATGAATGTGAAAGTTGAGAAGCAATTAATAAAATATTTTCATGTTGAAATCATAGACATTTTATGTTTTTGGGCATTAAAGATTTCAAATTTTAAATTTGTATAATTTTTTTAAATCTTAATATTTCATGGTTTTACATTACTTTGAATATGTAGTTGTTTTATTCGTTTATTCATACCATGTTCAGAGGTGAAATTATAGTTCAAAAAAAAGTATTAAAAAATAATTAATTGGAAATTAAACGGCACGAAATTTAGGCCATTTGAAAAAGTAAATTAATATTAATATTTGATTGAAAATCGAACAAAAAAGGAATTGAATTTATTTTGACAATTAAATTATTATAATTATATTAATTATATTAATATTTATGAAGGAAAATGAAAATGAATATATTAATATTTCATTGGAAATATAATTGGCATTTATATTTTTATAATTATATTACTTATTAATTATATGAAAATGAATATTAAAATCTTTTTAGGAATGAAAAAGGAAATAAATATTACACACGGAAATCTGTTACTAATAGTACTAATTGGCACAGGAATCAGGCCAAATGAAAAAGGAGATTAATAATAAAAATTCACTATAAATATAACATAGCTTTCCCTATGCAAAAATTAGTAACCACCAAATGAAATATTAGCAAAAAATTATGAAGGGATTTATGTGTCT
This sequence comes from Ipomoea trifida, assembly GCA_003576665.1. Lineage (NCBI taxonomy): Eukaryota > Viridiplantae > Streptophyta > Magnoliopsida > Solanales > Convolvulaceae > Ipomoea > Ipomoea trifida. The sequence goes on from CP025650.1 coordinate 12,646,180, forward strand.
ACAAATTTCCCCCTCGAGACTTGCTTAAATGTGTCACGAGAGAGCGCATCCAGCTTGAAAGTGCATAATTCAAGGAAGTCTCGACACCATATGAAGCAGTTTATCGTCGTACTACGAAGACTGAAATGATATGAAGCAGTTTATCCTCGTACTAAGGAGATTGAAATGATTTGAAGGAGAGAAGGCAGTTTTGAGTCGTGCCAAGGAGCCTTGAATGAATATGAGGCAGTTTCGACTCGTGCCGGGGAGCCTTGAATATGTTGTCTTTTCAATTCATACTGAGGAAGCTTGACAAATATTGCCTCCATCACAGATAGTGGTATAATATGATGATGCATATTCTTCTCCATCACATGGGTTGATTTGAGGAATTTTCATCTTCATTTCTTGGTTAGTTGGAGTATGTAACCACTTCGGCACATAATCCGCTAACATGATTGGAACTCGTACTTTCATATGGTGGTTGCAAGTTTTCCCATCAATAGGGCCCTTTAACACTCTCTTCGTGATCCACCTTTTCATAACTTGCTTAGGTAGTCGTGTTGCATCACAGACTTGTTGTTTAACATGCTTAACACCAAAACGAGTACCATGTTTAGCTTTGACATCATATGACTTGACGTTAAGAGGGAGTTGACGCTTATGTCGTTTCTCATTTCCTTTCACATTGTTCCTCTTAACGAGTAGTGAAGTAGATTTATTACATGAGATGGAAACTTGATTTGCACTTGCTATGGAATCTGCAAGTTCAACTTTCCCCTGTTGAGCTAACTCCATTACTTTATCCTTAAAGACAAAGCAATTTTCAATTGGATGTCCAACGACTCTATGGTACTTGCAGTAACTCGGATCATCTACCATTGATGCCTCAGGTGGTCGCCTTATCTCTGGCAAATCAACGAGATTGTGCTTTAACAGCTCATTAAACATATGTGAGACATCAAAATCCAAGAATGGATACTGCTTGTTTTGTCTTTCCCTTAGAGAAAGCCTTCTACCACCCCGCCATGACATAGAAGCATCCTTAAACTTACTGGCAGCTTCAGTGAATATCCGAGATGGTTGAGTATTCACATGCATAACATCCATGCTTTCGTATTTCTTAAAGGGTTTGCCCCCATTTTCAACATCATGATTCTTGCCCCTATTGTAGAAGCTTTGGATGGGTATATATTGTCCACCATTAGCTACTATGCTTAACTCCATATCACGGGCGCGACTAGATAATTCCTCAAAGGTTTTAGACTTGAGCCCTTGGAGGATGTAGGAGAGCTCAAAGTGCATGCCTTGGATGCACATTTCAATCGCGAAGCTTTGTGATATCTTTTCCTTGCAGTTCAAACATAACTCCCTCCATCTTTCAATGTAAGTAGCCGAGCATTCACCTTTCCTTTGGCGGGTGGTGGTGAGTTCTAAGAAGCTGACGGTTCTTCTTGTGCTATAGAAGCGGGTCAAGAACTCTCGCTCCATGTCATGCCAGCTATCAATGCAACAAGGTTCCAAGTCGGTGTACCAATTGAATGCAGTGCCCTTCAAAGAGCGAACGAACTGCTTGACAAGAAGATCTCCATATGTCCCAGCGTCGTTGCATGTTTCCACGAAGTGGGCGATGTGTTGTCTTGGATTGCCTTTCCCATCGAATTGTTGAAATGTTGGAGGTTGATAGCCAACGGGCATCTTCAAATCCTCTATCCTTTGGGTGTATGGCTTGGAGTAAGTGTATGAATGTTGTCCTCCCTCGAACTTTCCTTTGATAGCTCCCATGATGAACTCGTTAAGTCGATCTACTGGTATCATGCCCCCAGTGACTGGAATGCTCATGTCCGAAGCTGGTATGTGCGAAGTTGATTCCTCGTGTATCGTAGTTCGCCCAATGCAAGTTGGAGAGTGTGATATGTCTTCTCCTTGAGCCTCGGGTTGTTTCCTAGGAGCCCGGCTAGTTTCGCCATTCCTTGTGCTCTCGACCTTTCCAACTAAGTCGTTGATTCTCTTTTCTTAGCTTTGAATGAGGTTGGTCATCCCTTCAAGAGCCTTAGTGATGCCAGCAAGTTGATCCTCTATAGATGTTGCGCTTGTTGTCATAGCTGGCATGATGGTATAGATGCGTGACCATTCTGGCCCAGCTTTCCACATGTTGGATGTCAGCAATGTTGGTGACGAGCCTCCAGTGTTAGCGTTTCCTTTTGGGGATGTTCGACTCCTGCTATCAGCAGCTTCTTTCAAAGATGTTGGGCTCCCGCTATATGTCGCTTCTTTTAGAGATGTTGTACTCTCGCTATAGGCCGCTTCTTTCGAAGATGTTGGACTCTCGCTATATGCCGCTTCTTTCGGAGATGTTGGGCTCTCACTATCCGCTGCTCCTTTTGGGGATGTTGGACTCTTGCTATTCGTCGCTCCTTTTGGGGTAGTTGACTTCCCGCTATCAACTGCTCCTCTAAAAGAAGTTGGCTTCCCACTACTGGTTGTTCCTTTTGAAGATGTCGACCTTCTGCTATCGTTTGCTCCTTTCGAAGAAGGCGATATTCCACTACCAGCTGCTTCTTTCGAAGAAGTCGACCTTTTGCTATCGTTTGCTCCTTTCGAAGAAGTCGGCATCTCACTACTAGTTGCTCCCTTCGAAGATGGTAGATCCGCAACGTAGGTAGCCTTCCTCGGGATAGTAGGGGTTGTTTCGAATCTTTGAATCATGCGTCGAACGATTGGCTCAGGTTCAGACGATCGCATTCCTAAGCTCCTTGCGTGGCTCCTAGTTAATGGTCCTTCGGTCTCTCGCCTAGCTTCGTAACTAGCTGCTGATGAAGACTTGGAACTAGCAGCTTGGGCAAAGGACTTCTTGAACACCGAGCTTCTTGATGCCATTCAGATTGCTGGTAGAGTTGCTTGTTGAGTTGATCGATAGTGAAGATAGTGAAGAGATGAGGCCAAAATCTGTAAACAAGAAAATATGAAAAGTGTATATATTTGAATTTCAAACGTTGCGCGGGTACAAGATTTCTATCAAGGAAATTCTTTGATTCTCCACTTGGTTGACTTGACTTGAAAAATTTAGCTGAAGGGGCTCCGGAATGTGGTTTGTTCTTCAATGAAGGGCTTTGTTGCTTGATCTTCGTTGAAGGGCCTCCGGTTTTTAGTTGGCCTGATCTTCAATCCCACTTTTGCTTGACTTGATCACTTGAATTGTTTGATCTTCAATCCATTTTTGCCGAGCTTCGGTATGTATTTCTGCAGGGCTTCTTTGTGACTTGAAATCTTTAATTTAATCTAGAGAGAATTGTTGTGGAGTTTCAAGTGATGCTTTGAGAATGAAATGAATGCCTCTATTTATAGGGGTGAGAATGAGACTCCCACCTCATCTAAAACTCTTTGATATTATCTCAAATTAATAAATAAATATTTGAGATAATATAAAGAGTTATCCAAAATGTATTTAGTCACCATAATGTCTAGGTTCATGATCCTATCACAACTATAATATCTTAAATAATAATATATAATTTGACTAAATCTTTATCAAATAATTAAATTAATTAGGCAAATAAAATAACCCAAATTAATTTAATTAATTGATGTACAAGTTCAAATATGCGGTCCAATATTAATAATCAATTTAATTCCATCAAAACTTCTGTGTCTACAATTATTATTAATACGGTAAATTGATTTAAAATAATAACAAGATTGATTATTATTATATTATAAAAAAAACAATAATTCTTAATCGGCGAACAAGGTAAATTGATTTAAAATAATAACATGATTGATAATATTATTAATAAAGACAAATTGCAAATTATTAATTCTTAATTCTTAATTCTTAATTCTTATTATTACGGTAAATTGATTTAAAATAATAACATGATTGATTATTATATTATTAATAAAAGGAAAATTACAAATTATTTCGGAGTAATTCTTAATTCTTAATAATAATAATATTAATAATAATAATAATAATAATAATAATAATAATAATAATATAATAACAGGAGTGATTAATCAATCAATAATTATTAATTATTAGGCAAATTGCATGCTAACGTACATTATAAAAAAAGGCAATAATAACAAAATTGATTAGGCAATAATTCTTAATTGTTGAAAAATGGTAAATTGTTTTAAAATAATAACAGGAGTGATTATATTATTAATAAAGGCGAATTGCAAATTCTTAATTCTTAATCGGATAATAACAGAGATTATTATAAATAAAGTTAAATTGTAATGATTTAATAACGGCAAATTGCATACAATAAAATAGAAATTACATGCTAATGTGAATTATAAAAAAAAAAAGGCAATAATTCTTAATCGGTGAAAAATGGTAAATTGATTTAAAATAATAACAGGATTGATTATTATTAATAAAGGCAAATTGTAAATTATTAATTCTTAATTCTTAATAATAATAATAATAATAATAATAATAATAATAATAATAATAATAATAATCGGATAGTAGCAAGAGTGATTATTATTATTAATATGGTAAATTGATTTAAAATAATAAACGGATTGATTATTATTATATTATAAAAATGCAAAAATTCTTAATCGGTGACAACCGGTAAATTGATTTAAAATAATAACAAGATTGATTATTATTACATTATAAAAAAGGTGTTAGGAATAAAATTGTAATAGTTTTGATGAGCCAATTTGTAATTTTAGAAATTCCCTATTTTATTTTTAGAGTGTAGAGTTTGGACCCGAAAGGCAAGACATGACAATAGTTTGGTTCGAAATATTGTCTTACAGAGTTCATTTTGTAATGACTCTTGTAAGTCATTTGCTTCCATTATACACATGAGTGTATATGATCCAATGGACAAAGCTAAATTATTGTTGCTAGAAGACTTGAGTTCAAATCTTATTAATTCAAAAAAAGTTTTTGAAGCTTTGGAGAGCTAGTACTATCACGCTCAAAGTCAATTTTTGGGTCAATAGAGGAACTCATGGAGTAACTTATGTACCTAGTCAAAGGTCAATGGAGGAAGTTAAGTCAAAGCCGAGAAGAACTTCAAGATCCACTATCTCTACACCATACGCTATACAATGCAAAAAAGGATCAAATATATTTACTTGAATATGACCAAATGAGCTGAAACAGAGAAATGGTTAAAGACTTGAGGATATACCTAATGGTCCAGCGTTTGAATCCTACTTACTACATTTTAATACAAAGGAAGAAGCCTTGGAGCTAGTCACACGGCCAAGTCTTTGGAGTTAATCTTTTGGTCAATGGAGGAAGTCAAGGTCAACATAGAGCAACTTTGCATGGATTACACACGCGTGAACACTACACTATTTCTACACGCGTGAAAGCTATTTTGAAGCACTATGGAGCATGCTATGGAGTAACTTGGAGTGCAACTTACACTTAGTCATTTTTGCATGACTCAAATATTTTGGGTTCATATTTATTCCAGTACGTGATGCTATGAACCAGAAGAAATCTGAAGGTGGTGATTTTTCTAAAGATCATTGTTCATACTCAAGCAAGAACCACCCGGAAAATATTTTGAAATATCAACTTGCCCAAGATCAAATCAAGAATACAACAAAGTCAAGAATATCAAGCTCTGAAGGATACAAAGTCTGCAATATCAAGCTGAGAATGCAACAAAGTCAAAAATTGGAGGCTACAAGTTTCAAGGATCAATCAAGCCGGAAAAGAAGACTTTGTGAGCAATTACAGAGGTAATTTGTCAAAAGTTACCAGCGATATTAAATGTGCAGATCAATTTGGAGATTTTATCAGATCAAATTGGCAAGTTATCAGATCAACGGTATGGTTATTAAATAAGAAGGTATGGCCATCAAGATCAGATTGGAATGACCAATCAGATCAAGTGAACGTTCAAAATTTGAATGTTCATAACGGGCAAATAATTCCTTTAATTATAAGAAGCCCAAGAAGACTTGAAGACAAGCACAGTTGATATACAGCACTACGAACCAAAAACGTGAAAATCAACTAGCGGTGCTTCTAAGCAGTGAATGCGATAAAAATACAAAGTGCTGAGATATTGAGCTATACACGAGAGGAATTCAAGTCTTAGAAAAGAAATCTTTATTTCTTTGAACAACAGTTGTATCTCTACCGAGGGTAGAAAGGAGTGTAGCTGGGTGCGTAACACTCGGGTGAACTAAGTGCAGCTTTGTGCGTAACACTTAGTTGGAACGTAGCTTTGTGCATAGCGTTCGGGAACGTAGCTTTGTGCGTAGCGTTCGGGGAGCGTAGCTTTGTGCGTAGCGCTCGGGAGCTTAGCTTTGTGCGAAGATCTCGTGGTTGAGTATAGCTTTGTGCGTAGCACTCAAGAGTTTCACTATTGTATCTAGGTGATTGAAGATAGTGGAAACCTTCCTTGGAGCAAGGAAGAAGTGGAGTAGGAGAATTACACCATCTCCGAACCACTATAAATCTCTGCCTCTCATTTACTTTACTGCACTTTACTTAATTGCATGTTCTAACATACTAACCCTTTACGTACTGTGTTGATCATATCATCTGGGTTTGTGTGTTCCCACGTTCGCATGTGGCTCAAACTTTGCATACATATTCCTTGAGCTATTCTAAGTATTTCCAACGTATTGCATGCGAGTTATCTCTTCAGTTTTATGTAGTTTTATTTTATTGCACTTTACCGTACGATTTTCCGCTGCACATTTCAAGTTGAATTTATTCACTTGAAATCACTGTTGTTGAAGTGTTATAAAGTTTTTAATTGTTTGAGAAGTCTATTCACCCCCCACCCTCTAGACTTCTCCCACCCTATCGGGACCAACACGTGGTATCAGAGCGGTTGTCTATTGAGTTAATATTTGATTGCTAGACAGATCTCATAAAACTTCAAGATGAAGAGAGACTTAGCTCCGAACTTATTATTTTCACTTGACAAATTTGATGATTGGAAAATACGTGTGTAGGTCCATTTATCCGCGTTACACAATGAGATGTGGGAAGTAATTACCAGCGGTCCGATCAAAATTCTTAAAGCCAATACCGCAACCGCACAGACGAGTGCAACACCACAAAACATTCCTAAACCCAAAGAGGAATGGACTCCTGAAGATAGACAACGAAACAACTTGGACAACATTGCCAAGGATATACTATTCAAAGCTATCGACAATGCAACGTTTCCAAAGGTCCGAAAATGCAAAACCGCAAAAGATGTTTGTCAAACACTAGTCAAAATGGGCGAAGGAGACGAGCAAGAAAAAGAGAACAAACTCACAATAGCATTAAAGAAGTTTGAGGATTTCAAAATGCTAAATGGTGAGAGCATAGCCGAAATGGAAGCAAGATTTATTAAAGTCTTGGGTGAAATTGCTGATCTTGGAAAGGAGATTGATCAGAAGGAAATATCACTCAAAATCCTACGTGGAATACCGTCAAATTGGGACATGAAAGTCACAGCCATGCGAGACCATAGGGATCTCAAAACTCTTACAACCGACAAGCTTTTTAGTGATCTAAAAGCTTATGAGTTTGAGATGAAGTCAAGAAAAGAAGAAGAACGCGAAGAAAGAAATGCCGCACTAGTCACCGAACAACTGTCTACATCGAGGTCAGTAGATGATAGTGAATTTTTATCTGACGAAAATTTTGCTTTGTTTGTTAGGAAATTTAAGAAGTTCATGAGGAAAAATAACAACAAAAATTTTCCTCAAGCCAGCACACCCAGATGGACGGAAAAGGAAGCTCCAGATGCAAACTTGTGTTACAATTGTAGAAAGCTAGGACACTTTATGGCAGAATGTCCTTATCCAAAATTGAGCAAAAATCAAGGAGATAATGCTCAGGAGGACACCAAGGCAAAAGAAAGAAGATTCAAGAAAAACAAAAGAAAAGCTTTAATTAGTGACCCACTTGAGTCAAGTGATAGTGATGGGTCATCTAGTGGAGAAAGTGACACCTCAAAGGATGACAATGCTTTATTCTGCATGGATGCTTTAAGTAGTTCATCAACTCAAGATTTATGCTTAATGGCGCATGAAGTTGAAGAAGATGAGGTAACATCTAAATCTTTTGATTCTGCAAGTACTTCTTTTTCTAGAGAGTCTTTCTCTCAATTTATGAGAGAATGTCAGACCGTTATGGACACTCACTCTCAACTCGAAGAGCGCAATAAATTTTTTATTCTTGAAAAAGATGAAATAAATGAAAAATTGCAAAATGCTCTGTCCGAGGTGAAAGAATTGAAGGCTAAAATTATTTACCTTCAAGAAGAGTGTAAATCAAGGGAAGTGAGAGAACACAACCTCAGGGGAGTAATATCCACATTTACTCATTCATCCAAAATAATGGATAAAATGGTAAATATGCAGAAAACCTCAGGAGATAAAACCGGTTTAGGTTATGATCCATCGTGTTCTCAAGCCTCTCAGAAGTTGACCAATTCTACTACGACTTTAGATAATAAAGTACAAGTGGTGAAATTTGTCAACGGTCAAGATTGCACAGTGAGACAAGGAATTGGTTATCAAAAAATTGCCAAAAATAGTACTGTTGGGCCGAAGCCTTATTATAAAAACATTTCGCCCAGTCAGTCAAAGAAAAGGCAAAGTTTTGTTCCCTTAAGGAAATATTCCAATGAGTCTAGTGCAAAACAACATTTGAAAAAGGGAAGATTTTCTGTTAGGAATAAAATTGTAATAGTTTTGATGAGCCAATTTGTAATTTTAGAAATCCACTATTTTATTTTTAGAGTGTAGAGTTTGGACCCGGAAGACTAGTCTTGACCTTAGGATGGTTCGAATTATTGTGTCATAGAACACATTTTGTTATGACTCTTGTAAGTCATTTGCTTCCACTATACACATGAGTGTATATGATCCAATGGATAAGGCCAAATTATTGTTGCTAGAAGACTCAAACAAGTTCGAATCCTATTGAGAACATTTTGAGCTTTGAAGAGCAAGGAATGGAGCTAGTGCTATCACGGCTCAAAGTCAATGGAGGAAGCTATGGAGCTAGTCAAAGCTCCATAGAGGAAGTCAAAGCCGAGGAAGTTCAAGATCCACTATCTCTACACCATACGCTATACAATGCTAAAAAGGATCAAATATATTTATTTGATGAATATAACTTAATGAGCTGAAACGGAGAAATGGTTAAAGACTTGAGCATATGCCTAATGGTTTAGCGTTTGAATCCTACTTGCTACATTTTAATACAAAGGAAGAAGCTTAGGAGCTAGTCACATGGCCAAGTCTTTGGAGTTAATTTTTTTTTGGTCAATGGAGCAATTGATGGAGGAAGTCAAGGTCAACATAGAGCAACTTTGCACGGATCACACACGCGTGAACACTACACCATTTCTACACGCGTGAAGGCTAATTTAAAGCACTTTGGAGCAACTTATGGAGCAACCTAAAGTGGAATTTATACTTAACCATTTTTGCATGGTTCATATTTATTCCAGTACGTGATGCTATGAACCTGAAGAAATCTGAAGGTGGTGATTTTCTGAAGATCATTGTTCATACTCAAGCAAGAACCACCGGGAAAATATTTTGAAATATCAACTTGCCCAAGATCAAAATAAAAAGCACAACAAACTCAAGAATATCAAGCTCTGAAGGATACAAAGTCTGCAATATCAAGCTAAGAAGGCAACAAAGTCAAAAATTGGAGGCTACAAGTTTCAAGGATCAATCAAGCCGTAAAAGAAGACTTTGTGAGCAATTACAGAGGTGATTTGTCAAAAGTTACCAGCGACATTAAATGTGCAGATCAAATTGGAGATTTTATCAGATCAAATTGGCAAGTTATCAGATCAACGGTATTAAATGAGAAGGTATGACCATCAAGATCATATTGGAATGACAAATCAGATTAAGTGAACGTTCAATATTTGAATGTTCATAACGGGCAAATAATTCTTTGAATTAAGAAGCCCAAGAAGACTTGAAGACAACAGAGGTTGAGATCTCAGACAAGGAATATACAGCACTACGAACCAAAAACGTGAAAATCAACAAGTGGTGCTACTGAGCGGCAAATGCGATAAAAATACAAAGTACTGAGATATTGAGCTATACACGAGAGGAATTCAAGTCTTAGAAAAAGAAATCTTTATTTATTTAAACAACAGTTGTATCTCTACCGAGGGTAGAAAGGAGTGTAGCTGGGTGCGTAACACTCGGGTGAACTAAGTGCAGCTTTGTGCGTAGCACTTAGTTGGAACGTAGCTTTGTGCGTAGCGTTCGGGGAGCGTAGCTTTGTGCGTAGCGCTCGGGAGCTTAGCTTTGTGCGAAGAGCTCGTGGTTGAGTGTAGCTTTGTGCGTAACACTCGGGAGTTTCACTATTGTATCTGGGTGATTGAAGATAGTGGAAACCTTCCTTGGAGCAAGGAAGAAGTGGAGTAGGAGAATTACACCATCTCCGAACCACTATAACTCTCTGCCTCTCATTTACTTTACTGCACTTTACATATTTGCATGTTTTAACATACTAACCCTTTACGTACTGTGTTGATCATATCATCTGGGTTTGTGTGTTCCCACGTTCGCATGTGGCTCAAACTTTGCATACATATTCTTTGAGCTATTCTAAGTATTCCCAATGTATTGCATGCGAGTTATCTCTTCAGTTAAAAACCGTTGTCTATGTGCATGACTTTTAACAACACCGGTTTCAACAACAGAAATTTTACCTCAAAGACAACGATTTTTAACCGTTGTCTATGTGCATTTTTCTTGTAGCGCGCTGTAGATTTCAAGTTGAATTTATTCACTTGAAATCACTCTGGTTGAAGTGTTATAAAGTTTTTAATTGATTGAGAAGTCTATTCACCCCCCCCCCTCTAGACTTCTCCCACCCTATCGGGACCAACATTTTCGAATGGTGGGCCAGGGAGATTTTATCCCTCTGAGCAATATTGGTACAAAGAAATTAAACCATGGGTAAAATCAAGGTTTAATTCCTTTAAGGTCTCTTTCCAAGTGCCCAAAAATCGAGTCAGTTTTCAAAATCGGGCACCAAAAGTCTTTTCCAAAATTAGTTATGATTATAAAGTCAACAATAGCTACAAATCACCTTTACTTGGTTCAGTAAGGACAAGGTGGATTTGGGTACCAAAAATTACTAACCCCCAAGGACCCAAGCAAAACTGGGTACCTAAAAATGCTTAATTTGTTTACAGGAAGTTTGGTACTTCGATAGTGGATGTTCGCATCACATGACTAGAAATAAATCTAGTCTAGTGAATTTTAAGAATATCGAAGGACCAAAAGTAGTTTTTGGAGGAAAAGATCGATACGGCCAAACCAAAGGAATCGGAACAGTTGAGCGTAACGGATTAAAAGTCGAAGACGTATCATACGTGGAAGGTTTAAAATTCAATCTCTTTAGTACAAGTCAATTTTGTGACAAAGGTTATTTAGTGGAATTTTTTAAAGACAAATGCCAAGTGAAAAATGAAACTACTGGAGAAGTTGTACTGCAAGGAACGAGAAAAAGGAACATGTACGTTGTTGATTGGTCTACAACAAAAGAATCAATATGCTTAGTCGCCAACAACACTAATGCTACAAGCTGGGAATGGCACAAGAAGCTGAATCATCTGAATTTCAAAACGATCAACAAACTCGTAGCAAATGATCTAGTCAAAGGGCTACCCAAAATAGTTTACAAGAAAGATCAGATCTGCGATGCATGTTGATAAGCACCAAGAATAGCTCATTTTAGGGGTCAATTAAGGGCTATAATTGTATGGTTTAGTGCCCCTTTCATAAGAATATCATGCGTTTAGACTCTAATGTGACCAAAACCGCTAACAAGAGCTTGGAAGATGCTTTTAAGCTATTTTGCAACCAAACGGAGGACCTAAGGCCGAAACGGAGCAGAAAATGGAGAAACCATGAAGCAGGAGCCTCCCACGAAGCCTCACACGCGTGTGGAGGGGCGTGGAAACATTCCAGAGAGCCCCCACGACCTCCACCACGCGTGTGGAAGAAACGCAGAAGAAGAGTCTTCAGGGCTCGACGCGTCGAGACCCCCAAATCAGCCTTAAAATCCTGCTGCGGGAAAATTACTATGTTGCCCCTATTTTGTTTCCCCTATATAAGGCTCCTTATTTCAGACCTTTGGGGCATTAGTTCTTAGGTAGTAGATAGCTTAGGTAGGGGAGGAGACTCCCAATAGTTTTAGATCCAATTTTCCTTTCCAAATTCTCATTAGAGTAGATTTAGATTAGGTTGAAGATGAAGATGTAGATCCAAACTTCCTTGGGTATAAATTCTCTCCTTTCAATTTAAAGTTTGAATCTTTACTTTCTTTGCTTTGTGTATATTGCTTCTAGTTGCATATATTTGTTGTTGGCTAAGCTTTGTGCAGGAAATTCTTGTTAAAATTCATTTGAAAGCTTGCCAATGTATGCTCCAATGAATCCCTATGGTTACCCACACCATGAGGGAAATCCTTTGAACTATACTCCACCCCAACCATATCCAAATTATCCCCATTCCACCCATACTTACATTCCACCAACATATCACTATCCACCTCAAAACCCTTACCCATTTCCATATCACTACTTACCGCACCCAATTTCTTATCCATCTTATATACGTAACCATCACCCACCACCATACACACACCCTATCCCACCGAATCAAAACAAATTTCCCCCACAATACTCCACTTATCAAAACGACTCGGTAAGCTCTAAAGAAATATTTCAAAACATAGAGAGTAAGCTTGCACTAATGATGAGAACAATTGACCCAAGCTATACTCCCGAGCCATTTTCGTTCCATAACTCCCACCCAAACAACCATGACCCATCTCCATCACAAATTCTTAAAGGAAACAATCCTACACATTACCTTGAAACACCACCTTCCAATCCGTATTTTACCATACCCAATCCTCATGATTATATCCCACCGGCCAAGAACGAAATCGAAATTCTTAAAGAGAAAATAGAAGTGTTCACAAGAATGGCCAAGGAGGATACGGCTAACTTGAAAGCCGAAATTAGGAGCGAATTAAAGGATTATCTCGCTACTCTCCGGGAAGAAGGACTTCCATTGGAGGAGATCGAAACGAAAATGCTAGCCATGATGGAGGAGTTCATGAGGACAAGTTCATCATGGATAGACTATCCACTTGTAGAGAATCTCCCAATCTCGGAAGCCAATCCAAGGGTTGAGGCACAATACGCTGGAAAAGAAGTGGGTAATGAAGGGATGGTAGATTGTTATGCTCCGGTGCTAGAAGAAGTTCTGATTTGCGAATTGGAAAATCCAAAGGAGGTCGAGATGGAGAGCGATGATGAGAACATCGAAGTAGCGTGGGAAGATCAAGAGCCTACATATGGTAACATTCCTAAACCTTCTTGCATTACTACCTTCGGAAGTCCATGTTCTCTTGATAGATTTACTTTTGACACTCGAGTGGATGACTCCCTTTTACAATGCAACAATGATTTATATTCTCATGATAATGAATGTTTTTATTTCCGGGAGGATGATTCCATAGGCTTTGTTGACAATTTTATCAATGAGTGCGAAAGACTTGATAAAGATACTCATGCTCCTTGTAAAGATGACTCCCTACGTGTTAATGTTTCTACTACTTATGACTATGATTGCTTTAATTTTTGGGAGGATGATGTGACACCCCAACCTCACACAGGTTGAGATAGATAAAACTTAACACAACAGCTGCCTATCTCAACCAACAAACAAAACATAGCGGAAGCGAATTTAAAACTTAAGGGCGCCATGCCACATCTAGGTATAACCACAGCCTAGATGCACAGGCTAAGCATAAGAAACGAACTAAACTGTCATATATATAAACTGAAATAAAATCCTCAAGTCATAATCAAAAGTACCCAAATCACTAATCAAGAGTGTAATAATATCTCAAAGGCACACAGACCCAAAACCAATGTCTAAACATCATAAAACTAGTCTAAGCGTCCTCATAGATAAGCATCTAACGCGCTCGCGCTCAGACTACTCCATACCTGGAAAACACGCAAAGAACCATTAG
>CP025650.1:12666657-12729052 GCA_003576665.1 Ipomoea trifida
CCACAACGAATTTATCCAAATATGGAAGGAAAATTCGATTCATCATGTCCATAAAGGTTCCTGGGGCGTTAGTCACTCCAAATGGCATAACTGTAAATTCATAGTGTCCGTACCTTGTTCGAAATGCCATCTTAGGCACATCCCTCTCTGCAACTCGCACTTGGTGATACCCTGATCGTAAGTCAATCTTTGAGAATACACCCGCTCCTTTCAACTGATCAAACAAATCATCGATCCTCGGCAACGGGTACTTGTTCTTTACTGTGACTCGATTAAGTTATCTATAATCGATACACAGTCTAAGACTCCCATCCTTCTTCTTAACAAATAACACCGGTGCTCCCCAAGGCGATACACTCGGCCTAATAAATCCCTTCTCTAATAATTCCGCCAATTGTGTCTTTAATTCCTCCATCTCTTTAGGTGCCATTCGATAGGGCGCTTTCGAGATAGGTGAGGTTCCTGGTACCAAATCGATAGTGAATTCCACTTCTCTCTCTGGTGGCATTTTCGTAAGATCGTCAGGGAATACGTCAGGAAATTCGCGTATGATCGGAATTCGATTGATCTCCAGTTCTTCTCCTTCGACACTTTGTATTAAACAAAGGTATACTTCGCATCCCTGATGTGCGTACTTCTTCAATTTCTGCATCGTCAACAAGCTTGACTCATGTTGCTTGTCAATTCCCCGGTATGTTATTCTCCTTCCTTTCGGTCCTCGAAGAACGACCTTTCGTTCGTTGCACAAGATCTGTGCTTTGTACTTATTCAACCAATCCATTCCGAGCACTACGTCAATGCCCTCAAGTTCAAAACGAACGAGATTTCCGGGACAATTAAATCCGGTTATCTCTATCGTAACGTTCTCGTAACCATATCTACAGGCTACTACTATTCCTGAGGCAGTTTTGACATTTAGATCTAACTCAATAGTAGGCTTTAAATTCAATCTATCAGCAAATGTAGATGATATAAACGAGTTGGTAGCTCCTGTATCAAATAGCACTAATCCAGGTACTGAGTTTATGAAAAATGTACCAGTTACGGCGTCGCCAGCTTGAGCCTGAGTGCTGTTGACGACGTAGATTCTCCCTTGGTTCCCAGTACTGCCCTCTCCCATCACTTGTTTTCCTTTATGATTGGAGCTCGGTGGGGTGTTCACGGGTCTCCCCAGATTTGCCGGTTGAAAGTTAGTTCGTCTCATTTCTGTCCCCGCAGGCTTCTGACTATTGTTCCCGTTGAATCTTCTCCCTGGGTTCACATTTTGCAGAGCTTTCTGTGGGCTGTCTATTTGTCTTGGGCATTCAAAAGACTTGTGTCCAAGAAGACCACACGTGTAACATTTAACTTTCACCCCTTGACAATTTTCCCCGGGATGATTCCTCCCACACCATCGACAAGCAGAACGATTTCCCCAATTGATTCCTTCCTTTCCCCTGCCGGTTATTGGAGTAAAACTTCCTAGATTCACCTTCTTGTTCACTGCCGAGAACTTCTGTGATTTATTATCAGCCTTTCTTTTGCTTCGGCCGTAAACCTCCTGCTGATCCAGGTACACCTGATAATGATCCGAGGCTCTATCATATGCTTCTTTCAAAGTAGAGCACATGAATGGCGCGATCATTCCTCTTATGCTCCAATCCAATCCCCGCACAAACCTTCTTGCCTTGCTTCGTCAGGTACAATTTCCTGAGCAAAACGCATTAGTTCCACGTATTGGTCATGGTATTCTTGAATTGTTGCCCCCATCTGTTTCAATCGAAGGAACTCCTCGCATTTAATCCCTTTTATGCGCTCGGTATAAAATTTCCCCCTCAATTCCACTTTGAACTCCTCCCAGCCAAACTCCGGGTCTTGTAGTAGATCAGGTCCAACTGTTGACCACCAGTTGTCAGCAGCTTTCGTCAAGTAGTACACTGCAGAAGGCACTCGCTGATTCGCAGGACAATTCACTGCGTTAAGTAATTTGTCAAACGTTCGAATCCATTCTTCTAAGATCACCGGGTCTTTTTCTCCTACGTAGTATGGCGGTTGTCGGTTTGCTATAGACTTAGCGATATCGACCCGTGGCTGTCCCTGGTTCTGGTTCTGAACTTGCTGAGCCATCATGAACTCAGCCATTCGCTCCATTGTCTGGGCCATACGATCCATCGCCGAAATATTATCGTCGTTACGAACGGGTATATTACGTCGCGGTGGCATTCTCACTGAATGACAATTTCAAGTTAGCGTTCTCACATAGGATTCTCTAAAAGTTAACTGGTTAGGCAATCAGTATAGCAACTACTCAGGTTCTATACCACATTTCATAACATTTACTTAAACTTACCCATTAAATAAGGGCTTCAATCACAGCATAATGATAATCAACACATCATGCTAACAACTTGTAATAATCCTAAGCAAGGATTAACACATGCAGAAAATCACAGATATTATTCATGCTTATTCAACAATAAGAATCATACGATTATATAGAATAGAAGTAAAATACCGCCTTTTTATGCCGCCCGACTTCCGTTCCAGTCCTGCTCCGAAGTAATGCTCCTTAACAATAAGGTTAGGTTAATCTTAACGAACCTAAGCTGACCCGACCTTGGCTCTAATCTAGGCTCTAGGCTCTGATACCAACTTGTAACACCCCGGCTCGGCTATACCGTACATCCAGAGTAATTACTGCCACACTTAGAATGAATTCTATCAATTCCCAATAAAACTCCTTCTAAGTGCACAGGCTAATTAAATAAAAATAAAATCGGTTCACACTATAGGGACATACCATAATATATCTACCCAATATATATATAAACATCAAAAGATATATATATTTATATATATATATATATATATATATATATATATATATATATATATATATATATATATATATATATATATCGTTCAACCATTAATATCTACATAAGTTGTTATCATAGTTGATATAAGTACTAAACTAAAACCATTAGACATCTAATATCTAAAATGGCTACCAAAAATATATACACCCAAAAAGAGTTTGATTTGTCAAAGAGTCACAACCTACTCAAGGAGATGATACACCGGGCCACTATAAGTCCCCCACACAAGATGTCATTCACCCGCAAACCAGGTGATATGGTCTAGGAAGTTGCACGGGGTTATCATCATCATCCACTCATCCCACTCTTCCGGAGGACTAGGGTCCCACGAATAAGGGTATCTCACAATGAACTCAAGTGGATCACTCTCCTCAACCATCTCGATAGGATAATAACCGTAGCTCGCTTGAATAGCATCAATGAAGGTCAGCGGGCTACCAGGAGACAAAGGGATAATAGGGTCACTCAGAAACTCGGTAGCAAAGTCAGTGTCAGCAGCAGGTATAGGGTCGAGATCTGGAACTGGGTCAAAGACATCAACAGGATCAGGAGTATAAATAGGAACTGGAGCATATACAGGAGCTGGAGCGTCTGGAGCGTAGCCCGGAGCATACGGGTCGTCACCCGTCAGGAAGTGTGCATAGTCCTCATAATCAAATAGAGGAAACATAAACTCTAACGAATTGTTAGAGTTCTCCGGGCTGCAGGAACCCACGCTAGACTGCATCTGATAAGATACACAGTGAAGTGTAGTTAGCACGACGGCTAAGTAAGAAAATTCATTGCCACTCAAGCATAAACAAAGGTTTTTAAAATATGATAACAATTCAGAACTTATAGAAATTTTACCCATACTTTGGAAGTTTACCTGAAATCAAACAATCCAAAGATAGCATAACAGCATATATTTAAAGGAAATTACATAAGATTTTCCTTCAAGACAACAATAAAGATATAATCGTCATCCCAAAATTATAGTCTCATATATTTTAGACAAGTTCATAAACTTTTCATTTTCAAGAATTTCACTCTTTTTCAATTAGAACCGCAGCTCTAATTCTTTTAATTATCTGAACCGCAGCTCAGTATACCATTCATCTCTTTAATTAGAACCGTAGCTCTAATTCTCTGAATCATCTGAACCGCAGCTCAGTATAACATTCAACTCTTTAATTAATTACTTAGTTTCCCCCTGGATAGTATGAGACATTCTTTTAACATTTCTTGATTCCCCTTCTCAAACCTCGGGCTATGGCGTGCTCCAGCCTTCCCTGTAGGTCTCCTTATCCCAACCTCGGGCCATGGCACTCCAGCCCTCCCGTAGGTCCAACCTAGGGTCGTGGCTCTCAAGCCTCCCGTAGGTCCCCACCTTACTCAACTTCTCGATAACATATCTAGAAACTAAGATTTTCCAAAAAAAAATCATTCTTTCATGTACGTAATTAGTATTTTCTTTTCATTTCTCAAAACATTTGTTTCAACCAAAAATCAAGATGAATTGCCCATAGACCTTCAAATATTAATAATACAAGCATACTTGACTAATTAACCAAAAATAATACCATGGAAAAGAATTTAAACATAGTTGAAACCATATCCAAATTTTCTGAAAAATAAAACTGGACAGAACATTCTGGTCGCGTGTGGACGCATGGTGGACGCGCGTCCCCCTTGGCGTCCACACCTACGGCCTTTCCTTTTATTTTCTGAAAATCACTGGACGTTAGTGGACGCACGGTGGACGCGCGTCCACTTGGGCGTCCTCACATACGGTGTGTTTCCAAAAATACTGGACGTCAGTGGACGCACGGTGGACGCGCGTCCACTGGGGCGTCCTCTCCTTCGGCGTGCCTTAAAACAAACTGGACACCAGTGGACGCATGGTGGACGCGCGTCCACTGGGGCGTCCACCCAAACGGCATGAAATTTCTGGGCAGCGAAACAGTGCAATTTCAACTTTTTTCTTGACATGAATTTATATGGACATAAATATAGTATATACATACATGCATACGTAAAAATCATGCATATATTAAGCTTAAACACAAATTTTTACATAGAAATTAACTAAGAAGTTAAAGCTTAATACCTAGCTTTTCATACCAAATTCTAACTCCATAATATGCATACCTATACAATTATTTATGATCAAGTGACTAGCCAACTTAAGGAATTTCCTTACCTCTCTTGAAGCTTTAACCATAAGGAGAGTTAGGTTTCCTTAAATCCACCGAAAATCCTAAGCAAATTTCACCATTACAACATTCCAACGCGATCTTAGCTTAGGATTAATTCTTCAAAATAATTCCAACTCATTAAATCAAATATTACAATTACTTACCTAGTGTTGGGTACTTGAAGGATTTTTTGCACTTGAGATACAAGCTATGGAGTTTCTTGTAGAATGGCTATGGTGAAGGACAAAGATGAACAAAGCTTCCTCTCTCACCTCTCCTTATTAATTTTCAGCCAGGGGGGAAGGTTTAATTAACCTTGGAGCTCAAGCAAAAATATGATCTTATCCAATAAAAATTATTATTTTAATTCAAGATATTTTTGAAGTATGGATTTCCTAGACAGTTAGGGATTAAATCAGATAAATCTTTGGTGGAAAATAGCTTAATTCGGGAAATTCTTAATACCAAAATTATTCTAAAATTAATCCCGATATTAACCATCCAAATTTCAAATTTTTCAGTACATCGCGAAATCTAGCGGTTCGCAGGCTCGTAATAAGTTCCATCCTTATAACTCATCTAGTATCAATCTTAACTAAGTAGAATGTTCATACTTAATCACATTATGCAATATAATCCATTTCCTATGGAAATTCGAACCAAATATGTGTTCCTAAAATTTTCACGGTTCGTGCCTGGTACGTAGATCGTAACTTATTAATAACTATTCTTTAAAAAAAAATAATTCTCTGAAAGTACCAGGGTTCATTTCATAAATATTATAGCTTAAAAAATAAGAATAAAATATTTATTCCTCGAATTCAAAAATTATCAAAATAGGTGAGGGGTTACATGGACCCAATCACAGGGGTAATAAACCCAATCACAGGGACCTAAGTCCAATCACAGGGGTAATCAACCCAATCACGGGGGTAATCAACCCAATCACAGGGGTAATGAACCCAAATACAAACAGTAGTAGCACAGATAGTTCACCCAACAAGCTCCAACGATACCAACAAGCCACCATCTCACACTCAAACTCCAACCTCAACCCAACACAACAAACCAAAGTGTTCATCTCAACTATGAACACAAGCCAACTCCCAGGTAATGAATCTCAAAGAATCAATAGACCAAGAGTACAAAAAGGGAAACTAAAGACATGAATCAATCTCCAAGATAAGGTAATAAATACCCAACAAAAGACATGAATAAATACTCCAAAGACATGGAAAAATACCCAACAAAACAATCCAACAATAATCAGAAACAAAGGAGAAACAACTGACAACAACATCACAAAACAGTCTCTGGAAGCAGATTCCCAGAGACCTTGCGGAACCTACCGACGGAGCACAGACCTCCGCCGGCCTCCTCCGCACGAAGGGAATGGTCCCCTTCGGCGGGCCACTACCTTCCGTTCAGCCAATCCGCCTTGGCCTTGCAGAACTCCCCGGCGGATTACATTGTGCCGCCGAGGACCTCCGCAAGGTCATTCCCATCCCAGATTCCAGAATCCCAAAAGCAGACACGAACAAAATGTTTCCAGAGAGCAAATCAGACCAAAATTACACCAATATTGCATCAAATTAGGGGCCAAAAACATGGAAATCCAAACCATCAATGATCATACAACACTAGGCAAAAGATCAAGATGAAATCCAACAAATAGATCCAACAAAATAGGCTAAACACAAAGAATTTTCAGGATTTCCAACACCAAGAACATCATATAGAATAGGAGTGTAGAAAATAGATTTTGATGGACATAGTGGTTACCTCAAAGAGCTTTTTCCTCCTAGCCAAGCCTCAATCAAAGCTCACAAAGCCCCACCTTCTTGATGATCATCTTTTACCCAAAGAACCGCAAAAGAACATTTATAAAAATATGCAGAAAGACTAACAAAACCACAAAATACAAGGTAGATTCTTAGCCAGATGCACTTACTCAATCCTAGACAAGCATAAAAGAGCAATCTTGACTTGAAAACTTGTAGGGAAATGAAGATCAATTTTTGGATGCAAGAATGGTGAAAATGGCGTGTGGGAAATGAGAGAGTAGGGAGGAGAAGGAGTGAAAACCTTTAGGGGTTTTTGATCTTCAAAATATATACTAAGAATACATACAATATTTAGGGTGTAAGACATTAATATGAGATGGGCTTAAGTATATATATAATGGCTACAAGAATTAATTATATTCAAGACTAGTAAGTTGGGCTAATGAATTCACCCCTTACAATTAAATATAAGAATTAGAATAAGGAAGCCCATAAGATGTCTTAAGAATAATATATATATATATATATATATATATATATATATATATATATATATATATATATATATATATATATATATAATCAAGAAATTGGGCTTGTAGGAATATTTAATTACAAAGATTGTAAGGATCAAAATTGAATAAAATCCCTTACAAGAATAAATTCAATTAATTGGGCTCTTTATTAGAATAATCAAATTAGGCTCAAGAATTTATATATATATATATATATATATATATATATATATATATATATATATATATATGTATATATATTAAATTGAAAGAATTAGCCCAATTAAAATAATTAAATTGCCCAAGGAATTAATTAACGATCGAAAGGCTTGAACGAATTTGCGGGGTGTTACACTCTACCCCCCTTAAAAGGAGCTTCGTCCCCGAAGCTCAAGCTCACGGGAACTTGAAACAGAACGATTCAAAGAAAACGAGGATTCAATGAAAGATTGAAAAGAACGATTGCTCAACCACTCCTAAACTCAGAAACATACTAACATGCAACTAAACTCATGACTTACCCAACCCAAAACTAGCATGCAAGAACATAACTAAACAACTCACCTAGAGCAAACAAAGCCGGGTAGCGCCGCCTCATATCGTCCTCCATCTCCCAAGTGGCCTCCTCGACTCCATAGTTGGACCAAAGCACCTTCACTAGCTTGATCGCCTTGCGTCGGGTCTCACGCGTCTTGGAGTCCAAGATCCTCACGGGCCTTTCTTCGTAGGACAGCGCCTCGTCTAACTCTAGCGTCTCGGGGGCCAACACATGTGAGGCATCGTGCACGTACTTCTTCAGCTGGGAGACATGAAACACGTTGTGCACTCGATCTAACTCTGCTGGTAAGGCTAAACGATAAGCCACCTGCCCAACCCTTTCTAAGATCTCATAAGGGCCGATGAAGCGAGAGCTCAACTTTCCCTTTTTCCCGAATCTCATCACTCCTCGAGTTGGGGAAATCTTCAACCACACTTTCTCACCTGCTTGGTACTCCACGAACTTTCTTCCCAAGTCAGCATAGGACTTCTGGCGGTCTTGAGCAGCTTTCATTCTACTTTGAATCAGCTTGACTTTTTCTGTGGCTTCTTGCAGATATTGAGGTCCCAACGTCACTGGATCTACCAAATCTTCCCAACACAGCGGACTTCTGCACTTTTGCCCATAGAGCGCCTCATATGGGGCCATCTGAATACTGGAGTGATAGCTGTTGTTGTAGGAGAATTCAATCAAATCGAGATGCTCCTCCCACGATCCTTGCAAATCAAGCATGCAAGCCCTCAGCATATCCTCTAAAGTCTGAATGGTGCGCTCAGTCTGTCTGTCAGTGGCAGGGTGTACTCATCTTCAACCTCGTGCCCAAAGCTGCCTGTAGTGACTTCCAAAACTGTGACAAGAACCTCGAGTCACGGTCAGACACGATGTCGTGAGGCACTCCGTGGTACTTTACCACCTGGTGTATGTATGCCCTGGCCAACTGATCCATAGTCCAAGTTTCCTTCATAGCGATGAAACGAGCCGTCTTGGTAAGGCGATCCACGATCACCCAAATCTTGTCCTTCCCAGATCTAGTCAAAGGCAAACCTCCCACGAAGTCCATAGATATCGAATCCCACTTCCCTTCGGGCACTTCTAAGGGTAGTAACATTCCTTTAGTCTTGCATCTTTCTACCTTGACTTTTTGACAGTTCAAACAACGGCTTACGAAGTCAACTATCTCCTTTTTCATATTCGGCCACCAGAATAGTTTCTTCATGTCTTTATACAACTTGTCGCCACCAGGATGAACTGAGTATGGAGTATAGTGGCTTTCTTCCAACATCTGTTGCTTTAACTCTTTACACGAAATCGGCACGCACCACCGCCCCAAATATCGCATACTGCCATCGGGGTAGATCTCGAAAGGTCCTTTCTTGCCATTAACCATCTTGGCCCTTACTCTGTTCAACCGGGCATCGCCCGTCTGGCCCCTTCGGATCTCATCGAGCCAAGCCGGTAAGATCTGCATGTTAAAGAGTCGAACTTCTTCATCCACTTGCCCTTCTTCCACCACAGCAATATTCAGCTTTTGAAATTCTTTGCACAGGCCGTCTGCGAGCACCCACGTGGCATTGAGTGAGTGACTCGACTTCCTGCTCAGCGCGTCGGCCACTACATTTGCCTTCCCTTCGTGATACTGAATGATCAAGTCGTAGTCCTTGATGAGCTCTAACCAACGTCTTTGTCGCATGTTCAACTCCTTCTGTGTGAAGATATACTTTAAACTCTTGTGATCGGTGTAAATCTTGCACTGTACCCCATACAGGTAATGCCTCCAAATCTTGAGTGCAAAGACTACGGCAGCCAGCTCCAGATCATGCGTGGGGTAGTTCTCTTCGTGACTCTTGAGCTGTCGAGACGCGTAAGCCACTACTCGGCCCTGCTGCATTAGCACACAACCCAACCCTTTCTTTGATGCGTCGCTGTATACCTCAAACCCCTCAGTCCCTGATGGTAAAGTTAAAACAGGAGCAGATGTCAGCCTTTCTTTTAACTCTTGAAACGCTACGGCACACTCACTGTCCCATCTGAAAGGTGTAGTCTTCTTCATAAGCTGCGTGATCGGTCGGGCTATCTTAGAGAAGTCCGGAACGAACCTCCTGTAGTAACCTGCCAAACCCAGAAAGCTTCGGACTTCAGACGGAGTTGTTGGTGCCGGCCACTCTATCACTGCTCGGATCTTAGCAGGGTCCACCGAGACTCCATCTTTAGCTATTACGTGGCCCAAGAAAGCCACACTGGTCTTCCAGAACTCACACTTGGACAGTTTGGCATACAGTTGTTTCTCCCTTAGAATGTGCAATACGGTCCTGAGATGCTCCTCATGCTCGGCCGGATCAGGAGAGTAAACCAGGATGTCGTCGATGAACACCACCACGAACTCATCTAGATACGGCTGAAACACCCTGTTCATCAAGTCCATGAAAGCAGCGGGAGCATTCGTTAACCCGAACGGCATTACTGTGAACTCATAGTGGCCATAGCGGGTCCGGAACGCCGTCTTCGGAACATCCGCCTCCGCCACTCTAAGCTGATGATACCCGGATCGCAAATCAATCTTTGAGAAGATGCCGGCTCCCTTCAACTGGTCAAACAAGTCATCAATTCGCGGCAGGGGATACTTGTTCTTAACTGTCACTCGGTTCAGCTCTCGGTAGTCTATACAGAGTCGCATGCTACCATCCTTCTTTCTTACAAAGAGCACCGGAGCTCCCCACGGTGAAACACTCGGTCGGATGTACCCTTTGTTTAACAAGTCTTGCAGCTGCTCTTTCAACTCTTGCATTTCCTTCGGAGCCATACGGTACGGGGTTTTCGATATTGGGGTTGTCCCTGGCATCAAATCAATGGTGAACTCTACCTCTCGGGGAGGCGGTAATCCAGGAATCTCCTCTGGGAAGACATCGGGGAACTCACGTACCACGGGTATTTGCTGCACTTCATCTTTCGGCGCGCTAAGATCCTCGACTGCACATAAGAAAGCTTCATGCCCCTTGGCGACATATTTCTTGATCTTGATCATCGAGACCAACTTGACCTCGGGCTCCTTGGTCACCCCTCGATACGAAACCCGCTTGCCCCCAGGGCCCTTCAAAAGCACCTTCTGTTCGCTGCACAAAATCTGAGCCTTATACTGTCCCAGCCAGTCCATACCCAGCACCACTCCGAAGTCATCCAAATCAAACTGAATGAGGTCACTGGAAAAGGTCACTTCCTTGATCTTTATAGGCACGTCCTCGAAGATGTGCTCACATGCCTTAACCTCTCCCGATGCCACCTTAACCGCTATCCTCGTCGCTGCGCTAGGCACAATGCCCAGCTCACGGACCAACTTCGAGGATATGAAAGAATTAGAGGCTCCAGAGTCGAACAACACCAAGGTGGGGACGGAGAGTACTGGGAAGACACCGGTGACCACGTCGCAGCTCTCGGCCTGGGACTTGTTCATAATAAGGAGCTCTCCGGGCGAAGATGGGACTCCTTCGTTTCCACTCGCTCTCTCGAAGCCAGGGAGAGTCACTCCCTTTCTACACGAGCTGCTGCCTCCTGAAGTCCTCGTCGTTCCAGCGTCGGCCGCCTTCAGCTTCTTGAGGCGATCCAGCATTCCTCCTCCCGAGCCTGGGGCTTCCTCCCGCTTCCTTGACGGTAGCATGATGCAAAAGAGGGAGAATACTAACAGAAAGCGGGCAAAACTGCGGTCGGCCTTAACCAAACACGCAAGAAAGCAAGTGAGAACGAGCTCACGACAAGCAAACAACAAACAACCTGCAAACATAAAACAAAAGCAAGTAAACGAGTCCTCACCGCGCGGCCTAGAATTCACACATCTTAGAATTCTTAAACATCTTACTTGCTACTGATCAAGTCCTAGAGTCTCAGATTACAACCCTAGGATCTCTACTTAGACCTCAACACAGGCTCTGATACCAACTGTGACACCCCAACCTCACACAGGCTGAGATAGATAAAACTTAACACAACAGCTGCCTATCTCAACCAACAAACAAAACATAGCGGAAGCGAATTTAAAACTTAAGGGCGCCATGCCACATCTAGGTATAACCACAGCCTAGATGCACAGGCTAAGCATAAGAAATGAACTAAACTGTCATATATATAAACCGAAATAAAATCCTCAAGTCATAATCAAAAGTACCCAAATCACTAATCAAGAGTGTAATAATATCTCAAAGGCACACAGGCCCAAAACCAATGTCTAAACATCATAAAACTAGTCTAAGCGTCCTCATAGATAAGCATCTAACGCGCTCGCGCTCAGACTACTCCATACCTGGAAAACACGCAAAGAACCATTAGCTCTACCCCCTTAAAAGGAGCTTCGTCCCCGAAGCTCGAAGCTAGCGGAACTAGAAACGAAATGGAGCGAAACAGAATGAACGATTCAAAGGAACGAAGATTTAACGAAAGGTTAAGAAAAAGGAATGATTGCTCAACTATTCCTAACTCCAAAAACACTAACATGCAACTAAACTCCTAACTTACCCAACCCAAAACTAGCATGCAAAACAGACATAGGCTAAACTACTCACCTAAAGCAAACAAAGCCGGGTAGCGCCGCCTCATGTCGTCCTCCATCCCAAGTAGCCTCCTCGACTCCATGGTTGGACCAAAGCACCTTCACAAGCTTGATCGTCTTGCGTCGGGTCTCTCGCGTCTTGGAGTCCAAGATCTTCACGGCTTTCTTCATAAGATAGCGCCTCATCCAACTCTAACGTCTCGGAGCTAACACATGTGAGGCGTCGTGCACGTACTTCTTCAGCTGAGAGACATGAAACACATTGTGCACTCGATCCAACTCTGCTGGTAGGGCAAGGCGGTATGCCACCGGTCCAACTCTCTCTAATATCTCGTAAGGTCCGATGAAGCGGGGGCTTAACTTCCCTTTCTTCCCAAATCTCATCACTCCTCGAGTTGGGGAAATCTTCAACCACACTTTCT
This sequence comes from Ipomoea trifida, assembly GCA_003576665.1. Taxonomy (NCBI): domain Eukaryota; kingdom Viridiplantae; phylum Streptophyta; class Magnoliopsida; order Solanales; family Convolvulaceae; genus Ipomoea; species Ipomoea trifida. The sequence goes on from CP025650.1 coordinate 12,679,489, forward strand.
CACCGGCTTGATATTCCACGAATTTTCTTCCCAGGTCAGCATAGGATTTCTGGCGGTCTTGAGCAGCTTTCATTCTACTTTGAATCAACTTGACTTTTTCGGTGGCTTCTTGCAGGTATTGCGGTCCCAACGTCACTGGGTCGACCAAATCTTCCCAACACAACGGACTCCTGCACTTCTGCCCGTAGAGTGCCTCATACGGGGCCATCTGAATACTAGAGTGATAGCTGTTGTTATAGGAGAATTCGATCAAATCAAGATGTTCTTCCCACGACCCTTGCAAATCGAGCATGCAAGCCCTCAACATATCCTCTAAAGTCTGAATGGTGCGCTCAGTCTGACCATCGGTGGCAGGATGGAAAGCTGTACTCATCTTCAATCTTGTGCCAAGGCTGCTTGTAGAGATTTCCAAAACTGTGATAGGAACCTCGAATCGCGGTCAGATACGATGTCGCGAGGCACTCCGTGGTATTTCACTACCTTCTGGATGTAAGCCCTTGCCAACTGATCCATGGTCCACGTCTCCTTCATGGCGATGAAGCGGGCTGTCTTGGTGAGGCGATCCACTATTACCCAAATTTTGTCTTTCCGGATCTGGTTAAAGGTAAGCCTCCCACGAAGTCCATAGATATCGATTCCCACTTCCCTTCGGGCACTTCTAGAGGTAACAGCATTCCTTTAGCTTTGCACCTTTCAGCTTTAACTTTCTGACAGTTCAAACAACGGCTCACAAAGTCTGCTATCTCTCTTTTCATGTTCGGCCACCAGAACAGTTTCTTCACGTCTTTGTACAACTTGTCGCCGCCAGGATGTACTGAGTATGGAGTGCAGTGGCTTTCTTCCAATATCTGTTCTTCAAGTCCTTGCACGAAGGGGCACGCACCACCGCCCTAGATATCGAATACTGCCGTCGGGGTAGAGCTCAAAGGGTCCCTTCTTGCCGTTAACCATCTTGGCCCTTACTTGTTCAACCGGGCATCGCCCGTCTGGCCCCTTCGAATCTCATCAAGCCATGCCGGTAGGATTTGCATACTCAGAAGTCGGACTTCTTCATCCACTTGCCCTTCTTCTACCACTGTGATATTCATCTTTTGAAATTCCTTGCATAGATCATCCGCGAGCACCCAAGTGGCATTGAGTGAGTGGCTCGTCTTCCTGCTTAGTGCGTCGGCCACTACATTTGCCTTACCCTCATGGTACTGAATGATCAAGTCATAATCCTTAATAAGCTCTAGCCACCGCCTTTGTCTCATATTCAACTCTTTCTGTGTGAAGATATATTTTAAACTCTTGTGATCGGTGTAAATCTTGCACTGTACCCCATACAGGTAATGTCTCCAAATCTTGAGCGCAAAAACAACAGCAGCTAACTCCAAATCGTGTATATATATATATATATGTATATATATTAAATTGAAAGAATTAGCCCAATTAAAATAATTAAATTGCCCAAGGAATTAATTAACGATCGAAAGGTTTGAACGAATTTGCGGGGTGTTACAGATGACTCTATAGTAAATCGTGACATATTGGTTGGAAATAATAGGGATTCTAGTTTGTTTGAAGATGAATATGATAGTTTTAAATTCTTGGAAAATGAATCCTATGATTTGGGACGAGATGAGTTGATAGGTGAGGGGGATATTACTTCGTTATATTCTCAAAACGAAAAGGGTGATTCTTTAAGAGAATTAGAGTGGGGAAACGAGAATAGAGAGTGTGAGAAAGAGATGATGGATAAGGAAGGAATTTTCACGTTTGAATTGTTCGAGGGAATTGAGGGGAGTGATATGACCTCCAGTGAAGGGAATGGTCTCAACCTTATGATCAAATTGATAAGACCATCAGGGGTGGAAGAGAGCATGAGAAAATAGGGGAAGCTCACACTACCTTTGAGAAATCAAGGGGAGTGTTTGAAGCCATGAACCTTCCGATTATACACCTTGTTCTTCCCTTATTTGTGTGGGTATTCAAGGATGTTTCCCACCTTGGGACATTCCTTGAAGCAAAAGTACACGGGACGCTTGGTAAGGTCCCAAAATCTGTGTGCTTTGAAGGATAGAGCACACAACGTCTGGCCAGGAGACGTAAAACCATGGCGCACTTGGGAGGCAGTCCCAACGTTATCCTTAGCTTAGAATTTTAATTCTTGTTTACTTTTTCTTTTCTTTGTTTATTAGTAATTTTTCTTTTTTTAGGATAGCCTTGCTTGAGCTAACAATGCAGGTGATTTTGGTGCTAAGCCATGACATATGAGCTAAACCGAATCAAACATGGAAGGCAAAAGCCATGAGACGAAGAAGGTGATCAGCACTGCTGACCACGCCTGCTCACACGCGTGGAGCCAGGCGTGGAATCTTTCCAGAGCCGCTCCATGAGGACCACCACGCGTGTGAGTCACGTGGACAGGTCCTGGACAGATTTTCGTGCTTTATTTTCTTTTCATCCAATTTTTTCTAAGTCTCCCAAGTCTGGCCGTGCCAATAATCCCAACATTTTTAAGCAAACTTTATTTTACGGCTATTATTTTGTTTAAATTGTTTTAAGTTTATTTCTATGCACCCATTTGAGCTAACAAATGAAGGATAACCATTTCGGAGGCATAGATTTACTATTACCAAAGGCGAGAGGATGATGAGCCGACATCTTAAAGAGAATAGATGGGCAATAAACTGAAGACAAAGCTGTAGACGCATCGTATGGTATATCTTTCTAAATTTTCTTCCAATTTTTAAAAGCATATTTGCTTTGGTTCACAAAGGATGAGTCGCATGATTTTGTTATGATGGGTATATTTATATTTTTAGAAAATTTATTTGAAGCCCATAACACACTTTTTAAGTGTGGAAAGATGCTTTAATGCACAATCTTTTAAGACCCAAATCCTTTTTCCTCTATTCCTAATGGAAACATCGAGGACGATGTTCACTTTTAAGTGTGGAAAGGATTTATGTTTCTTGAAATAGTTGATTAATTGAGTGATAAGGTTTAGGAACTAGAGGGCGTGTTATTGCCAATACTATCTAGGAGGGCTCCTAACCTTGTGCCATATTTGAATGTCTTAAATATGCTTTGGAAGTTACACTTTGCACCAATTTGCACAATTTGACCAAAAATGAAAATTTTTGATGAATGCTTGCATGCCTTCACCTTGTATTTTGTTTGGACCTCAGTCAAGGATCACTCGAAGTGGGAAGTGGGAGTGTAAACCCCTTGAGTTTTAGAAAGATAAAAATTGCGAAGCCCGGAAATTGAATTAATCTTAGCAGGACATGGGGCAAAAGGAGAGCCTTAAAGTGAGCTTAGAGTGAAAACAATCTCTAATCCCTAGAAAAAGGCATGAGGGGTTGATATGGTGAAACGTGAATAAAGGCTTAAGGCCATTCCTATAGATAAAAGTGAGGTGAGCCATCTTGTCTGGGTAAGGGGTAACCATTGCACTGTCTTCGAAAAAGCATGGATCTCCATGTGAAGTCGGTTACCCCGAAGAGATCTTGAAAGATGAGAAAATAGAGAGGAGGTGAGCCACTTCGCTAGGATTCAGGCACCCATTGCACTGACCTTCGAAAAAGCATGGATCTCCATGTGAAGTCAGGTAGCCTGATGACGTTATCTTAGGAAGTGAGAAAATAGAGTGATCGCCCAAGCCATGGCGATGAGCGGTCCATGTCCCTGCCCTCACTTATATAATGTAAAGGGGCTTTGGCGTTAGGTTGGAAATTGGCTAGGGGGTGAGCATCGTTCCCACTAGTCGGATCGGCTGGAGGCCCCTAGAAAATACAAGGTGAAACCCTATTGTCATTTGCATGCTTGAAGGTGTGAACAAAACTTTTTATGTTATATCTATCTCCTGAGACTTAACTTCCTTAGCATATTTCTTACATTTGGTCGGCATGAGTTTAGTGGTCTTGGTAGATAGTGTAAGGAATTTCACCCACTCAACTCCGAACACCTACACATCGCTTGATCAATTGACAATGAGAGAACGAACTATCCTTGGCGCTTATATGATTAGAGTTTAGAAAAGTATGCTTGCTTGAGGACAAGCAAGGTTTAAGTGTGGAAACTTTGATAAGCACCAAGAATAGCTCATTTTAGGGGTCAATTAAGGGCTATAATTGTATGGTTTAGTGCCCCTTTCATAAGAATATCATGCGTTTAGACTCTAATGTGACCAAAACCGCTAACAAGAGCTTGGAAGATGTTTTTAAGCTATTTTGCAGCCAAACGGAGGACCTAAGGCCGAAACGGAGCAGAAAATGGAGAAACCATGAAGCAGGAGCCTCCCACGAAGCCTCACACGCGTGTGGAGGGGCGTGGAAACATTCCAGAGAGCCCCCACGACCTCCACCACGCATGTGGAAGAAACGCGGAAGAAGAGTCTTCAGGGCTCGACACGTCGAGACCCCCAAATCAGCCCTAAAATCCTGCTGCGGGAAAATTACTATGTTGCCCCTATTTTGTTTCCCCTATATAAGGCTCCTTATTTCAGACCTTTGGGGCATTAGTTCTTAGGTAGTAGATAGCTTAGGTAGGGGAGGAGACTCCCAATAGTTTTAGATCCAATTTTCCTTTCCAAATTCTCATTAGAGTAGATTTAGATTAGGTTGAAGATGAAGATGTAGATCCAAACTTCCTTGGGTATAAATTCTCTCGTTTCAATTTAAAGTTTGAATCTTTACTTTCTTTGCTTTGTTTATATTGCTTCTATTTAATGTTTAGCATGTTAGAGTAGAGTAGAAAGGGGATTGGTGGCCCCATGGTAGATCTATGTGGATGTTTAATATTATTGCTAGATTAAATGTGAGCTTTGTGATTGTTGAATGATGATCTTGTGTGGATGATGTTTATTATTGCTTTGTGCCTAAGTGTGCACCTTAGGTAGCAAACTCAAAGGAAGTGAGTGTGTGCGCGATAGCGGCCACTCACGAGCCTAGATCACCCACATCTCCGCTCTTAGTCCGAAAGGACAAGATCCGAGAGGAGTGGTAGACAAAGTGTTCGATGAAATTCCCCAACCGAATGAGGATGTGGGAGTCCAAAGTGTGACGCCACTTGGTGATGTGCCATGAACTCCCTAGCCTATTCCACATCTCTAGCTCATGAAACCATACAAGGATAGTCCACATAGAGAAGCCTAAGGCCCCGATCTCCGTCTTTACCTTTATTTTACACAACCTTTATCAACCTTCCCCTTCCTTACCAATGAATCCAACCCTTAGCAAATCGTGTAACTCTTTTCCTTCAACCTCTTAGATGCCAACACACTAATTTGATTCCCATTCGCCATCCTTGAGAGACACGACACTCAGGGAGTTTAACTCTTCGTTTTACCACCTTTACATTCACCCTCACCGCAAAATACTACACATCAAAATGGCGTCGTTGCCGGGGATGGCAAACGGTTTCGAATAGTGTTGACATCTTTGAAGTAGAATTTTAAGAGTTCTTGAATTGCTTTCTTTTTGTTTGTTTTATTTTCTTATTTTTATTTGCTGCAAGGACACCGCAACAAAACGGTGTTGCCGAAAGAAGAAACCGAACACTCAAGGAAGCCACACGAGTAATGATTACGGCAGCCGACTTACCGAAACTTTTTTGGGCAGAAGCAATTAACACTGCTTGCTACACCCAGAATAGAAGCCTTATCAACAAGCTGCACAACAAAACACCATACGAATTATGGAAAGGGAGAAAACCTAACCTTAGCTATTTTCATTCTTTTGGATGCAAATGTTTTGTTATAAATAATGGCAAAAGCTATCTGAAAACCTTTGATGAGCGTGCAAATGAAGCTATATTTCTTGGATATTCATCTACCAGCAAAGCGTTCAGAGTATGGAATAAATCTACGATGGTGGTAGGAGAATCAATTCATGTCGTGTTCGATGAATCGTCAAAAGCCAAGGAAATTGATGATCCAAAAATTGGTAATAATGTTCCAAATAATTTTATTATTACTAATGAAGCTTCAAGAGACAATGTTTTACAGGGATTAAAAGATCTGGAAATTAAAGACTCCAATACAGAGCAAAATGGCGCACCATGCGCAGAAAATTCAACAAATGAAGAAGTGGAAGTTGTAGAGCAAGTTGGAGTGGAAGTTAATGCAAGGGATGGAGTGGAACCTTTAGAGGAAGTTGTGGAGGAAGTTGAAATTAGTGGTGTAACACCCCAATTTTCACATCTAGGATTTATTACAAAATCCCTAATAATACAATACATTGCGGAAGCATCTAACCAGCAGAAAACTGGGTGTTACCGCCACGCTTAGGTATCTCTCCTGTACCCAAACGCTAAGGCTAAACTTACAACAACATCAACATCGACATCCAACTTTCTAGGATCTCAACCTCAACCTCTCAACCTCAACTTCCATCCTATTCAGAGCTCACGCTAGACAATATCTGATAAGAGACACGGTGAAGTGTAGTTAGCACGACGGCTAAGTAAGAAAATCCATGGTCACTCAAGATTCAACGAAGGTTTTCAAAACACGTATAAAAGAGTTTTGGTAACTTTTACCGATTTGATGAGATTTCACCTGAAAATAAGTTAACAATAAAGACTTGCACAAAAAGTGTTTAGTGAATCAACATCAACCTGTCTCTTAAGACAAAACCATTTCTTTCTCAAGGTCGTTACAGAGTAACCCTCTTCTCACCTTTAAAACTTCCTTAGTTTCATATTAGCAAGCGTGAGGCCTTTGGAGTATTCTCATAACTCCCTCTTTGACCACTTGGATCATCGAACTCGGGGTCAGTGGTCATCACCCGGTCTAACGCTGATCCCCTGGACGTAAGGTTCGTTAAAATGATTCCTAGCTGGCCTAGCCAGGTCCGTTAAAACGACACCTCCCCGGACTTCTAGAGTAACTATACTTTAAGTGTGCACACCCCCATAAGAATACCTCATCTTATGAGTTATACAGTACTCGGCGAATAGATTTCGCCCTGCAGTATGAACTAATCATACAATATATCACAACGACCACTGGGCAATGGCACTTAAAGCCGCACGTGGGTCAATCAAGGTCCTCCTCAACTTTACTTTAGAAACTAAGGTTTTGAAAACATGATCCTTCCTTCAGTTTTCCTTCAAAAATAAGGTTTTGGCAACCAAAATAGCATATGTTCTTCAACGTAAGTTTTTATAAACATTTTGGGTATACCTCATATTCAAGTCTCATAAATCCCTATCTCAACTATCAATCATCAAATCTTAAGTGACAAAACCAACTTAAGGGATTTCTTACCTTCTAAGTAGCTTCTAAAACCGTAGAAAATATTGTGATCCTCTCCTCCAAATTTCCACCGAAGATCCTAAATAATTTCCACCATAATAACAATATTTTCAATAATTCTTAACTTACAATTAAGTTCTAGGAAAGGATTCTAGGGAAGAAAACAAGGCTTTTAACCGAACAAAGATGGAATTTTACCGAATAGATGATGATCTTGATGAAGAAATTGACTATGGAAGCTCTTGAATTCAAGGAAGAAGATGAAGTTTTCTCTCTCTCTTTCCTCTCCAATATTTCGAAAATGGGAATAGAATGGGGATAATGGGAGATCAAAGCTCTATTTATAGCAAGAATGGGAAAGCTTGGAGAGTAAGTCTCAATTTGGGGCTTGAAGAGTAAGCCACATTGTTTCTTATAAGGGAAGAAAGAAGAAACTTGGAGATCAAGTTTCTATTTAGATCATCTCCAAAATTATTTTAATATTAGCATGTGGCTAGAAGGAATGACACTTGTCACAATGCTATGGTAAATCTTGAAGAATAAGACTTCCCATGCCAGTTAGGGAATAAATCAGATAAAGTTACGGTAGAAAATAATTTAGGGACAATAGGGTGGCTGCCTCGGTTCTAGAAGAGACAAAATAAAATTAAAACATAGATGATATCAGTCAAATAATTGGTATCAAATTGAAGAATATAATACATGTGCTGACAGAAAGAAATTGGCAGAACACTGGATTCGGATTAAAAATATTATTGAGAGTATTTGGTAAGGTATTTTGATATCATTTTCTTCAAATATGTAGTTAAGAAAGTCTAGAACCTACATATAAAATTTCATAGAAACCTAAGGAGTAGAAGTATGGTTTTCAAATTTTTTTTCCAAAACTAGTCCAGAGAGAAAAATTCTGGACAGCACACTGCCAAGGCAAAAACGTAATTTTCTGTGTTTACTCAAATATCCAAATGACCAAAGCTTTTTAAGGATATCAAGTACTATAGGTTGGGGTTCTAAAATAAAAATTTCAGGTAAAACGGAGTTCGGGAAGTATGTTTACCGAATAAATCTTTCGGACTGCGCCGAGTTGAAATTTTCTGAAAAATGAATAGTTCAAAGCATTTTTGGCTAAAAATCATTTTCTAACAAAAATGGTGAATAAATTTCAGGGTGTCACAAGTGGTGGGACCCAAAGTGAACCTACTAATTTTCCCTCTCTCTCTACACGTGAGAACGAACCCATTCTGCCACCCACTTCACAAAACAATTTTCAACCAGATTTGAGATGGCTCAAAAATCATCCACATGATTTAATAATTGGAGATGTGCATGAAGGCGTGAAAACCAGATCAACTGCAAGAGACGCAATGTTCTCGTGTTTCCTATCTCAGATTGAACCGAAGGAGATAGATGAGGCTTTAAATGATCCTAGTTGGATTGAAGCAATGCAAGAAGAGCTGAATCAATTCCAAAGAAACGACGTATGGGAGCTTGTTCCAAGACCAGGCAGTCACAACGTAATCGGTACAAAATGGGTCTTTCGGAACAAAGCAAACGAAGATGGCACCATTGTTAGGAATAAAGCAAGACTGGTCGCAAAAGGCTATTCACAAGAAGAAGGAATAGACTTTGATGAGACTTTTGCTCCAGTGGCAAGATTAGAAGCAATCCGCATTTTCCTAGCATATGCAGCGTACAAGAATTTTACAGTCTACCAAATGGACGTAAAAAGCGCGTTTCTTAACGGTTTACTTGAAGAGGAAGTTTATGTTGAGCAACCACCCGGATTTGAGGTAAAAGGTGATGTTGACAAAGTCTATAAACTAAAGAAGGCATTATATGGGTTAAAACAAGCACCTCGAGCTTGGTACGATACCCTATCAATGTTCTTAATCAGTTGTGGTTTCGCCAAAGGACTAGTTGACAAAACCTTATTTAGAATTCAAGAAAATAATCATATTTTATTAGTACAGATTTATGTTGATGATATTATTTTTGGAAGTACTGATAAATCTTTATGTGAGAAATTTTCTAAGCTCATGCAGAACAGGTTTGAGATGAGCATGATGGGTGAATTGAACTACTTCCTTGGACTGCAAGTTAAACAAATGAAGGAAGGAATTTTCATAAATCAAGCCAAGTACACCAGAGATTTGATCAGAAAATTTGGCTCAGAAGGAAAAAGCTCAGACAAAATTCCCATGAGTACAGCACAACGATTAGATAAGGATGACGAAGGAACGGACGTTGATCCAACGATCTACCGAGGAATGATTGGATCTTTGCTATACCTCACTGCAAGCAGACCGGATATATCTTACTCAGTGGGTGTGTGTGCAAGATTTCAGTCAAAGCCGAAAAATAGTCATCTTGATGCAACGAAAAAGATCATACGATACCTCAAAGGAACAATCAATGTTGGATTATGGTATCCAAAGGAAGGTAATTTTGAACTAACCGGATATTCAGATGCAGATTTTGCAGGTTGCAAAATTGATCGAAAAAGTACCTCCGGAACGTGCCAGTTCTTAGGGGGAAGGTTAGTTTCATGGTTCAGTAAGAAGCAAAACTCCATTGCAACAAGCACAGCCGAAGCCGAATATATCGCAGCAGGGAGTTGTTGTTCGCAAATTTTATGGATGAAGCAACAGTTGAAGGACTACGAAATTAATTGCGAGGACATTAGTATTTTCTGTGACAATACTAGCGCGATTGCGATTTCACAAAATCCTGTACTTCATTCACGAACGAAGCATATCGACGTACGACATCATTTTATCCGAGACCACGTCGAAAAGAAGGATTTAAGGATTGATCATATCCCTACAGAAAATCAGATTGCAGACATTCTCACAAAACCGTTGTGTGAATCTCGCTTCGCAACCTTAAGGCACGAAATGGGGATGATCGAAATCAGCTAAGTGTTTTATTTTATGCCAAGTATTTTATTTTTAAATGCATGTGGCGTGATTATGTGATCCTAGCTGAAGATATGTTTTTACTTGTTTTACAAGTGTGTTTTACGTGTTACATGCATAGCCTATGTGTTTTTAATTTTCACCTGCTTATGTTTTTACTGTGGTGAGTCACCCTTACACGTGTGTTTATGCATGCACCTGCTTCTTATCTTTAGAATTGTTTAGTTGGTTTGACTAGTAATTCTTTTATGTCCTATCTAGTCCTACACGTGTACTATATCTATTTGGAATACTAACCATGTTACATGCAGATGAAAGGACTTTTCCACTTTTGACATGCAAAAAGTGAAAACGGCTTTTGAGGAGTAAAAGCCTTGGTTCTTGAAGTCTTGGAAACCGCTAAAGTGACATTCAATGTCTACTTTTTAGCAGTTTCAATTTCCAAGGCTTCTCAACCCATCTATAAGTTGGGACCTTATCACACATACTCCACCCGTCCAAAGAGTATTGTGTACTTTGTTTTGTTTATTTTTGCAGGAAGCCATGAAGCCCAAGAGACAGGCCGAGAAAACCGTGAGGCACACGTCTAGGAGAATTTCTGAACAAGCACGGTTGGAGATGTTGAAAGCACGACGCATTGCCAATGGTGGACACGAGATCGGTGACACCTCAACCGACCCGATCGTCCTAGAGGAAGAACAGCCCGTGCATGCAGTTGAGCCAGGCGAAGGAATGCAGAAACCTGGTGATCCAGATCCGGACTATGTCCTATTTCTCATGAAAGGCAGTAGACCTTCGGAATCCCCACCTCAAACATCTGGAGCTACTCACTACACAAGCTCAGATTCTGAAGAAGCTTCCATTGCTATTCGCGTTTCTGCCTCTCGTACCAAGACTACAGCCAGTCCAGCCACCGTGAAGAAGAAGTAGAAAGGATTAGTAAAAATCCTTTTGTACTAATTTGAATAAGGCTTATGGTCTAAGTTCCATATTTTCCGTAACCATATGCCTATAATATTTATGAATGGAACAAAATATTCGGATGGTTACATATTCTTGAAAATATTTTATTTGGCCATGCAAAAATCAAAAAGCTACGAGAAAAGAAAAGAAATATTCGAAAAATTCATTTATGTAGCTTGGCAAAAGTTTATAAGATGGCCAAAAGATCTCAAAAGATCTCAAGGGAAAACAAAAAGAAAGTCTATCACTAAACCGTGAAATTCGGGTGCAACAGAAAGGGGATGCACACTATTTCCCAAGAATATTAGATGCTGCCAAAACAGGGGGAAGAAAGGTCAATCAATTTGGCCAAGTTGGTTCAAGTTCCACCGCACCAACTCAGGCGGAACGAACACAGGGGGAAGTAGTAAAATCAACTTTTAAAATTTTTGCTAACCCCGCAGGAAATGTATTTTCTACATTTACAGCCCCAACGCAGGCAAGTCAACCGAATACACCCGCGATGATCGATCAAGAGCGCGAAGACCGAATGGTGGATTTATTTGCCGATCATTTTGGAGTCACACACGATGCCATCTTAGATCAAGAAGGGAGAAATCCAAGAGAGTGTGCATGACGGTATTTGCGAAAAGTGTTTCCCGCAAATGATCTACGCGAAGCCGCGGAGTGTTACAAGATTGGTAGAGTATTCCAACAATTCTACCATTTGGAGGACAAAGATGATTTTGGTAAGCTAAGAAAAAGGATAAATAGCATGTTGGGTATTTGATTTCATTCCTAGCTTACTTTAAATATTGCAAGTTCATGACACATGATGTTTTGTGACATAATGATTCGAATTATTTTGATGGGTCTTATGCTATATATATCTAATTTTATTAGCTTGTGTGTTATGACTTTTAATTTGACTTAATATTATTTGTAGCATGCATGTTGGTTCAAAATTAAAATTCCAAAAGATGAATTAATCCAACAATGTATAATCTTTTGTACAAGTCAAAATTTATAAAGCCGTAGGTCAAAAATCTTTGAAAACTCATCGTAATGGCTAGTCGCAATAAAATCAAAAAAAAATAAAATCAGTTGATTTCTAGACTGAGCCAAATATGATTGAGTATAGGTTTTGGCATCATCAAAAAGGGGGAAATTGTTAGGAATAAAATTGTAATAGTTTTGATGAGCCAATTTGTAATTTTAGAAATTCCCTATTTTATTTTTAGAGTGTAGAGTTTGGACCCGAAAGGCAAGACATGACAATAGTTTGGTTCGAAATATTGTCTTATAGAGTTCATTTTGTAATGACTCTTGTAAGTCATTTGCTTCCACTATACACATGAGTGTATATGATCCAATGGACAAGGCCAAATTATCGTTGCTAGAAAACTTGAGTCCGAATCCTATTAAGAACTTTTTGAAGCTTTGGAGAGCAAGGAATGGAGCTAGTACTATCACGGCTCAAAGTCAATTTTTGGGTCAATGGAGGAACTTATGGAGCTAGTCAAAGGTCAATGGAGGAAGTTAAGTCAAAGCCGAGAAGAACTTCAAGATCCACTATCTCTACACCATATGCTATACAATGCTAAAAAGGATCAAATATATTTACTTGATGAATGGTTAAAGACTTGAGGATATACTTAATGGTCCAATGTTCAAATCCTATTTACTAGATTTTAATACAAAGGAAGAAGCCTTGGAGCTAGTCACACGGCCAAGTCTTTGGAGTTAATCTTTTGGTCAATGGAGGAAGTCAAGGTCAACATAGAGCAACTTTGCATGGATTACACACGCGTGAACACTACACCATTTCTACACACGTGAAAGCTATTTTAAAGCACTATAGAGCATGCTATGGAGTAACTTGGAGTGCAACTTACACTTAGTCATTTTTGCATGACTCAAATATTTTGGGTTCATATTTATTCCAGTACGTGATGCTATGAACCAGAAGAAATCTGAAGGTGGTGATTTTCTAAAGATCATTGTTCATACTCAAGCAAGAACCACCCGGAAAATATTTTGAAAGATCAACTTGCCCAAGATCAAATCAAGAATACAACAAAGTCAAGAATATCAAGCTCTGAAGGATACAAAGTCTGCAATATCAAGTTGAGAATGCAACAAAGTCAAAAATTGGAGGCTACAAGTTTCAAGGATCAATCAAGCCGGAAAAGAAGACTTTGTGAGCAATTACAGATGTAATTTGTCAAAAGTTATTAGCGATATAAAATGTGCAGATCAATTTGGAGATTTTATCAGATCAAATTGGCAAGTTATCATATCAACGGTATGGTCATTAAATGAGAAGGTATGGTCATCAAGATCAGATTGGAATGACCAATCAGATCAAGTGAACGTTCAAAATTTGAATGTTCATAACGAGCAAATAATTCCTTGAATTATAAGAATGCCAAGAAGACTTGAAGACAAGCACGGTTGATATACAGCACTACGAACCAAAAACGTGAAAATCAACTAGCGGTGCTTCTGAGCGGTGAATGCGATAAAAATACAAAGCGCTGAGATATTGAGCTATACACGAGAGGAATTCAAGTCTTAGAAAAGAAATCTTTATTTCTTTGAACAACAGTTGTATCTCTACCGAGGGTAGAAAGGAGTGTAGCTGGGTGCGTAACACTCGGGTGAACAAAGTGCAGCTTTGTGCGTAACACTTAGTTGGAACGTAGCTTTGTGCGTAGCGTTCAGGAACGTAGCTTTGTGCGTAGCGTTCGGGGAGCGTAGCTTTGTGCGTAGCGCTCGGGAGCTTAGCTTTGTGCGAAGAGCTCGTGGTTGAGTGTAGCTTTGTGCGTAGCACTCAGGAGTTTCACTATTGTATCTGGGTGATTGAAGATAGTGGAAACCTTCCTTGGAGCAAGGAAGAAGTGGAGTAGGAGAATTACACCATCTCCGAACCACTATAAATCTCTGCCTCTCATTTACTTTACTGCACTTTACTTAATTGCATGTTCTAACATACTAACCCTTTACGTACTGTGTTGATCATATCATCTGGGTTTGTGTGTTCCCACGTTCGCATGTGGCTCAAACTTTGCATACATATTCCTTGAGCTATTCTAAGTATTTCCAACGTATTGCATGCGAGTTATCTCTTCAGTTTTACGCAGTTTTATTTTATAGCACTTTACCGTACGATTTTCCGCTGCACATTTCAAGTTGAATTTATTCACTTGAAATCTCTGTTGTTGAAGTGTTATAAAGTTTTTAATTGTTTGAGAAGTCTATTCCCCCCCCCCCCCTCCCCCTCTAGACTTCTCCCACCCTATCGGGACCAACAAAAGGCAATAATTATTAATCGGTGAAAAACGGTAAATTGATTTAAAATAATAACAGGATTGATTATTATTAATAAAGGCAAATTGCAAATTATTAATTCTTAATTCTTAATAATAATAATAATAATAATAATAATAATAATAATAATAATAATAATAATAATAATAATAATAATAATAATAATAAGATAATAACAGGATCAATTATTATTAATAATACGGTAAACTGATTTAAAATAATAACAGGATTGATTATATTATTATTAATAAAAGGCAAATTGCAAATTATTACGGAGTAATTCTTAATTAATAATAATAATAACAATAACAATAATAATAATAATAATAATAATAATAATAATAATAATAATAATAATAATAATAATAATAATAATAATAATAATAATCGGATAATAACAGGAGTGATTATTATTATTAATATTAATCAATCAATAATTATTATTAATCAATTATTTTTAAAATTTTCCAAATAAATTTCTATCTAATAAATTTTCATACCACTATATAAATCATGCAACAATGCAACCAATTTCACATCTTTTGCATTCAAAAAAAAAAAAAAAAAAAAAATTCACATCTTTTGTTCAATCCATCTTATCACTTTAGCTTCATACACACAAAAAAATCTACATACAATGGCCCCTATTTTTTTTTACTGTAAATAAGATAAATGTCTTTAGTACTGCGTGGGCAATCAAAGCACGATTGATTCGTCTTTACGAAGTCAAGAACAACCGAGGAAAAATCTTAGAATCTGTGTTGGAAGATGTGGAGGTATATGTTCTTTACATATTGTTTATATATATATATATATATATATATATATATATATATATATATATATATATATATATATATATATATATATATATTTCCATTTCTTATGTTTTTATCGCTTTAATCTGATCATAATTCATGAAGTTCTCACCCCAGTTGTTTCATTTTTATATATTTATCTATTTGTTTGTTTTGATATGAACTAATTGAATCATAATATATATTTTTGTTGTTTCATTTTTATATATTTATCTATTTGTTTGTTTGATTATTTATAATTTAACCTTTAATTTTATTATTTAAATATTTAATATAAAAATATTATCCGTGCATCGCACAGGTAATTTACTAGTTAGCTACTCATTTTAAAAGGGCTACTACTTCCTAACTATCTATCAACTCAACAACCTGCTTACATATATCATCATCATCACTCAATATTAGTATCGTTTACTTATTAACCATTTGACTTCCTCTCTTGAACTGGTTGGTTCTACCGTGAGTTTTAACATTCCAATGTGCTTAAACAGGTTCTAAGATAGATTCTAAAGAGTCCATGAAGAACCTATGACCTTGTTAGATATATGCTTCTTTAATAGACTTTCAAGAAGGTTTTAGTTCGTTGCACAACCCGTAGACTCTGAGACTTCAATGAAGAGGATTTTTGTCCAAGTTTTGAGAACTCTAGATTTCAAAAATAGCTTGGAAGAGGGTTTAAAAAGGATTTTGAAACTTTGAGCTCACACAGCAACTCCACACTAAGAACAAGTACACAAAGGTTAATGAATTGGGTTTAGACTATACACTTTAATTAGTTACATCATTTGTTAACATCAAAATCAAAAGATTATTTGGCTCACCTAAGTGCTAACAATGTTTTAAATAACTTTGTATTTTATAAATTAAAAATAGTTGAATTTTTTTGTTTCCTAATAGAAAATGTAAATGAAACAAAAATTTAGAAAAATAGAAAATTGTAACTAAACAGCCTAGGTTTTGATTGATGATTAACTATAGTATCACAACATCAATTAATCAATAAATATAAGTTCAAGCCTATGACAAAAAATTCTAATTACAAGACAGCCTTGAGGTTCAACAATGCTGATTAGTTAGGTCATATCAAATTGATAACACAAGTAATTGACATTAAACACAAACATTAGTGAAAGTGAGTTGTAATTAGTAGAGATGGATAACATAACATCTAAAGCCTATGTGATATAATTTATAAAAGAGTGGATGCACTATGTATTATTGTATGAAAGTTTGTACAAGAGAGGAGTTTATGACATAAAGCACCACCAACCTTATGAGTAAAACCTTCACCATAAGCTTCATAACATCCAACTTATTTTTGACATATGACAGAATAAATTACACTTAAAAAGAAAAGAAAAGAAAAAGAAAAAGAATAGCAAACCAACCACAGTTATCAACTATAGGTCAAGAACAAACAAATCAAATAATCATTCTACGCTTAGCAACTGCAAACTACTACTGTCAACAAATCAGTAAGAGAGGTCATGGCCAGTTGGTATATAGAGGACGAACATATTTCCACGACAAAGCCCGGCACCCAGGATGGTAGATTACTTGTTGGCACTGTCATGATATCATGCATCTAAAAGCATGGAAGTTGTTTATCAGCAATGACAGAAGGTCCTGTTGAGGAGAAAGTTCAGGGTCACCAACCAGTTTTAGCACGCTTCATTCCTGTGGAGCCAAAAGGAGATAAACTGCCCCTTGGTTGGGGGCTCTCTTCTCTGAAACTGTTGTTCAGCAAAGCAAGCTCCCTAAGCTGTTGTCTCTTGTACAGGTCCTGCGACTCATCCTGTGTTTCAAGACAAATAGGAAAAAAAAAAATCATTATAAAGAATCAGCAGTTTAGGTCCTTCATTTCCCTTTCCTCTTGAAAAACGGAATTATAGTTCTCCAACTTCACTCTTCAGTGGTTAACATCCATATTCATGGAAGATATTACATTCTCAGACACGAGGAAAAAGGAATAAGGAAAAAAGCAGCTTCTGCTACTATAAAATGAGATGCAAGAATGAATAATAGTTTATAGAGCATTTGACCTAGGCACCTAGCTGTTACTTTAGAAAGTAAATGTGAAGTATGAGAGTCTAGAACTACTACTCATTCTTCTTTGATGCTTCAAATTTTGAAGTTTGAACCAATTACATTGTTAGAGGAATATGGCATAAATTCTCACACATTATGCATCTTGTGGAATAAAAAATAGAAAGCATACCACAGGTTTGAGCAGTTCTTCAATAATTTCCCTGGCTTGTTTCAGCTGTGAATCAACAATATTGATTGGTAGCTCTGCCTCAACCAAAACATGCAGGGGATCATTTAGGTGCTCATAACCTGGCCGTCCCCTTAGGCTCTCCTCCTGGAATTGAACAAAATATCTAGCATGTGTCATATGCTAACCAGATGAAAACACATGGACATAAGAGATTCATCAGAAATTTAAAATTCATTAAGTAGAACTAGAAATTTATAGCTTCTAATAAGGTTACCTTGTCTGGGTCTTTTATTGAGCCCTTTCCTCTAATAAATACACGGCACCCAGTAGAAGCCTCCACTCGCTTCAAAGAATTACCACGAGGGCCTAAAAGTCTGCCAACAAAGTTGTACTATTCCACCAAAAACATAACTGTAAGTTGTGATTCATAGCCACGAAGCAACATATACAAGTTATGAGTGCCAACAGTTAATTCCCCTCTCCCTCCATAATAATCTATAACCTCCATTTCAACTTACATTTGGATATCTATCAACTGGAATATCCAAGCGCAGGACCCTCTTTGCAATTAACGAACTTGGGCTTCCTGATGCTGCTTGCCAATCAATAGGCATTCCTTGTGGTCCACTGAGTCTCTGCTTCAAAATAGACATGACCTAAGTAATGCAACCATCCTAATATTCTTGATGAGTTACATGAATATCATCAAATTATAAGAGTTTTATGCAACGGAGGACATGAGATAGCTTCTTTAACTTGGCTCATGTCCATCTATAGGGTGTATTTTTGCAGACAGTTCAATCCAAAGAGTGTAGAATTAAACTCTGTCTCATCTTGGGTTTGAGTTTCACACTTTCACATGATCACATGAGTAGACAAATTGAATATTGATGGAACCCATGCAACCACAACCTATAGAAGCAATAATATGCTTAGATATTTAACTATATTAGACTTCCTCAACTCTACATCAGACAAAAACATAGAGAAGAAACAAAAAATTGGGAGGATCAAACATGATGTCTTACATGGTAATGTCACCTAGTTTTGCTATTGTATATTTAGCACAGTTCAAGAATGAAGCCTTGTGAAACAAAGGTTCATAAGGAAATCACTACATACATGTTACGGTTGAATTAAAACCTTGACAAATTCATAAATCCTTTGTGCATCAGGAAAACAGGAAAAAGCAAATTCCAAGGGTGAATGGGTGATCTTAGAAAATTTCATTTATTTTCTCTAAACAATGTTTAGAGGAATTTCAGAACTCTATATTCATAACATTGTTTTAGACATGAAAGGGTAACAGTTTAACTCAACAATGTGTTTCAGTGTGCACAGAGTACCAAAGCTTTTGGTTTTAAAAACTTTAGCAAATAGGATGTTCAAGAAAGTTGCAAAGCTTGCTAATCATAAATTTGAAAGAAAAAGAATGTCCTTACTACAGAAGAAAAGAAGTGGCAGCGTTGCAAAGGTTAAGAAGTAATTTTACTCAAGCAGTCAAGCTATTGGATTCAAAGTTTATTAGCACTAATCGTGAGATGTGGTATGACCATCTCAAGCCAGATTTATATGATTGTATGTGCTCACCTCCTGTTGAAGGCTGTTCCAGCCACCTAAACCTTTCCCTCCAATATCCTGCATCATGTCAAGAGACGCCATAGGTCTCGGGCTTCCACGGTGCAATCGGTCGAAGTCATTAAATCCTTGGTTGGGGATCATCCCAGAAACTCTGAGAATTTCTGTCATCAAAATGGAAGAAAAATAGTAAAGCAATTTTAGTTTTTTGTTTTTCCTTAAAAGCATACATGTGTGGATATTAGTATATTCGTTATGGTCCCATTGAGTAATGCATCAAATTCGGAATCATATCAAGCCACTAAAAAGTATTGCTAAGAAGCCAATTTCTTAATTTGACAGGGAAAACAGTATCAAATGTTGCAAAAGCAACTTAACTACAAATATCTATAATTGTTTGACGCTAAAGGCAAGAGTCTATTCTACTAAAATCACTTATGATTAATTAGGTACATCTCCATCCATTTTTTATATAGCTAATCTCTCAGTCCTGCAAATTTACAGTACCCTTAATTAATTTATGAAAGGTCCACCTCTGTCAGTCATTAAGAATTCAAGAAGGGTGACAAATGAACCAAAATGAAAACACATTTGATTCAACAAAATACGGGAAAATTTCAAGAGGAATAATAACCCTGGTTCCACCCACCCACCTACCAGAAGATACTCAGGAGAATCATCCATGTCATACAATTAGTTTCTGCAAATTATCAAGAATCTTATAGTAAAACGAGCATCAGAAGTATGGTCACAGTACCAGTCTATTGGCAACAAGTCAAAAAAGAAAAAAAGGACGCACAGTACAAAATTGTGAGTGTATAAATAATTCATTCACAAGAGGCGTGTAAAAAGCATCAAACATAAGGAATCAAACAAAGAGAATCCAAAGAACAAAATCCCAGAAAACAAACAAAAAGAAAAAACCAAAACCACCTTGATTCAATAGTCGACTGCATACGGGAAGAATTTGCGTGAAGGGGGCAAGCTTCTGCCGCTCTGCTAAAAGCTCTGTCAAGTACTGACTACAGGAAATGAAAAGGAAAAAAAAAATGAAAAACCAAAAACACTCGTAATTCACGGGTAAACAATCAAACTTTGATATCATCAACACAGAGAAAACAACAGAAACCCAAAAAACAAACCCCAGAAATACCTATCAATATGCGGGGAAACAGCTCTGGCAGGAGAGAAATTCACGTTCTGATGGTATAGATTAGACATGAATTTTGAATCTGCGGAGCCGTGAATTGAGAGGAGAAACGAAGAGCCCAAAAGCAAGAAGCGTTACTGTTGCGGAGGGGAGAAAAAAGAAGAAAAACGAAAACAAAGAACCGACTGTGCAGTAAAACGGGAAACCCTTGAGAGAGAAATGAGACTGTACAATTGAATGGGGCTTTTTTTAGTAGTAGTAGCAGCAGAAGTAAAGAGTGAGTTGGAGAGGGGAGAGGCTTAAATAGGTGTGGGGTTTGTATATGCACACGTTTCTGCCTGCCTGCCTTTTTAGCCCTCGCCCCTCCTTTACTCCAATTGTGTTTTTAATAATTCATTTCTAGGAACAAACTTTTTAAAAAATTAATTTATTTCATGTTGAGTAAATCAAATATTATCTAATTATCCAATAATAAATATTTTATTTTGAGATTAAGAGTGTAACTTAATAGTAAACTACATTTTTTGACAATCGATAGTAGGTTTCAGGTTGATCTTATCACCTCATCATCTATGTCTATGAATATTTTACTTCAGGATTAAAAGTGTAGCTTGATAGTAAACTACACTTCTTTTTTGCCAACTGACAATAGCTTCAGTGTTGATCTTCACACCTCATCATCTACGTTAATGAATACTTTACTTTGAGATTAAGAGTGTAGCTTGATAGTAAACTATACTTCTTTTCGACAACTGGCAATAGGTCCAGGATTGATATCGATACCTCACCATCTATGTTTATGAATATTTTAATTTAATTCAGGATTAAGAGCGCTTTTTGATAGTAAACTACACTTATTTTCTGTAACTGATAATAGTTTAAAGGTTGATCTTGACACCTCACCATATACATCAATAAGAATTTTATTTCGAGTTTAAGAGTGTAGCTTGATAGTAAACTACACTTCTTTTTGGTAACCGAAAATAGGTTCAAGATTGACCTCGACACCCCGGCCTCCATCTACCAATGAATATTTTACTTCGAGATTAAGAGTATAACTTGATAGTAAACTACGCTTTTTTTTTTACACAACTGAAAATAGGTTCAAGGTTGTTCTTGACACCTAACCATCTACATCAACGAATATTTTACTTCGGGTAGCTTGACAGTAAACTACACTTCTTTTCGATAACCGAAAATAGGTTCTAGGTTAATCTTGACACCTCCCTATCTACGTCAATGAATATTTTACTTCGGGATTACGAATGTAACTTGATAGTAAACTACACTTCTTTTTGACAACTGACTAAAGTGTCAGGATAATCTTGACACCTCACCATCATCGTAAATGAATATTTTACTTCGGAATTAAGAGTGTAGCTTGACAGTAAACTACACTTATTTTTGGCAACCGACAATAACTTCAAGGTTGATCTTGCCACCTCCCCATCCACATCAATGAATATTTGACTTCAAGGTTAAGAGTGCAACTTAACATTAAATTACAATTCTTTTCGGCAACCGACAATAGGTTTACGGTTGATCTCGAAACGTCTCTATCTGCGTCAATGAATATTTACTTCGGTATTAAGAATGTAACTAGATAGTAAACTACACTGCTTTTAGCAATCGATGCTAAGTTCAATGTTAATCTTGGCATCTCTTCATCTTCGACGATAGTGTATAAGCATTTGGGAGTTTAGGTCAGTTGAGATACATCTCACAATTTACCTCATCCACAAGTTTTCATGACATAAGCGGGGTTGGACCATCAAAGGGTACAGTTCAGACATATGAATGGTTAAATCTCAATCATGAGTTACTAAAGAATTTGAGCAATAATTAAATATTAAAAATCTAATAAATTAATAACACATCAAACATAAATATTAGGAGATAACATTTTTACAAGAGAAGAACTAGCTTCATTGATGTGAGTGACTGTGCACTTTCATTTTTTAAGAAAAGTCGAGAGTTCAAAATTTCTTCTAATAGACCATGAAAAAAAAAGAAAAAAGAAAAAAAAAACCTTCTCTTTGCAAGAGAAATATTACATCAAAATAAATATTTTCTTCTAAATTGATGGATACTATCAAATTAGATATTTATTGCAATTATAATTAACCTAGACAAAAATGTGATGAACATTCGTTACAACTCACTATATGGATGAGTCATGATTCAATTATATAATTTCCATTTTTGAAAATTTTTCTTTGAATAGATAGCTATAAAAATAACAAATAAAGACAAAACCACCTAACTACCTAACAGATGGTTAACTTTGGGAAGAAACTTATCATTAAAAAAAAAATATTCATTACAATTACTCTCTATCTCTCAAAATTTGTGCTCTTTTTATTCGAATGTCCAAAAAACACCTTCTTTTTCTTTTCTTTTATAAATATAACAATATATAATTTGTTTGTAGACTATTACAGGTAAATGAAATGTATCCCAATTACACTAGGACAGTGGTAATATATTTCCCTCATCATCCATGTTACCTAAAAGATTCTATGAAAATTTACTAAATTTAAAATGAAAAATAATTTATAATACATTTATTATGCAAAAAAAAGGGCATTACATCAATTCATATTAAATATATATTTAAATTATTTTGTTCCATAAAAAAATAGAGCTAGGACATAGGGAGCATAAACGAACCTAAAAATAATTGAATGATGATTGTTCGGATTTTTGTTATTTTTCTTACGTAATTAATAAATGTTTATAAGTCAAATAAATGAGACTAGAGTATAAATGCAAAATACAATTATATATTACATTCAAGCATATAAAGTTTGGTACTACAATGTCATAGCCTTTAAATTCAAAATAACAAGTCAATTTGTTTGTACTTTTCTATAATTCTAATCATATAAGAACCGTTGAGCATGTGAAAACTTGTAGATAAATCTAAACCATTGATTAGATTTGATGGATGGGAAATCAATTAAAAAATATTTTGTTAATTTTTTGCAGGTTTTCTAGCAGGTTACCCTAAATTTAAAATAAATTTAGAGTGACCTGTTAGAAACCGTGCAAATAAAAATAATTGGTCAAAGTACCTATGAGATCTCTGTACTAAAGTGTTTTGTTCAATTTAGTCATTCTACATTAATTTTGTTCAATTTAGTCTCTGTACTTTAAAAAGTGAAACAATTAAGGACAATATGTTCAAATCTCAATATAAGCATGTATATATAATATTTATTTTTGAATATATTGGTGGTAAAAATAATTAATTTTAAATATTTATAAGATAATATAGGAATTGGCATGTAAGTATGATGACATGGCAGGGAGGATGTCAACACTACATTAGCTATTGTCCTTAATTGTTTCACTTTTTAAAGTACATGAATTAAATTGAATAAAACACTATAGTACAAGGACCTCATAGGTACTTTGACCGAAATAATTGCATGAAATTAGTTAATTTAGGGATTTAATTGTAGGTTTTTTAAGTTCAGTTGCCTAATTGTATTATCAAGTGTCGTTCAATAGTTTATTTGACCATTATTCCTAAAATAAATGTTATATAGATATATAAAGTGAACGATACTAATAAATATTAAATAAAAATTTAAAGTTCATGTAATTTAATAAATTGATGTGGTGTTTGGTTTGCAAAATTGATAGGGAATGCAATTTCATTCTACGAAATAGGTCTATTTATGCTGTTTGGTTTATTTTTATAACCACCGAATAGAATTCTGTCAAATTGACTATTCCCTTTGCAATCGATATAAACATTATTTATTTATTATTTCAAGTAAAAATATTTTTATCATTTGACTATATTTTTATTTTTTTATTTTTAACCAATCAAACATTTAAATATAATTTATTATGTAATTTGTAAAGCAACCTTACATAAAAACTTACCGAATGGTGGCGTTGGGGTGGAAATTTTGTTTTGTTTTATTTTTTCTTTTGAACTTTTTTATTTTACAGTGGAGAGAGCTGGTGTTTCTTGAGTAAATGTCCATTTCTCTAGAATCTCCCCAACCCACGCAGGACCGTATGCAAATGTCCTTTTTTTTTTTTTTTTTTTTTTTTACTAAAGATGAAAAAAAAAAAAAACTAAAAAAAAAAAAAACTAAAAATTAGCAACTTTCCCACGCAACCCCTCCAATTGACTTAAGTTTCAGTTTTGTACCCTCAAATTTGAATAATTACGTTGCCAAACTATTAAGGTACAATTATGAAAAAAATTTCACTTTTGTCCTTGAACTATTATACATGTATCAAATTTGGTCATTGACTATTAATATTTTTAAATTAAGTGCATGACTATGTAATTTGTATCGCATTTCGTCATTGACTATTAATATTTTCAGATTAGGTGTACAACTATGTAATTTGTATCTCATGTTGTCATGTCGTCCAATTTTTTGGGCAAGTTTCCGGCTAACTATTGCTAAAATTTCAATGAAAGAAATAATATGTTCTAATTAAAAGAGTATTTTCTGCAAACTAATTGCTGGAAAAATTATTTTCTCGTTGAAATTTAGGCAATAATTGGTTGGTAAATTTGATGATAGGACCAAATGTGATACAAATTACAAAGTCATACAATTAATTTGAAAGTATTAATAGTTAAAGACCAAATGTGATACAGTTACATAGTCATGCACCTAATTTGAAAATATTAATATTTAAAGGTCAACTTTAATAGATATACAATAGTCAAATGACCAAAAGTGAAATTTCATCCCACAGATACTATTAATAAAAGTAAAATTCTCAACTTCAACTTTCCCGTCCAAACTAATATTATTAATTAATTCATAAAAAAAATTAATAAAGCTTAAGTGGTAACAAAATTTTATTTGTTAAATTTTGAGAATAATTAAAGCAAATTATGCGTAATAAATGAAAAAAAATTCTTAAAATTCTGCATAATTTTATAAGGAAATATATATATATATATATATTCCAGAAGTGTTGTTTTCCCGCCAATCTTAAAAAAATAATTATGTTTTGAAATTTGAAATTACAATCATTTTTTTACCTAATTAAATAATTATAAAAATGCTATATATGTTAATTTAATTTATAGTAATGATTACCTAAATTATTTATTATACCATGAATCATGGTCTACTTTTAAGGTACACTAAACTAATACTCCGTATATTCTTTTTCAACTTAAGTTCATTTTTTATATACAAATAAAATTAATATATAAAAAAATATATCATTAAAAAGTTCTAATTAAAAATTTTAAATAATGTAACACTTATATTGATATTTTTATTTTAATGTATTAAATTAACATACAATTATATTAAATCACTATATTATATTCATTTTCAATATAATATTGGTTCATTTTTAAATTAATGTTGTAGATTGATTTTTTACAATACTATTGCAATATATAATCAAAATTAACATAGACTTGCATTATAATCTCTATATATATTAAAACAAAAGTGTCATTTTTCCGTCCATCCTAAGAAAATATTTCTCTTTTGAAATTTGAAATTATAATAATTCTTTACCTAATTAAATAATAACAAAAATGCTATATATGTTAAATTAATTTATAGTAATGATTACCTAAATATTTATTATACCATAAATTATGACCTATTTTTACAGGGCGCTTGGTTAGAGGGAAGGAATTAGGTGGGAAAAGAATTACAATTCCATGGGAAAAGAATAATGCGGGAATAAAGTGAGAGTTTAAATTGCAATGTTTGGTTTGTAGAAATAAAATTACTGGGAATTTCAATTCCAATGTTTGGTATACATGGAAATTGAGGGGGAATAAGTAGTATAAAGTCCAAAATGCGCATTATTGTTGTTGTTGTTGTTGTTATTTATAATTAACAAATTAATTCACAAATTGTTAGAGTTGTTGCATGTAAAGAATGCAAATTTTGAAGAGTTCTGCATATAAAGAATTCAAAGGAACATACACGAAAGTTATTGTATATAAATAGCGCATATAAAGAATGCAAATTTTGAATAGTTGTTGCATATAAAGATTTAAATTAAATGAACATACACGAAGAGAAGTCGAAGAATAATACACGCTATAATTTAGAAGGGAAAGTCATGTATCAATTTTAGGTTAAAAAAAAAAGGAGGGGCAATTTTGTCTCAATACTATCTTTTTTTCTTCCTAAAATCCATGAAATTAAAATCTCAAGGGGGGCCATGCAGAGACGGAACCACCCTGGAGGCAGTGGGGGCAGCTGTCCCCACTCACCCCACCCCCACCCCATATATAGCCTTTGTATGTATATATGTATATATAGTACATGTTTTATATATACATATATAAAAGCAGAGAAAGGTTAATAGTTGATAAGCTTGCAGAGTTAGTAGGTGTGTTGTTTTGTATAGCAAGTGGCGAGGGTTCGAATCCCTGGTGCTACATCGTTCGTAGCTTGTGTCCAGCACTTGCGTCTTTAGCCTTTTAATTGTATATTAGTATATTACATATATAGCTATTTCTTTTAAAGAAAGAAATAGCTATATATATATATATATATAGGGTAGAGTTCAGGTGTGGCCTGGTCATTAGGTGTGGTCGTGTGGCCTATTTTCAGCCATTAGATCATATCAACTAATCAAATCAACGCGCAATATATGTATGTTACAGAACACACCATTTTATGTACTAAAACGCACCAGAGGACCGATAAAACACACCATTCCACACAATATACACAAATGCGTCTATTCACTTAAAATTCATCAATACACTTAATAAAACACATCATTCTACATATTAAAATGTACCACAACGTGCCTCATGTCAGATTATAAGCATACACTATTTACACATATTAATTTACACATATTAGAAAACATGTGCTAAAATATGTATCGTTATACGTATTAAAATGCACCACACTTATTAGAAACACATATGTTAAAATACACACCATTCAATGTATTACAATGCACCATACGACGTATTAAAACACACCATTCCACAACACAGTTACACATCATTCTACGTATGAAAATGCACCAACGGATAGATTAAAACACACCATTCTACAACACAGTTAATGCACCAACATACGTAATAAAACGCACAACAGCATGTATTAAAACGCACCACACTATGTATTAAAACACATCATTCCACAACACAGTTACACATCATTCTATGTATGAAAATGCACCAACGGATAGATTAAAACACACCATTCTACAACACAGTTAATGCACCAACATACGTAATAAAACGCACCACAACATATATTAAAACGCACCACACTATGTACTAAAATGCACCATTCCAATCATGTAATATAAATACTAAAATTACCATAATAACCCCACTTAAACATACGCGAATTTCAGTAAGATTAATGAAATTGGACGGTGTTGATTAGGCCACACGACCGCATCTAAACTACAGTCCGCATATGAGCCAACTTCTATATATATATATATATATATATATATATATATATATATATATATATATATATATATATATATATATATATATATTAATAATAATAATAAGATGTATAATTTATAATGTGTTTTGTATTTGAATTATTTTATCAAAAGAAATCCTGGATACGTCACTGGGGCCATGGGATTCTAATTCCATGAAAATGAGGGAATTGCAATTCCGTGCAATTCCAATTCCCTCCAACCAAACGAAAGAATTTTGTTACATTCAGAATTAGGTGGGAATTAAGTAGGAATGAAATTGTAATTCCCTCTAACCAAACGCCCTGTTAAGGTACACTAAACTAATACTCAGTTTATTCTTTTTCAACTTAAGTTTAGTTTTTTTTTTTATACAAATAAAATTAATAAATAGAAAATATATAATTAAAAAGTTCTAATTAAAAAATTTTAAATAACACATATCTTGATATTTTTATTTTAATATTTTAAATTAACATACAATTATATTAAATCAACTTAATTACGTATGACAATTGAAATAATTCTTTTTTAAACTTTTCATGCGCATAAAAGTAAACTTTGGCGCAAAATAAAACAGAAATAAATCTCATTTTTATTTATATAGATCTCTATTCTTTTTAGAGTCATTAAATAATAATATGGTAATTTAGTGGTAAAATATATATATATATATATATATATTCTATTAAAATAAAAAATTCTAAATCAAAATAGATATGCCAAATTTAATTTATTCTAATAAGACAAAATTGAAATCTTCTATTCAATTTAGTATTTTTGTATTATAGGTATTTTAACTTCCATTTGTTTTATTTTTTGAATTTTAATTAAAATTGTTAAAATTAAAATTTCATGATTATGAGGTATATTATGTTTTAATATATATATATATATATATGTGTGTTTGTTTTTTTTGGTATGTATGTATTATTATTATATATATATATATATATATATATATATATATATATATATATATATATATATAGCTTATTTCATCCATTATTCATTCCCAATATATATTTTTATTTCATATTAGTTTTATAGACATGTTAGTTATACATTAGCATATTCACATATACATGCATATATATATATATATTCATCAAATTCTTACTTTTTTTATTTTTTTATTTTTTTTTGTAATTTAGGGTACGCATATACATGCATCCATAAAAAAGGGTCAAGTTGATGAATTTAAAAAAATCTTTTCTGAGGGTCATATCTACTCCATTAAAAATTTTATTGTTGCAACAAATGACATGAGATATAAAACTTCCAATATTACAATAACCACTTTCCAAACATGATATACATGTTGAAAACTTTTGATCAACTTGGTCCTGCCGAAATTAATGCATCCGAACTATTTGATAATATTTATTATGTTTCTCACTTCGTTTACCATTTTAAGTATATGTTTTATATTTAGTACAATTTTTGTTATTATGAATATATATATATATATATATATATATATATATATATATATATATATATATATTTGGTTGGTTCTGTGATCTCGATTAAATCTCCACGTACAACAACCATAATTAATGGGTCTGGTTAGAGTTTAAAATCACATATACAAAATTTAAAATTTACATTTTTTTTTAAATTTCTAATTATAATTTTTTTAGTTATTATTCATATTGTTAGAATTATAATAGATATAAAATAAGATTAAGAATAATTCAATTTAATTATGTAATTTTTCTCTATAAATTTATATAAGTATGTACATGATTAGAGATTATATTAATCATACAAAATTTTAATTTTGTATGCTATGATAATAGATACTTGACCAAATATATCAAAATTGAATTATATTATTATATTGTACATTTTAATATATTTATATTTTTAAATTTTTTTTATTTAAATTCATAATAACAAATTTTTTTCCGTGCATAGCACGGGTAAAACACTAGTAATAATTTATAATTATCATTTACACTATAATAATATCTTCATATTGTAGATATCTTTAAATTTACTAGTATGTTCACCCGTACGATGCACGAAATGGATTTGTTATAATATATTAAGGATATTTGGATCGATATATAATTATATAAATTATAACATCAAATATTATACTGTGTAATTGAAGATATGTTTTAGATTGATTATGTTTTCTTATGTTATCATTATTTGAATTCCAGCAAATAATTGCTTAATTAATAGCTAATGTGTAGATGTACGCATGCGGTGCTAGAACTTTAGAGATTTTATATATCATTGTTTAGTATTTTTATAAATTGGGCAAATATGCTCGTTCTCTAGTAACTCAGTTATAGGAATCAATTGCTATTCTAACTCATATGTATGGAAGATATATTTTTGTGTAGATATATAGCAATTTTTTTCCATCTTGAAAAAACATAATATCACCGGTTGTATTTACACACATTATTGAAAATCTCTTTGTAAACAACATTGGTAGTAGCTAGGGGTGTGCAATTTACCAAAATTTTTCGGTTAACCGACCGAACCGAAAAATTTCAGTTAACCATTAACCGAACCGAAAAATTTGGTTTGATTAATGATTAAAGGAATCTTGAAACTTCGGTTAACACCTAATTCGGTTCGAAATGTCGGTTAACCGAATTAACCGAACGGTTAACCGAATATATATATATATATATATATATATATATATATATATATATATATATAAATGATTTGTATTTTATTTTAATTGGATTTATTATTTTAGGTGTTATTTTTTAGGTTTAAAAATTTTAGTTAATCGGTTAACCAAAAAAAATTTCGGTTCGGTTAATTCGGTAACACAAACTTCGGTTCGGTTAACAGTTAAAGGTTTTAAAATTTTGGTTAATTCGGTTCGGTTAAAACGGTTCGGTTAACCGAATGCACACCCCTATTAGTAGCAACACAATCTTGTCCATCCTCGTATAGGACTAATTAACACTTTCAGACTATCAGTATGGGTGACTCGGGAGAAAGTCATGTACAATTGGTCGTGATTTAAAACTGGTTTTTTCATAAATAACCCAACGTGAGTTAGTGTTCCGCCGTGGCTTTTGTTGGTAGTCATGGCATATGCAAGCATCAATGAGAATTATTTATGCTGGAACTTGGAGGGCAATCTCGTATGAGAAAGAGTGAGAGACATTCGAGGGACAAGAACTTTGGTTCCTTCATATGTCCCATTAACTATTCTTGCTTCAACAATGTGATCTGCCAATCTTGTGACGCGTACTGTTATAAAGACCAAAAGAATGGTCTATCTTCCGCAATAACATAACCTGTGCACCGACCTTTAATTAATGTCAATGAATGATTAAGAAAATCATACAATTTCAAACTATTTAAGAATTTAGGAGTGTGTACTTCTAATAGATTTTCATCGTTTGGTTCTGCCTTACACAAATAGTTACAACTTAAATATGTTCGTCCTTAATTTGCATTGCATTATATATCATTAATTTAATTACTTATCGGTTAGTTATTGCAAGATCTTAAGGTACACATATATTTTGATATTCAGTAAGTATAACTATATTAGAGAAAAATTCACCTGGGAGTAATGGGATAATTAGTTGAGTGATTGTTGGTTGACCGTAGAGTATTAATATTCTCTGGACAAATAACTGTTGGAAAAAATAGCATAAAATGACATTTTAGTGGCTATATTGTGGTACAAATATATGTGCGGTCCACTTTCGATTTGGGTTAGGTCAAAGTGGATTCGGGTTCTTAGTAGTTAGATGAAAAGATTGATATATTGTACACTAAAAAGGGTAATGCGTAAATGAGAAATTGATTCTCAAAGTTGACCCATTTGAGTTATAAAAATGGAGAGAAAAAACTTTCAAGTAACTTTTGTCCCACATTGATTTGGGAAGTGGGTTTGCACAACTACTTATACAAGAGTCTTTCTAAAGCTTATCGAATTGTATGGCATATAGGTTTTCTCTCGCGCACAGGGGTGCAAATCAAATCCCAAAATGAACTTGAAAGGGCTAGACTCGTGTCGACCGACTAGACTCGTGTGCGTCGACACTTGCATGAGATTGCATTACAGGAAAATATAACAGTAATTTTAATCTACAATTGTATTACCATATTTTAATGTACAATTATATTACGAATAAGAATTATATTATCATATTTTACAATATTACGCTAACCTTAATATTATCGGAGTGTTTTTTATTTAAATTCATAATAACAAAAAAATTTTCGTGTATAGCACGGGTAAAACAATAGTAATAATTTATAATTAGCATTTACACTATTATAATATCTTCATATTGTAGATATCTTTAAATTTATTTGTTTTGTATTTTAGTTCAAAAATTTTAAAATTAAAATTATTTTATTTTATTCGAATTTAATTGTGTATATTTTCAATCTTATATCTAAATTATAGTAAAGATTAATATTTGTATTGATTTAAACTTAAAATAACGATAATGATTTATAGTTGTAATGATTTATATTCATAATATAGTAATGAATTATACTCATAATATCATAAAATAACTAAAATTATATTAAAGAATGAATTATACTCAAAAAGCATGGTAATAATTCATTGTTTTAATAATTTATGCTCAATATAATTACAGACTATATTAATTCATAAAAATTTAACAATTAAATTCTTTTAATTTTTACATCCAGTTTCCTTAATTATAATTACTAAAATAAGAAATATAATTAATAAAATAAAATTATAAAATTAACAAAATATGTGATCATGAATATTTAGAAATTTTTAAATACATACATACATATACTTATGCACTATATTAATCATACAAAATGTAAATGCTAAGTTTTTATTTTTTAAATATAATTATTTTAATTATAAATCTATCAATATCTGTACTTACTACTAATAAAATCAAAATCATACTTTTTGCAATTTTCCGCCAAAACTATTACTGTATAACATCTAATAACTATTATGTTAATTAAGCTACTAATTACATGAATATTTGTATAATTACAATTAAACATGATATACAAGTATAACTGCACAATATTAGTATAATTATATATTAATCACTATGGTAATTAAGAAATTAATTATACAAATATTAGTATAATTGACTAATAATTATTATGTTAATTATTAAGCTAATAGTTACACATACATTAATATAATTACAATTAAACATGGGTTGTTGAATTTTTATAATAATTATGATTAATTAATTCAGATATGGAGGAAGAAGAAAAAACTAAATGCGATATGATGGAAATAATATACTTACGGTATAAAAGTATAATTGCACTTATATTAGTGTAATTGACTAATAATCATTGCTTAATAATTATTATGATAATTAAGCTAAAAATTGATCGTTGGATTTATTTTATAATAATTACAATTAAATTATTTCTCATTTTTTCCATATTTATTTTAGTAATAATATAATTACATGAGTCATATTACATAACAATTTTTTAAAGATAATTGTAGACAAACAAGTCATATATTATTCAATTAATTGAGTGATACTTTTGCACTAATCTTATAATCAAATAAATGTACACGCTTAATATTAGAATTTTTTAATAATTTCATTTTTAATTTTATTATCTAAATATATAATTAAAAAAATTATCCGTGTATCGCACGGGTAATTGAACAATTATTTGCTCTAATTCAAGCAAGTAAAACATCAGAAAACATAATCGATCCAACTAATTTCATCGATTGCACTATATAATATTCGATGTTATAATTTATATAACTAGTACTCCACCCGTGCAATGCACGGGCAAAATATATATATATATATTGGTTCAGTGCAATTTTTGTTAATATGTGAATTTTTTATTATAGCTTTTTTATATGCATGCGTATTCTCAGATAAATCTACACAAATAGATTTCCAGTGAGTTCAATTTTATTTCTTTTTTTTTTTAGTATTTTCATTTACCTAAACATTAGAGTGTTAGATTTGAATTAATTATTTTTGACATAAATAAACAAAATATCTTTGTTTATTTTTATGATTTAAAGTGCAAAAATATAATATTTGTATTATTTGTATGCACATGTCCACAAAAACTAAGGGAATATTGGACAATGCTGAAAGTAAGCTGTGAGTTTACATCCACAAAGAACAAATACATACAGAAAAGGCAGTTGTACGCCAGTAATGTTCTTTTCTAATTTTTTTTAACGTCTTTCTTTACATCTATATATATATATATATATATATATATATCAGCTTACTATTCATTTATTTGGGATGTTGTTTGCCCTCATCTATGATCCTATAAATGCAAATTATGTAATGCATCAATGCCTTTTGGCCTTTTATAATTCTTATTATTTGGACTGAGACATGTACCTATATATGTTTTGGAATAAAATTCCATATCTAATAGTTTGATATGATCTTACAAATAAATGGCAGATATAAGTTCCCTTCGCAATGCACAATAAATAAATTGTAAGCGTATTTTCTTGTAATTAATTTCATTTTTGAAATGTAAGCAAACTAAAATGTAATAAATGTTACAGGTATAAAATGAGAACAAAATATAAATTACAGGTTATTAAATACCTCCTTATAAAATGTGAATTATTTTTTTAAAAAAAATTAATGACAAAATTGCATGTGTGAGAATAATATATGACGAATATTAAAAACAATTTGTTATTTGTATACTACTACAAATAATAAAATATACACAACATATATATTAAGCATAAAAACGTAAGTACATAAATATTAAAGAATTTGCAAAAAAAGCATAAATATTAAAGAATACATACACGAAGCTCAATAAACAACCTTGTCTTTGTTGGCAATTCCAAATTTAGTTACAGACTATCATTTTTGCCATTTAACATCTCAGACTATTAGTTTTTGGACGCTTTTAGTCCTTCTCATGACTTTTCCTATTTTAGTAAGGGCATTTTTGTCTCTTCATATTTTTCTTTTGTTATTTTTTTTCGGTTTCAACCGGTTTAATTGGTTTTACTCTGTCTTTGTCATAGGCGCTAGCCGTTCAGTCGAAAATGCGGAAGAGGATGAAACCTCCACTGGCGGATGCAGAGGTGCTTCCCACTCTCCAGGCTAATTATTAGAAGAGCTTGAAGGAGGTGAACGACCTGGCTCTCCGAGTTGGTCAACTGGAGTCTGCTTTAGAGGTCGAGAAGAGGAAGAATGCTGAGGCCGCGGACTTGGTTGTGGCTGCTTACAAGTCTTCTCGTGCTTTCGAGGGGGATGCTTTGAAAGAAGCCCGCTCGAGACTGAGGCTACTTGCCTTGGAGTAGCTGGACTCGGAAGAGGGTAGGATTTATCTTACAGACTTAGGAGAGGAGGATTATCATGCCGGTTCGCTGGAGATGCAAAGGGATATCTATCTAGTTCTCCTTCGTAGGGATCCAACTTTTGATCCCGTAGAGTGGGGCCTACCGGCTCAGCTAGTCGATCTTCTTCCTCGCATTCCTCTACCCCCGCACGTCACCAGGGGGCCGGAGAAACCGCTAGGATCACTCCGGAGGGCTCAAGTGGAGGGCAGATTCCGATGGACCCAGCCTATCTGAATTCTGCTGCCAACCTTAATGCTCTAGCAGGGATGGATCATAACCCAGTTCTTTCAATTCCCCATCTGACTGAGGAGGAAAAGACTACTGAAGGCAGCCTGCAACACCGTTCCCGTCTTCGTGGGATTACCAGCGACCCTCCCCCTACTGGCCCAACGGAGGGGGAGCCTGCCGATGCTCACCAGGAGGCTTAATTTGACTTTTTATGTTATCCTTTTTGCTCAAACTCTTGTCAGGCTTGTTTTGTTAACAACATGCCTTTGAACTATTTTGAATGACAAACGCTTTTCCTTTAAGCTCTCTATTGTTGCAAATGTCCGTACCTTAAAAACTTTTCTCGACTCGGGGCTCCTCCGAGTCCCTCAATCGCATAAGAGGGGCGCGTTAGGGCACTTTACTAGCAGACCCGAGTGCTCACATGAGATCATAACTCAGCTCCTAAGTAAAAATGCCAGATCCATTTGATAAGTTATTACAGCTTCTTAACAGGGCAGGTAGGCTGCCAAGCTCACTCGTCTAGAAGCGATCATAGATCACTTTGGTTATCACAACTTAACTTCTAGGAAGGGCAGGTAGACTGCCAAGCTCACTCGTCCAGAAGTGATCATAGATCACTTAGGACTTAGGTTAAGTTATCGCAACTTATCTTCTCAAAAGGGCAGGTACACTACCCAGCTCACTAGTCCAGAAGTGATCGTAGATCACTTAGGACTTAGGGTACGTTATCGCAACTTAACTTCTCAGAAGGGCAGGTCGACTGCTAAGCTCACTCGTCTAGAAGCGATCATAGATCACTTAGGACTTAGGTTAAGTTATCGCAACTTAACTTCTCAGAAGGGCAGGTAGACTGCCAAGCTCACTCATCTAGAAGCGATCGTAGATCACTTAGGACTTAGGTTAAGTTATCGCAACTTAACTTCTCAGAAGGGCAGGTAGACTGCCAAGCTCACTCATCCAGAAGCAATCCTTAGGACTTAGGTTAAGTTATCGCAACTTAACTTCTTAGAAGGGCAGGTAGACTGCCAAGCTCACTCATCTAGAAGTGATCGTAGATCACTTAGGATTTAGGTTAAGTTGTCGCAACTTAACTTCTCAGAAGGGCAGGTAGACTGCCAAGCTCACTCATCCAAAAGCGATCGTAGATCACATAGGACTTAGGTTAAGTTATCGCAACTTAACTTCTCAGAAAAGCAAGTAGACTGCCAAGCTCACTCATCCAGAAGCGATCGTAGATCACTTAGGACATAGGTTCTGTAAGACTGCATTTTCACTTGCAAATAAACTCAAACTTCATTGACCTTTAAATATTCATTACAATCCCAAGGGACGAACTGTCTACCAATAAAATTTCTTCAAATGTATCGCATTCCAAGTTCGATCAATCGACCGCCCATACATGGTTTCCAGGGGGTAAGTTTTAGGGCGTACTACTTCTCTGATACGATAAGGACCTTCCCACTTAATCGCAAATTTTCCTCCCTGGGTGAGCTGGCTAGCCTTTCTATCCCTCAAGACCAAATCACCTTCTTGGAATTGTTTTTCCTTTACTCGCTTATCATGGTAACACTTCACTGATTGCTAGTACTCGGCCATCCGTCCGTAGGCTGCATCTCTCCTTTCTTCTAAAAAATTCTTTTCCACTTGCAAGTTTTCCTCATTCTCCTCATCGTCATATTGCAACACTCGATGGGTCAGTGTGGTGGTCTCTGTGGGTACCTTGGCCTCAAACCCATAAGTTAAGGAAAATGGAGTTTCCCCTGTCGCTCGGCGTGGAGTCGTCCGGTAGGCCCATAAGACTCGGTGTAACTCATCAACCCAGATTCCTCCCAAATCACTCAATTTTCTCTAATTCCATCGATAATGGTCCGATTGACATTTTCCACTTGTCCGTTAGCTTGCAGGTAAGACACGGAGACCTTAGTATGACGAATTCCATATTGCTGACAGAATTCAGAGAAAGACTAGCAATCGAATTGTCGTCCATTGTCACTAACCAGGTGCTCAGGGAGCCCAAAGCGACAAATTACTTTCTTCCACAAGAATTTTCGGCATTGGAACTCGGTAACAGTTGCTAAAGGCTTGGCCTCTACCCATTTGGTGAAGTAATCTACCGCCACCGCACAGAAACGAAGTCGTCCAGGTGCCTGAGGTAGCGGGCCTATGATATCAATTCCCCACTTGGCAAACGGGATGGCGATAGTAATCGGTCTGTAATAGAAGGCAAGCCGGGTATCTTTGCGCGCGAAGGACTGACATACCGCACACCTTGCCACCCGATCAATACAATCTCGAACCATTGTCGGCCAGTAATATCCTTGCAACACCAACTTGCGGGCCAAAGTGTGAGCCCCTTGATGGGTGGCACAAATTCCTCAATGAGCTTCTTCCATGACCTGACTGGCCTCTAGAGGCAGGAGGCACCTTAATAGTGGTCCTCCAAATGACTTCTTATACATGTGACCATTTTGATCGTCTCTGGATCTTTGCAGCTTCGGCGGGGTCGTTGGGAAGATCTCCCTTTTCTTTGTGCCTCCTGATTTCCTCCATCCAGAACACCTCAGGGTTCAGCGTATTTGAAATCTGAGCGACCTCTTGTGTTAGTTCTAGATCAATACTCGCTTGAAACACTTTTTCCTTTTGATAGATCCTTAGGAGGTGATCCGGTATTCCTCATAGAGCCATTTTAGATAAGATATCAGCTTCAGTGTTTTCGACACGAGGTACGTGCTCCAACTTATAAGCCTCAAATTCTTTCAAGAGTCCCTCAGTGATTTTCTTATATTGGCAGAGCCTTTCATTCTTTGCTTTGCAAGCTCCTATAACTTGTCCGACTACCAGACGAGAAACAATTTTTATTCAGATCTTTTGGACCTGAAGTGCTTTGGCCAATCGTAGTCCACCTAACACAGCTTTGTACTCGGCCTCATTATTAGAAGCCCTAAAATCGTATTCCAGAGAGTAGTGCAAAAGGAACCCTTCCGGCGTAGTCAACATGACCCCGCCACTCTTCCGGACGCAGATAGTCTTATTTTTAATATAAAATAACCATCTGCGTCTGGTGCTTCCTAGTTCCAGACGCATATGGTCATTTTTATTAAAAAAATAAAATTATTTTATAAAAATGCCCCTGATCACCTCACTGTGTATTTGACCATATCATTTGAGGAATAAATATCGTAATTAAATTTGAGAAGGAACTCCAATGAGGTATATAAACAAATGGCAAACATCAAACAACCATTCTTCTACTTCAAACACATTGAAATATTTAACAAGCTGATTTTGTAACTTTTCTAGATTCTGCTATCGTTCAGAATGAAATGTATAAGATACTTGTGCATCCATCTCTGTCAACAGTACAAAACCTTCCATTAAACAAGTAGAAAGTCCAGGCTGCAGAACTTGAAATGCAGAACATGTCATTGATATGATTAAATGGTTGAACTTGAAATGCAGAACATGTCATTGATAATTCTTCATAACATAGCAAAAAAATCAAATATAATCATTTTAATCAGCCTGAACTGATCAAGCTACAACACTAAACCTGGTTGTTGGCACAAGAAACCTTTGTGAATTATTGGATAGAATCTTTTAATACAAAAATTTCAACAATTTTTAATAACCCAATGCCATTCTTAAAGTTTCAAGAGTAAACAGTATAGTGATGTAGCTTAGCAAAACTAAGTTTAAAAACCTACATTGTACTCAAATAGCATATAACTTGGAAAATTAGTATGCCTGACCAGAAGCTTCTCATGCCATAAGAATATGCTCACCTCATCATATTATACACACAGTAAGATTAGAACACACAAAATAGTTTCTTCACATGGCACATAACCCATGTGGCCATACTAGCTACATGTTGGACAACTACTGCAAGTGTAAATAAAACACATGTTGAAAAAGGCGTATTTAATTGAGTGATGAACATAGCATTAAATGCGATCTAATGATAATAACAAGAACATAGCTATGCTTAGAACAATTATGAAAATTGGACCTATCCCAGGTGGTAAGAAGTCCTTCTCTAAGCCTAGAGATGTTTGCTTAACCCAAGACAACCAACTTATAGTTTTTACACCATCAGACATGGTGTTCATAACAACATGAACATCACTGCTTATATATGCCATTGATTATCTAATAACTCACCATCAACATTACATGTAACAGTCTTTGAACTAGAGTACACATATATTAATGAAAAACTGGTATAAGTTAGGAACACATTAAAATGTTTGTACTAAATAAAGAAAATGCAACCTTTAGATACTATGCAATATAAAATCTTATAAGCAAACAAAAAGGAATGCATCAATTCTAATAATTAAGTATAAATTCTTACCTGCAACCACATTTTTATCAAAAGTGTCGGGAACAGTCTCCGGGCAGACCTCAAAAGCCTCACAGTCCTCCAATAGCTCATCAGAACTAACAGCTTCTTGTGAACTATTGAATGGACTTGAAAATTAAAATTTGAAACCTAGAAATAAGCAAATAATAATATCAATAATAAAACAGATGATACAAACCTTAAGCAACACTTGAGCAAACATTCTATCAACCAATAACAAAACATATCACCAAAATCAATGTTGTATTTCAAACACATGCACAGACAAAAAGAACTTGAATTACCCCATTGCATAGATTCCTTTCCAGTGTTCATTATCTTAGGTTTTGAGAATGGAGATAACAAACTCATTTTTTCCAAGGTTGCCTCTGCTTGAAAATAAATGGGGAATGACAATTCCAGCAAGTAAATGAAGATGTGGGTTGATGTTTTATGAAGGAGACAGTAAAAAAGATGTGGGTTGATGTTTCATTTGGACAATTAAAATGCAGTATTTCGCCTTGATTAGTTATACCTAATGGGTACCAACCTTCCCAGTTCAACTCACTATTGCCCTTGAATTGCATATGTTCAAGAAAAGAGTCAAAAGACTAAAGATAAAGTTCTAGCCACTAGGTGCTAGTGTTAGAACCTGGGAAATCTTCCATACTTCCCTGGCTAGTGAAAAAGGCCCGACTTCATTCACAAGCTAGGAAAGCATTCAAAATTTCCCTCTATACAGATCACTGTGCAAATGTGGCCTAGAATCTTACAAGTTGACATTCTAACTTAAGCAAAAAGGTAAAACCTAATTTCTCCAATGAAAGATGAAGGTAAGACAATCCTTAAAAAACAGAGACAAAGTCCTTCAAGATGCCAGGGGAACAACTCCACCAAGTCACCAACTACACTTACTCAGCTGTAAAACTATGATATCCTCAAATAAAAGTTAATTCTAGATTTAATCTCAACTATAATAGCATTTTCAAATTTAGTCCTAGACTAATAATTTAACCGTAGTTAGTTTATCCTTAATTTTGATGACAGTTCCATATTTTGCTCTAGTAGCCATATTCTAACAGACTCCACACCTACATTTTCACTGTCTAAATGTGATGCCAAAATGAAATTGGTAATGAAAGAAATTTACTAGAAGATAAGAGTAAATTAACTTTTAACCCTCAAAATTTACAGATGGATATGTAATTGATAGCAATAGGACTAAAATTGGAACCATCATGAAAATCAAGGATAAAATATGGTAGAATTATTAGCTGATTAAATTTAGAGTAGGAAAATTTTCAAATTCATGAAGTAGATGTAGTCTTGCTCCGCAAATTCACAAAAAGAACAACGTACCTTTAAGATCTGGGAAGCGCTGACGCTTCTTGGTACCACTAGTCTCTGGTGGGACGACGCTAGTATTCTTACGTCCACTTGATTCATACAAATTTAGTTTAACACTCTCAAACTATAAAATTTCAGAACAATCCAGCACAACAATAGCATTCAATTTCCAAACCAAAAAAGGAAATCAATACGAATTGAAGAATTATAATGCATTCGTGAATTCTCGCCTAGAACAGCTGAAGAATAGGCTTCACGTGCCACCGCTTGAATCCCGGTAGATGAAGTTTTGAAAATAAGGGTACTATGTGTATTAAAATCACAAAATTAAAACCACAAATCTATAATTCATAAAAGCCCTAATTTACAAAAACTTACGATGGCAGCAGCGACAGAACGAGGTGGGTGGCGAGGTTGGGCGACAACGACGATGGCGACGGTGACAGATCGACGGCGACGGGGCTGGAGGCGTCATGCTGGACAGTGAGGCGACGGGGTTGGAGGGAGGCACGGAGATGGAAGGCGATGGGGCTGGAGGCGCGGAGATGGACGGCAAAGGAGTGCAGCGGACGTGCAGCGAGGAGAGGAAACCGGCGGCGAGTGGCGTTGGCTGGAGTGGTGACGAGTGAAGACCGGTAATGGAGTTTGAAGATGTGGCGATGGTGTTTGGAGTTTGAAGATGCAGCGATGGTGATCCTCTAGATCTAGATCTAAAAGCATATACATAGTATATTTTAACTTAAAAAAATAATAAAATAAATAAATAGGTAACACTACGTACCAGCTGTGTCCGAAGTGCAAACTTCGGACACAACTGGTTTATTTAAAAAAATAAATTAAAAAATTAAAAAATAATTAAATAATGGACATTTTAATTAGAAAAATGCCACCGCGTCACTTTACGCGTTCGGAGTTTCAATTGTCCTATATTTTTGATCAGTTTTGTACTAGTGGCTTGACCCTTAATAGAAGGTCGCGGGTGATATTCAATCCCGTATTGCGTGAGTTCCATTGCCCACTTAACCTGTCGACCCGAGGAA
This sequence comes from Ipomoea trifida, assembly GCA_003576665.1. Lineage (NCBI taxonomy): Eukaryota > Viridiplantae > Streptophyta > Magnoliopsida > Solanales > Convolvulaceae > Ipomoea > Ipomoea trifida. The sequence continues at coordinate 12,721,377 of CP025650.1, forward strand.
CTTGGGCTCCGCAAGGTGCCTGCCAATTGTTGATCGGTAAGGACTCGGATGGGGTGAGCCTGGAAATAAGGTACCAATTTGCATGCAGTAATTATCAGGGCATACACCACCTTTTCCATGGGAGTATACCGGATCTCTGAAGCCTTCAATGCTCGGCTCACATAGTAAACCGGATGATGTATCCGGTCATCCTCTTCTCGGATCAACACCGAACTGACTGCCTTTTGAGAGGTGGCTAAGTACAGGAACAATATTTCTCCTTCTTTAGGAGTCGACAATAGCGGCAAAGTCAGCAAGTATCTTTTTAATTCCTCAAAAGCCGTTTGGCATTCTTGCGTCCAGCGAAATCCTTCTCTCTTTTTCATTGCCTCAAAGAAGGGCAGGGCCCGATCTGCAGATTTGGAGAGGAATCGATTAAGGGCGACGAGCCTGCCGGTCAATCTTCGTAACTTTTTGAGAGTCTCTGGAGGCTGCATATCGAGGATGACCTTTACCTTTTCAGGGTTAGGCTCGATCCCCTTCCTAGTTACCATATAACCAAGAAACTTTCCTCCGCGCACTGCAAAGGCGCACTTTTTTCGGGTTTAATCTAAGATTGTACCTTTCCATGATTGTGAAGGTGGCCGCCAAGTCTTCAGCGTGCGTGCCCTCTTCCTTGCTCTTGACGAGCATATCATTCATGTATGCAGCCATGGACTTTCTTTGCAAATCTTTGAATAGTCGGCCAACCATCCGTGTATACATTGCGCCCGCATTTTTAAGGCCGAAGGGCATTACACGATAGTAGTATACCCCATAAGGAGTGATGAAAGCAGTCTTCTCTTCGTCGGTGGGGTGCATGTAAATTTGATGGTACCCTCGAAAAGCGTCCATAAAGCTCAGTAAGTCACACCTAGCCATCTCGTCGGCCAACTGATCGATCCGTGGCAATGGGAAAGGATCCTTTGGACAGACTTTATCGAGATCCGTATAATCGACGCACATTCACCATGCAGGTGGCTTTGGAACAAGCACCACATTAGCAAGCCAATTGGGATATTTCACCTCTCGAATGTGGCGAGCAACCATTAGGGTCTCGACTTCTTTTTTGACGAACTCCCTTTGATCAGCAGAAATGTACCTTTTCTTTTGTATCACAGGGCGCCACTTTTTGGTCGCATCGTGCGACCCCTATTCTGTTCGAAGTTCGGAACTTTAGACATAGGTGCTCGATGGAGATGAGCTCCCCTAAGTCCTCCAAGCTGGGTCGACTTAGTATCATGCTGTGAGAGCAGGATAGATCTACCACCACGAACTCCATCTCAACGTTCCGGAGGTTCGGGTATATGCCAATCTCGACAGATAGGCGAATCGATCCTTCTGACTCCACCGAATCCCTAGTGAATCCGGCCAGGGGAGTCTTTACAAGTATCAACTTGTCACGCTCTAATCCCAGCTTATTAAATACTTCGAGGTAGAGGACGTTTACACTATTGTCAGTGTCTACTAGAACCCTCCGGATGACAGTACGATTCACGTCCATTGCAATAACCAGGGCATCACGATGAGGGAACTAGTCTCTGGGTAAATCTTCATCTGTAAACACTATCAGTTCTCGACACACCTTCTTTAGAGCCCAAGCCTTACGAGAGCTTGAAGAATCTCCCCCTTTTGGACCTCCCACAATCATATTGATGACGGGCTTGTTATGCTTCCAATTCGCCTCCTCTTCCTCAGAGGCAGGTTGTTTTCCTCGGTCATCTCGTGGTTCCGATCTATCTTGACGCAGATACCGCCTCCACTGATTCGGCGGGGGTGGGGCACCCTTCTGAATTATCATCTCTATCTCTTTTTTCAAGTAAGAACACTCCTCCGTGGTGTGGGTAGCCGATCGTTGATAACGACAATACTTCGAAGGAGCTCCTTCGGGTGGCAGGATCTCGGGTTGATCTCCGGGCTTTAGAGGTGGAGGGGGAGGCAAGGAACTTTTTTCCTCTTGGATCGGTTAGGGAACAGTAGGCCGATAGGGGGGAGCACACGCTCTTTCAGGGGCCTGTCTCCCTTCTGGTCGGCTGGAACGTTCGTGTTCTGTCAGACCTCTTGGGTCCGGTCGGGGTTTCTTGGAGCTTGATCCGGCAGCTTCACGTTGTCGCTTTGGTTTCACCGCTTCCTTGTATTTGCTTGCCGACTCGCTCGCTGAATTGCCTCAACGTATGTTTTTGGTTGGTCATTGTGGAGGTCAATGAACAATTTCCCCGCACGGAGAGATTCCATGAAGAAGGTGATGGCCACCTGCTCATCCAACCCCTCTATGGTTTGTATCTCTTTCTGCCACCGAGCGAGATAAGTTTTTAGAGATTCCCCTTCAGCCTGGTGAACCCTGCTCAAATAGGTTAAGTTTCGTTGTGGCTTGATGTTCACTGCATAATGAGTGAGGAATTGGTCCGCCAAGTCGTTGAAGCTCTTTATGGAACGACTCGACAAGGCTAAGAACCATTTCTGAGCGAGTTCCTTCAGGATGGGAAGGAAAGCTTTACACATGAGCGGATCCTCCACCCCCAAAACCTGCATCTTAGCTTGGTAACTGACCAAATGCTCTCGCGGGTCTCCCATCCCATCATAGGTAGCATGTTCGAGAATTTTTATATCTGAGGGAACCTTATAATCCACTATCTCCGCCGTGAAGGGTGAAGAGGTTAATATGTTCTCAGCGGATGGTCTAATCTTCCCCTCAAGTTGGTCTTGTAGATTTTGCAACTTTCGGGCGAACCCCTCCATTCGACTCTGTCGGTATCTGGGTTCGGCCAGCGACTCTGCGCTACTTTCGGATAAGGCGGGCTGCGCTCGCTGCCGGGCAGCCATGACTCGGCGCTCATGATGGTTGTCATCCGGGTGTCCCGGGTTCTTATTCCGTCATGGATTTCGTAAAGGATTCCCATTGTGATCGCTAAGACGATCCATCACGGATCGAGCCACCTCTTGGCGCCTGCCGTCTTATCGACGAGGGGCTAGGGGACGATTTTCCCTCTGTTGTCCCTCTTACTCAGAGGTCCGGAGGCTTGCAGTTCTTTCTGCTGCCGGGGAAGGTGCCCCATCATGATCATTCACGCCTTCACCATGTTCAAGTCGCCGTCTTTCTACCTCATTGATCACTTGGACCACAATTTGCTCAATATTAGGCGGCGGCGGTGGCGCACTGCGTCTACTGTTGGCTCTATTCTCTCCTCCACCATCCTGCTGCGACTCTCCAAGTGTCGAGAGCTCTGTTGAGTTAACTGTTCTCTCAAGTCCTGACCATTTGGACGACCCAATTGCTCCCTCAAATCCTGGCTGTTTGGACACCCCAATTGTTCCCTCAAGTCTCAGTCGTTCTAGCGGCAAAGTTGCTCTCTCAAATCATGGTTTGAGCGTGGTTGCCCTCCTAAGCTTTGTGCCTTGCTCCCTCCTGACATTGCCTATTGCTTGTTTAATCGGAGACACGTAACTTTTCGTCACAGTCCCCACGGACGGCATCAGTGATGGTTTTGCGACCCCGGGATGGTCACTCGGCGGGCCAACACAACCGATTGATGCGCAATATGAACTATAAAAATACTTGTTTGATTATAAACTCTTGTGTTTTTTGTCTCTCGAAAAGGATGTCCCCCTCCAATGATTAGGGAAGGCCTTTTTATACTTAGCCTCCCTAACCGTTACAACATTACTCATGTTCTCATGCTCATAATTGATCTCAATAAAGTACATTAAATATCTTTATTTATTCTCATTTACTCTCGCAATTATTGATGTCCGTCGGATTGGCGCTTCAGTTCTCAAAGCGTGGGTCTTCACTCCGTCTGACCAGGAGAGCCGTCCTCTCGGTATTCCTTCTAGTTAGTCCGACCCCTACACGCAGTCTTCATCAATACTTTGTGCCCTTTGTCGGCCATGTATCCTTAAGCTCAAAGATCCTGTTTTACCCGTTGGCCAGAACGAGCCAGTCGCCTTGGTTAATCTCAATCTCATATACTCCTCCTTCCTTGATCGTCCAATCATGCCTTCAATCGCTGGACCTGTCTCTCTTCACTTATTTTGTCCGGTTGGTATTTCCACTCACTCGGACCAGACTTGTATCCCATCAGTACGCATCTCATCGTTACAAGATTGGTAGATCACGTTATCGAAACAAGAATAGTTAATGGGACACGTGAAGGAACCAAAGTTCTTATCCCTTAAATGTCTCTCACTCCTTCTAATACGAGATTGCCCTTCAAGTTCCAGCATAAACAATGGCCATTGATGCTCGCATATGCCATGACTATCAACAAAAGCCAGGGACAAACACTAATTAACTCATGTTGGATTATTGCTGAAAAAATGGTGTTTAATCACAGTCAATTGTACGTGGCTTTTTCTGAGTTACCCATCCTGATGACCTAAAGATGCTAGCTCTAGACGAGGATGAACATGATTCTGTTACACTATCAATGTCATCTACAAAGAGGTTTTTCAATAATGTGTAATTTGAACCAGTGATATTATGTTTTCTTTCTTTCTTTCCTTCTTTCTTTTTTCAAAAAGCGCATTTGCTCAAGTTATACAAATCCTAAACACTGATATATAAAATCCCCAAAGTTTCAGCTTTGAATGCTTACATCTACACATTAGCTATTAATTCAATAATGAGTTAATACCTCCATTGGTCCTCCGAGTATTAGCGATATACCAGCAGTGGTCCTTCGTCTTTAAAACGACCAGGAATCGTCCTCTATGTTTTTCAAAATAACCACCCGTGGTCCTCCGTTAGGTTGGGTGTCAATTGAACGTTAATTGTTGAGGGCAAAATTGGCATTACAATTATTTCACTCCAATCTCACAGACCACAAAACGCATCGTTGTTGCGAAGATGGCGCAAGTTCACATCGTGAAGGTCTTCCTCTTTGCCGTCGTTCTCGCCGTCTTCTCCGCCGCTGCTACGGCTCAGGATATTGGATCTGCTCCAACTCCTTCGCCTGATGCCGGAGCCGCATTCTCTCTCTTGATTTCTTCCGCCGTGATCGGAACCTCTCCCCTGGTGTCCGTCGCTGCTCTCCTCAGCCTGAGTTTTGAGTTTTGCATTCGTTGATTTGTGATCTATTCTATTAGTATGATTTATCAGTAGGATTGTTATGCAAGTGCTTGTTTTACAGTGATGTTCTTGAGACATTCTTTTGCTGGTATATAATATAATATATTTTATTATACAAAAAAAATTGAATTTCTCTCAAATTCCTTAGCCCTAATCTGCACGCCTCCTCTGTTTCCGGGGAGCAGGGCAGCAGCTGCAGTGGAGTGCTCTCCCTCGTCAACGGCAGTTGGTCAGCAGCAGCAGAGCTTAGCAGCGACATCGTCGCATCTCTCTCTCGATCGGATGGCAACAATGGCGTGGAAGGGCTCCCCTGTTTCCGGCAATGGAGTTCCTCGAGATGGCTATGGCGGCGGGTTCTCCTCTTGGCGATGGTTCTCTCGTTCTCCGACGAACCAACAAAGGCGACGTTTTTCCTCTCAGTGACGAAGCAGCGATGCGGTGAAGCTCCGACAGCTGGGCATTCCGGCGATGGTGATGTCTTCCCCCTCTTCTCTCCCTCCCTTTTGTTGAAGTTGGCTGCCGGCAGCGAAGTGGTGCGTTGACGAGGATGTTGCTCGGCGAACCAGTGAAGCTAGGAATGAAGATGGGTTATAGTTAAAGCTAATTAGAGTTTATGATTAGGGCTGAGAATTGGGCGAAAATGACAGCGTTAAACATTAAATACATGGAAATGACATGTTTGCCCTCAATTTTAACGTCCGTTTGACACCCAACCTAACGGAGGACCACGGGTGGTTATTTTGAAAAACATAGAGGACGATTCCTGGTCGTTTTAAAGACGAGGGACCACCGCTGGTATATCGCTAATACTCGGAGGACCAATGGAGGTATTAACTCATTCAATAATTATTTGGTCAAACTCAAGAAAGAATAACATCACAAAATATAATCGATCTAAAACATATTTTCAATTGCACTATATAATATTTGATGTTATAATTTATATAATTATATATCAATCCAAATATTCTTAAAATATTATAACAAATTCATTCCAGGTGAAAATACTAGTATTGTTAAAAATATTATAACAAATCAATCCTTGCAACGCACGGGTGAACATACTAGTTTAAACAAATAATAAAAGAGAATGAGAATTAGTTTTAAAATTACTTATATCGACTCACATATATCTATGTCATTAAATTATAAAATTTTTAGTATCGAGTATACTAAATTTATACGGCATAATATCATAAAACACAGTAAAATTTTCCATCTTAACTAGTATGTGTAGTAGGCTTGAGTATATATTGCAGATTAAATATGTGCCGTTGAGCTTCCATCTCAAGATCAATAACATGAAAATGAAACAATACTATTGTGTATTATATTCCATTATATATGAATTTATTTGATTATGTGCTTTTAATAATTTTGCAAACTAATTAATTTTATCACTATTTTTTGGATTTTTTTGAAGAGATCTAATCCTATGTGAAAGAGAGAGAATGTTTTGAGTTTTTGCAGAAGAACCTTTGATTTTTGTCAAAATTGTGGGCGTACTATGAGCTTTTATTTATTTTAGAGTCATTTTCATTTTTGGTCCTATTGTTATTGGAGAATTGCCAATTTTAGTCCACTTCATTAATTTTTGCCACATTGCGACCAGTCTTATTTAGTTCTTGCCACTTTTAGTCCACCGTTAAAATTTTTGTCAAATGGCCATCCAAAACAAGGGTATTTTTGGTCTTTTCATGCTTTGGTCATCTCCTTGACCATTTGCAGTGGTTTTCCTTATACATTTTCATCCAATGAAGAGGTCCGGCGAAAGCCATGTGAGCCACATTATTGTATTGCCAATTTGTTTGAAACCTACAATAAAGAAACAAATTGCCTAAAGAATTTAATGTTAAACTTCCGTTATATTTAACGGAAAGAATTTGGTAAAATTATAAAGGATTAGGATATATTAAGAATTTAATTGGAGGTTACACAATAAGAAGAACACAAAGTACAATATGTTATAGCAGACTATTACACTAACATTTTTTAGTTCCAGTTAAGGGTCTAACATTATTGGCTCTTATTATAAATGTATAGATATAGATTTTATGAAGAATTCTAAATATACATTCAATTCGCTTCCTTTATTTAGAATTATACAGAAATTGTTGAACTGATTAAATCTTTTAGATTATTATTATTATTATTATGCACATATAGAAATCAAGACATTTCAAGCTTATAATAAATATATGACAAAGATTGTCGTAAATTATATTCTGGATCAGGATTCATTATGCGCATTGTGAGTCTTGATTAAGATTATGTACCTACAGTTAATTAACATATTATATATTTTCAATTAACAAATTATGTACTTGATGATGTACATAATAAATTAAGTACATGTATATAATTTGAATCAGGATCTACAATGCAGTCCACGATATAACGATTTCAAGGTTTTCACAAAATTAGTTTTCTTTGTCATATTTCATGTATTATATATATTTAATTGAAAAAAAGTTGTTTATTGTATTTCATGACCATATGTTGGTTTTAAAAAGACTAAAAAGTGTAACTACTTTAAACAAAACAAAGTCTAGTGATTCAAATAATTAATAAATAAGAAATTCACTGTCCC
>CP025650.1:12729070-12743177 GCA_003576665.1 Ipomoea trifida
AAAAAAAAAAAAAAAAAAAAAAAACAGAATTGACCTAAGTAGTTTTACTGTTTTCTTCTTTAATTATATAATCATATATTATGAAGTAAATAAATTATATATGTTGTCATAATGATGTGCTATTTTATAAGTTTTGAAGTGCTATTTTGGTAAGCGTGGGTGGTTGTGCACTCTTATTTCTTAAGAGAGGTCAAAAGTTCAAAATTCTTTCTCGCATGAATATGCCTAACAATTTACCTATTAATTGGGTCGATTTGGTGCGAACATGGATTAGTTTAAGTATGGTGCATGCACAACTCAGGATAAAATGATATCTAACCAAAAAAAAAAAAAAAACTTAAAGGAAACTTTTTTTTTTTTTTCAAATGATACTCCATATAAAAAAAAAAAAAAAGGAAAATGATAATCTTTCCCTCCAAATCTTTTCCCTAATATTTTTCTTTATGATGTGGCTTAAAATAATTGGTGCACATGAATTTGGTGACCCCACTATTAATTAAAAAGAAAGTCAATTATCCAATAAGAAAATGCCATATAAGGAGGAGAAGGTTGGAGGAGAAATTTTTGGAGAGGTAAATATCATTACTCTTTAAAGAATACTTTTACGGCATTTATTTTCAAAGTCAGTCCAAATTGATATAGCTTAGTAATAATAGAAATCAAACTTTTATGGTAAAATGACACTTTTTTCTTACTAAATTATATACCTATAATATTTTTTTCTCCCTGAATTATTCTTGTATTCATATTAGCCCCATCAATTATTTTAAAAGTGTTGATTTTTCGACATTTTTGTTAAATAGACATATTTATCCTTAAAAATAAGGGCAAAACAAGTATTTCATTTATTTTTATTCTCAAACAAATTATTGCTTATATGTTGGAATAATAATAAATGCGGAAAAGAACATATACCATTTGCAAATATTATAATTTTAATTTTAAACTAATTATAAATGGTGAATGCTCTTTTTTGCATTTATTCTGATTACCACATATAAACAATAATTTGTTGGAGAAGAAAAATAAATGAAATACTTATTTTGTCATATTTTTAAGGGTAAAAATGTTCATTTTTACAGAAAGATGGAAAAATTCGCACCTTTAAAATAATTGAGGGGTTAATATGGATACATGAATAATTTAGGGAAAAAATGTTACAAGCATATAATTTAAGAGAAAAAAATGCCAATTTCTTAACTTTTAAATATATTAAAAATCCCTTTAAAAAAATATATTAAAAATCATTTCCATCAATCAAGCTCAATTTGAAATTAGCTCCTACCTTGAAGTTTAAGTTCAAATGAGAGGAGTTTGAGTCGCTTAAAATAGGGCTCCTACCCTAAAGTTTAAGGTCGAAAGTCTAAACCCATGTATATGTGAAACGCCCTCGAGAGAGTTGTTCTCAAATATGGCTCAATCGAGACTCGATTAGATTAATTTTATATTGTAAAATACATGTAGCTCTCGGTCAATCCAAACACATATGATTTTATTAATATTGTTGACCTCTTTTATATAATTTGCACACTATTCCTCAAGAACGAAATTTATCCAATATACATTTTCAAATAATGAATGCGAGTTTCTTGTTAAGTACTTTTTGATCTAATAACATTATTGTGGCTTTTCATATGGAAAGGTCAAGATGGAACTAGGAATCAGAACAACCAAAATAAGGCAATAATAATAATAATAATTAAAAAAAAATTCAATAAGGTCTAACATCCTTTGGTGGAGGAAAAAATCAAATAAATAAAAGGGATTTCTGCATATGCCCCAACATCAAAAAGCATCTGCCAGTCTACATTGAGCCAGATGCATTAGCATGACAGTACAACCAACAATATACTTCAAGTGCCCCACTTCCACTTGCCCTAAACCTAATACCATCAGAATCTCAATTACGTATACAAATTCCTAATTTCTTAACTCTAAACCTAAATTTAATCAAACAATTTGTCGCCACATAATTGTCCTCCCACCTAAAAATTCCTTTCCATTCAAACTTACATCGTTTTATACAAGCAAATGAACAAACAAACAACAAGTTTATTTCACATAACCTTCCTTTTATAAACAACATTTATTCTAACCGTGATGATGCATAAATCTTTTTTATGGATTACAAACTAATAATATGATTAACATTCTTTTAAGGTAATCTGAGGGTGTGGTTGAGTGGCAAGTGACTCGTCTATTCTTAACCAAAGGTCAAAAGTTTGATTCTTGGCATAGAATATGGAGGAGTCAACATCCCAACACCAAAGAGGTGCGGTGTAAACTCTGAGTATATTTAAAAAAAAACATTCTTTTAAGGTATTTTTTAATCCAATAACTTCATTAATGGAGTTGTACCCTCTCCATCTTTTGGTGAAGAAAGATGTAATTATTCCTTTATTTTTGGATCGATCATAGATTTTCTTAATAAGTTAATTAAAATCACACTCTGACACTAGTTATGTTTGTAATAGTTAGAATCTCAATTCTTTTTTTGACATATAATTAGGGGGAGACCTAACATCTTTTTACATTAGACATATATCAAATTACATGATATATAATTGTAAACCTAAGCAACATGGTTGGTGTGGTGGTTCAGCACTTCATCCTTTAAGCATGAGGTTGGGGGTTCAATCCCAACTTATGTTAATGAAGCAAACCATTTGGCCAATCCCCCCTACCACATGTTTGGTTGTTGGGACGAAGGTTAGTCTTCTCACCCGGTTGGAGCTTGTTTTTTTTTTTTTTTTTTTAGATTACATGGTAAAACTCTATAGAAGTTCTAATACATCAATAAAGCAACCCAATAAGAAATGTTTATACTGTGATGTTTATAAAAGGGCGCTCACAACACTTGCAGATACACGCAACATTTCTACACTAGAACCCTTTACTGTATTGAGCATTTTGTACTGCATTGTACTCGAAGATTGATATTAATAATAAAAGATACCGGTAACACATTATTACCGTCAGTAAGCTAAGTGTGATACATCTTCAATATTGTTAAATTTTTCATATAAAATAAGAAATATATATATATATATATATATATATATATATATATATATATATATATATATATATATATAATGTTGTAAGTGTACTCTGTAAATTGTAAATTTTGAAATGTACTTCGTACGTTGTAAAGTTGTAGTATCTTCTTATGTATAACTAGCAACAATATAAAATTTTATATCTGTAATAGTGTTATGCACGATATTGTATATATAATTTTTTTAAAAACATGCAATCAATATCTAAGAGTGTTCATTAGTCAAATTTCATTTATATGCACATAGAGAATATTGACAAGAATCATACTAATATTTTGACATGAGAATCACGTTTCAACCATCAATCACATATTTCAGAGTTAATATATGAAATGAATAGGCAAGGTAGTTGGTTTAAGCATAGGATTCCAAGGAGTGGTAGAAAAAGTACAGAATCAAGGCAGGGCACGTTGGGCCGGAGACAACAATGTGTGGATCGCAATAAAAACCATTGGGAACCTCCCAATTATTAATTTCATCATGCATATCTTGTTTCTTTCTTTCTTCTTATGTTAATTTAACTAACTTTTTTAGTTTTTTAATCATCATTCTCTTCTCTTAACTAACCCTAATTTATTTTATTTTGTTTTATTTTTATTTTTTGGATTTTGCTGGCTGTGTGACTCCCACTTTTGTGCTGTCTTCTGTTGTCTCTGCTTGCAGGTGCAGGAGCCATGTCCATGACCACTATATGAAAATTTATGGGAAGAGTTCTATGGTGCAACTCTACTCATCCTTACACCTGTTGTGAAAAAGAAAAATGATTCATAAAGGAGGGTTTGGTAAATAGCTATTAGATGATTAGGTTAGTGAGTTTAACTAGTTGATAACATTAGCTGATTGTAGAAAAATGTTTGGTAAATTAGTTGTTAGTTGATAGTTGATTACATGCAAAATGACTTTATCAAAAGCTGATTGAAAAAGTTGCTTTGAGCAACTTTTTGAATTTTAGCATTTTAGAACAATAAATTGTTACAAAAAAACTAATTAATCAAACACTTGTATTGATTGTTTAACTAAGTCAAACAACTAATAGTAGTTAATTAAGTCAAAATTGACTGATAAGTTAATTATGTTACCAAACAAGAAATATTTGAAAGGTTTTATCAAGAAACCGTTTGAATTGATTTGAACTTGTTTGTAGTGATATCGTCATGATTCGTCAATTCAGATGGACAACTTAATTGATAAGGGTGTCATTATTGTGGGTTGGCATGGATCTAGTGAATGGTAAGATGAATTGGGTTAATGTTGTGCAGATTGTAGTATGGTCTAGGTTGGATGGTCCGACTATAAGTCTAAAAATCGGCATGATATCAACTTAAAATCTTAGTCGAAAAATAAATGAATTTACTTTACCAAAAGAGTCTAATTTCCTATTTTTATTTGATCAATATAACACAAATACATAATAATTAGGTGAAGTAGATGACAATTATCTTACAAAGAAGGTATTAGCCTCCTACGTTATTCAATAAAATATCTCATACGAGTAGTATCTTATAACATAGTTAGGGCAAGGGTGTGCATTTAGCCTATAAATAGTATGATTGACCTCCTATTGTGGGGGCAATCCCCATGGCATTCTAGTGATTGCAGCAACCATATGACTATTTTAAGTCAATAAAAGAAGCCCTTTTTACTCAACTTTCTCTTTGCTTAATACCTTTTTGTATTCGCCTTTAGTAAGTCCAATAACCAGTGACAAAAACTATTTAAAATTTCAATTTGATGGTTGGTTTCAGTTACAATATCAACATTTTTTTTCCACTTATTTCTTATTATGCAGGCTTTTGAATTGAGAGATATGAATTAAATTCTTGGAAAAATATTCTGAAGATATATGTTTGATGGAAATAACTTTATAAAAAATTAATTAACATATTTGGTGTTATCTAGAAAATATAACAATTAAATTACTTAAAAAATTAATTAACATTTTTGGTTGGTTTAAACTTCTCCCGAAAAATGTTTATAATCTCTAATATATTCTTGTTATATACAAACATTAAAAAACAAATACCATAACAAATAATCGAGACTTTAATAAATTACTTGTAAATTAGTAAACCATATGTCAAAAAAATACCAAGTCATCAAATTAATTAAGTACCCAACAATTAAACTCAAGTTAATCAAGTTATATATAATGTACTGTGTGCGCGCACACACACATACTGCATCACTGATAAACAATGTGTAATGGTGGCCGGGAGAAACATTTTTTGTATATTTATAAATTATAAGAGACTTTTAACCTTACGCAAAAAAAAAAAAAGGATAAATACGTAATTAAATAAATTTGGTAGATTTCTAATCACTCAGAAAAAAAAAATGTCTACCTAGGGGAGGTGGAGTTTACTTTCATTGATATCATAGAATGTAATTCCATTGACCCGAATTTTCTTTAACTCATTGCACCAACCATGAAAATAATTTTCCTACATTCTAAATTCCAAAGAAGTTTAAACTTTTTTGGCTATCATATGTCCTCTAAGTGATATTTATTATGATATCATAATTACTTAACCAAATGCTAATGACCTTATGATCGAGTGACATGTAGCCATGCAGTAACTCTCTCCAATGAGAGGTCATGAGATTGAGCCTCATTTGGAAGTAATATTGACTTTTTGTGCTTCAACAGAGAGATACTACAACGTGTAATAGAGTCCGTAATACTCAAAAAAAAATTACTTAACCAATGAAACCTCATATGATTTATGCGATTACAAAGGAGTGAAAGCAATGCCGGGAGAAATTGGGTATAGGAATTTGAGGAGTTTGCAATGGGGTAGACAGATATTCTAACACCACAAACAAACATTACTTTGGACCATAGTATCTTTACTCTCTCGGGCCCATACTTTTGTATTTTTGCCATAGTTATAAAGGTAGCGACTTGAGTGACTTAAAATATCCCCTCACTAACTCACTTTATATTCTTTCAATTCTTTTCATTTAATAATATGTAAATACTTGCTTCAAACAAACAAAATAATAATAATAATAATAATAATAATAATAATAATAATAATAATAATAATAATAATAATAATAATAATATTATGTAAATCCTAGATGCTGATCCACCGCAACCTTTTGCAGTTGTTATGCCGTGGACCTAGGTCCAATACGACGCCGTTTCACAATTTTTTTTAGATAAAAAAAATTAATGGCGTTAACGGTTCCTCATCGCAACAGAACACAAACTCTACATTCACAGACCCTATATTCCATATTCACAATTTGAAACCTCCACATTCACACATACATGGCTATATGTTTAGTAACTATAATACCACTCTTATGCATTCACACATTCAAAACTCTATATTCACAGGTCCTATACACCATGTTCACAACTTGGGAACTCCACATTCACACATTACAGGGCTACAAGTTGCTAGAACTCTGTTAACTTACTACAGATTCACACATTCATAACTCTACATTCACAAATTTCATACTCCATATTCACAATTTGAAACCTCCACATTTACACATTTCAGGTCTGCTAGAACTCTGTTACCTCTACTACAGATTCACACATTCATAACTCTACATTCACAAATTCTATACTCCATATTCACAATTTGAAATCTCCACATTCACACATTTCAGGACTATATGTTTAGTAATTTTTTTTTAAATAAAAATAGTGAAACGGAGTCGTATTAGACCCAGGCATAATTTGCCAACTTTTTGCATCCCGGATTGCATGTTTTGTAGACTCTACTACTCTACTAGAGAGTTTAAACCACTAGATTTCGCAAATTTGATATAAATCTATGCAGTTTTACTTTAATTTATTTCACTCCTTTGTATTGAAAAAAAAAATGCAAACAATTTTGTAATTCAGCAATGGCATCAATATACACATTGATGGCTCCAAGAACGATTGAACTAGTGGGCTTGGTAGGGAAGCCCAATTTAGGCAAGTGGAGTGGGCTTGGCAAGGGGAGCCCAATTAGAGATGTGAAGGTGGGCTTGGCTAGGGGAAGCCCAATTAAGCAAGTGAACAAATTATTGTGTGGATCATTAATGCAATTTACATTTTTAATATATTAAAAGCACATTATTTGTGTAATGAATGTATATTATTTGATAATATATAAAAATTATGTACTTTATATATACAAATAATGTACTTTTAGTATATTAAAAATGTACTTTTTATTTATGGTTCATACAAATGTTTGTACCATGACCCATGGAATAATGATGGAAGCAAGTGGAGGTGGGCTTGGTCAAGGTGGGCTTTGCGTTAGAAAACAATTTCTTTTTTAACTTTTTTATTTTTCTCTCTCCTCTCTTTCCTAGTGGCATCTAAAATACTGTGTAAAAGTTCAACTAATATAGATGCCCTTACAATGTTACCATGTTTTTTTTTTTTTAAAACCAATGTTACCATGTTTTTTTTTTTTTTAACCAATGTTACCATGTTTGTTTGCTTACTTTTGTTATCATAGTAATTAGGGATATTCAGGGTGTGTTTGGTTGGGGACATTTACTAACATAAAACTGTTTTCTGTTTTATGTTTTCCAATTTTTCAGTTTTCATTCTCTGTTTTCTATTCTCTGTTTCTGTTTAGAAAACTTGTTTACTAACACTTATTTTTTCAAATTTATTTATTTTTTCAAATTAACGTTATAAAATTAACAATAAGTTTAATTTCGAGTGATTTTTAGACCTTATATTTAAAATATTTTAAAATATATTTGGTTTAAATACAATAAATATATATTTTACTTTGAAGTCCAATATATGTAAAATAAATTTACATTTGATATCCGGACCAAATTTATACATGTATATTGTTGAATCAAAAGGTTGATCACAATTGTTTGGCAAAAAGAAATTCCAATTCAAGTCAGAAAAGGAGTACACCAAGATTAGAAATCAAATCCCAAACAAACTAGGAATAACACCAATACTGTTTTGGTTCTGATTAGTTGGCTATTTAAAGGACCTCTCACCATTACACCATTCATAAATTCCCTAGCTATCAAAGTGAGGCATAAGAGGGTTTTGAGAGGATTCTAAATTCCCCTAGAAAGTAGTACATGTGTTTAGGTTACAATAGATTAGATAGGAGAAGATCAGTCTATTGTGTGATTTCTGGTCCCAAAACTATGTACTTTGAATATTAAGCTTTTAGTGGATTTAGGCAAATTCTCAAGACTGAGAAGTGTCTCGCAGAATAGGGTTTTTCCCAAACTGCGTTATCAAGCCTCTTGTGTTACAACTGTTGTTTTAACATCTCTGTGTGCTGCGCATTACATTTTTCATATATAACATAAATAAAAATATATTTGAACCAATAACCTATTAAGTTCACAAAAAATTTAGTTTAGATAATATTAATATTTTTTGAGCTAATATTTAAAATATGTTTGGATATATTCATTTGAATGACATGTATGGAATATATAATTTTTATTTTGAATTCTAATATAGTAATATATGTGTGAAATTTCGATATCTGATATCTGGACCAAAACCAATAATCAATTGAGTTCAATCAAAATATAAAACGTGATATATATTTCAATTTTTAATTTTGATAATGTGAATGATTTATAATTTTAAGCACAGTCAAATAAGTTATGTTTAAATAAACAATGTAAATAGAAAAGATAGAAGATGATGATAAGTAAAAGAAGATGATAATAAATGTAATCATAGTAATGAATAAATATGCAAGTAGATAATGGTGAGAATGTGGTTATAATGACATATAGTCTAATAGATGATAGCTGATTCTGTTTTCTATTTTGAAAACTATGCTAGTAAACATGTTTTCTCTTTTCTGTTTTCAAGTTTTCTAAATTTTCAGAAAATTGGAGAAAATTTCCAGTTAGTAAACGCACCCTTTGGGTGTGTTTGGTTGGGGACTGTTGCACCTTATTATGAGTACGTAACAATTACCATGTTTGTTTGCTTACTTTTGTTATCATACTGTTGGAATCAAATTCTTTAGTAATTACAAAACTCATTATCTTTTTACTCCTCTACTTTTGAACAATGAAATAAAAAATAAAGGAGAAAAAAAATAAAAATGTCATTGTCCGTGCATTAAATATGGAATTTTAATTTATATACACAGGTGTATGTGTATATATCTTTATTATATATTTTATGCATTGTAATAGAGTTAGTAGTATTCAAAAAAATATCTTTATTATATATTTTTTATGTATTTATTTATTTATATTTTAAATAAATAAATATTTATTTATTTATTTTGATTCCAATTCCTATTTACTACTAAACAAAGTGATTCATCCTACATAAACTCATTACTATTATCAAGTATTTGATTCCCATTACTATTCCGATTTCAATGTTTGAACCAAACACACCCTTAATCTTGTCAGTGTTTTTTTTTTTTTTTTTTTTTTTTTTTTGAAAACATCTTGTCAGTAGTTATAATACCAGAAAGTAAAATAGTATATCTCATATTTTGAAGTATATGATTTGGAATAGTTATTATAATTTTTCATTTTTATCAAATATTTTATCCAACGATGTAGTATGTGAATGAGTTTCAAAATTTCTTATCGTCAATGACTATGCATGAGTTGATTGGATTAAATATCTTTTTTTTTTTTTTTTTTTTTTAAAGTCTAGATATAATTTCTTATAATAAAGATGAATATTTAAACTTACATGTCTTTTTCTTTTGGGTGACGAGAAAAATTTACAATGACTAAACGATGGTATCTATTGGGTAAACCCATAAATTATAAAGAAGTAAACTATACTAGTAAAATCTTATCCAATAGGTTTAACCAAGAGGAGTTACTAAAAATCAAATTTATAACTTTGAAGTAGAAGAATTATGCTCCACTAACTCTGTTATTTCTTTTGGGGCAAATTTATTGAAATTTCCTCTTATGATTGGGCTACAAATGTACTATGAGGGGTCAGGATGTAGCCAAATTAAAAGCCCCTCAACTCAGGCAAATTATATCGTGGACCAGGGTGCACAATGTATTGTGCACCCCGTACCAAAAATGTTAGGAGATGAGTTCTGTGTATTTTAGGCAATCGTTCTGTGTATTCTAGGCAATCATTCTGTGTATTCTAGGCAACCGTTCTGTGTATTCATGTTAGTAACACATGTGATGTGTTTGTGCATTCGAATGTTTAAGAGGATGAGTTCTGTGTATTTTGTGTCAAAATTCTGTGTATTCTAAGCAACCGTTCTGTGTATTCATGTTGTTAACACAGGTTGTGATGTGCTTGTGCATTTGAATGTTAGGAGGATGAGTTCTGTGTATTTTGTGTCAATATTCCGTGTATTCTAGGCAAACGTTCTATTTATTGTAGGCAACCGTTCTATGTATTCATGTTAGTAACATTCGAATGTTAGGAGGATGAGTTCTATGTATTTTGTGTCAATATTCTGTGTATTCTAGGCAACTGTTCTGTGTATTTTAGGCAACCGTTATGTGTATTCATGTTAGTAACACAGGTTGTGATGTGTTTGTGCATTCGAATGTTAGGATACACAGAATATAAACCCAAATATTATCTCATGTTTTTCAAATTTCACAATGTTGTTTAAATATTCACCTTTTGTCTTGTGTGTTTTTGTGATCTGATGAACTTGTGTGTGTTTTTGGTTATTACTTCTTCGTTACTGTTGTTGTTGTTCAAATTATAGTTATATTTTAATTTAAAAAAAAAAACTGTAAAAGCCGTAACAATACCGCTCGTTTCGGACCAGGGTCCACGGTATAACGATCCCTCAACTCATCCAAGTTGGGTTACTTGGGTAATTGGGTATATATATATTAGATAGCGTGGCTAACTAATGTGAAGTCAACATGCAGTAGCTAGGGATGCCAAGGTGGTCCAAAGTTCGCATGTCAACTCTAAACCGCTCCGTGAAGGGACTGATTAAGACTAGAATTTTTGACTCATGAAAATGTGAACCTCGCAGACTTGACCTGTGCAAGTTAGTAGACTTAACGGGTTACTCGTTGGCCGCGGACCAACGCGCGGGCTTCTCATAAATTATATATATATATATATTGTAGGTCCCAAGGGGATGGGGTACAAGTCTAGAGGGGGGGGGGGGGTGAATAGACTTGTATAAGATTTTGCAAATCTTTTTGACCTCTCGTGTGTATTGGACTTAGGATGTTTAGGTCCGATACCTCACGGGATGAAGACAAAGTTTTATGCGCAGCGGAAATGTTATCCCCTTTTTAATTAGCACGAGTTTGAGTTAGTTCGAGAGGTGTGGTTATATGCAGTGCAGTTCGAGAGTTAGATAGCGAGAGATAAAAACAGAAAGTAAATGCAAGAGAGATTTTTAAGTGGTTCGGCCAACCCGCCTACGTCCACTCTTCTTCTAGAAACTCCCTAGAAGGATTGCACTAAAACTTCCCTTTTTAGTACAATATCGAGCGCTTGAGCTTTGATCACGAAGCCCGCCTCAAGCCTCAGGTTTTTCGCCCCGCTTCTTGTTACTCCACCTCTCGAGCACTTGAGCTTTGATCACCAAGCCCGCCTCAAGCCTCAGGATCTTCACAAGACAGCTCCCAGGTTACTCCGCCTCTCCTCAGGTTTTTCTCCCCGCTTCCAGTTACTCCACCTCTCGAGCACTAAAGCTTTGATCACCAAGCCCGCCTCAAGCCTCAGGATCTTCACTAGACAGTTGCCAGGTTACTCCGCCTCTTCTTGCTTAATTCAAAGCAAGGACCTTTGGTTGTCACAGTTTAATGTAACAAACTCCAATCTGACCAAGAGCTATCGTTGAATCAATGTCGATGTAGAGCAGCTTTGGTCACCTTCTGGATGTGTATACGTTTACGCTTTATAACTCTCTCAAAACACTAAGATGTGTTTTCTCGCTGTGTTGAATATCAAGAATGATATTCCAGATTGAGCACTTGCACTTTTGAACGTTTGAACTAGACACCTCTTATGATAGCTTGATTTTCGAACTCAACTCAACAACACTTTCTTGCTTGTGTCTTCATGTCCTTATATATGAGAGTTTAAGGAATAATTCCGTTGGAGGGAAAATTATTCCGTTTGAAATCTGTCTTCCATGCTGATCATGGGACTTGAATATTTTCAGCATGTTTCATGGAGTGGTGGTCTTGTAACTTGAGCGTTTTGTCTTGTAGTGAATATTCTTTAATCCACTTTCTAGAGTCCATGCTCCACTTACTCTTTTTGGCAAAAGTTATTCTTTTTATATTCCCATGATCCTTGTTTTAGGGAATAAGACCGACCTTGGATTGGTGCGCCTTCTATCCGTTTATTGTGCAATTCTGACGTGGCATCCACTTCCGGCAGATCCCATAACGTCTTTTAGGCACCTTCTCTTTATCTCCATGATATTCTTCTTCTCCAAACTTAGATTATTTTATCCATGCTTCCTTTACTGCCATTCAGTCCTATGGAGAAGTGTCAGTGTATCGAGACATGTTTGATGTCTCGACTGACTGATGTCTCGAATCCACGTCTCGATTTGGATTGATGTCTCGAGAGACTCTATCTCTCGAACTCTGCTTATGTCTCGAGACTTAGTTGATGTCTTTTAGACCCTTATTCCTCCAGTGTAGTCTCGTGCCGTCTTCTGATCTATCTATAGACTTACAACACGAAAACTTCTAAAATGTTCAATCAAGTTTACCTTAAGCTTAAATATTTTCCGAGTTGAGCTCAAAGTTACCCGGTTGTATTTTCGCTCTTAGTTTACTTGTCGAACTTACAAGATATTCCTATCTATCGAGACTTAGGGGATTCTGAAATACATTTGGTATCATCAAAACCTATTACATTATGTTCCTAACAATTTCCCCCTTTTTGATGATGCCAACACTTATACTTACTTATATGGCTGATTAGCAAGAAAAGAACTTTGATTGTATTTTCAGCGCATACGGTAAGTTTGACAAGTGAGCTAATCTGCTAATTGCATGAAATAAGAACTCACGCAACACCCCCAGCAAAATATATGTATATATTAGCATAATGGGAATGTTTTACAAAACTATAACAGAAAAGATTACAAGAAGATAAAGAACAACATAAAGAACAGAATGCATGTAGACATCGAGAGCTTACTACTTGTTTGCCTTCCTCTTCTCGTTTATGGCTGCTCGTGTCTTGATGGGATCTTTAGAGTTCACCTACTCTAGATATTCGTCTGAGACGTCAAGGTGAATGTAGTTGATGAAGGCTTCACTGATGAAGTTTCCTTCAATTACTCCATCTCTCCACCATTCAATGCATTCCAAGGGAGTTAGGCCACTGTGAAAAGATAAGTCAGTTTTGGCAAGAAGACTTACTATGATTTCGCTTAGAAATTCTGTGCTTTCTTCTTTGATCCCCATTCTATAACTTCTTATGAACTGCTCATCTTTCTTCTCCTTGGCCGTTAATTGTTCTTGTCTCCTTTTCTTTCTTTCTTGATCTTTTTGTCTCCTTCTTTCCATTTCCAGTGTGCGCTGAACCCTTAAGTCTTGTGCCTTTTTGGCTTCCTCCATTTTCTTACTTGTTGTCTTTGGAATTTTTAGAGGAGGTCCAGCTGGTTCACTTGCTGCCCTTTTCTTGCTCTTTCCCCTTCCCCATTGACTATTTTCCCCCTTGTTGGTATCATCAGCACGGGAAAGGAGAGTAGATAGCCCTTCGAAAAGTGATTGGAGTTGGGCAGGCACCTGGTTCGACAGATCATCAAGCATGGCTTTCATCTCGTCCGGTCGAAGCTCACTGGAATTTTGGTAGGCTCGAAGCTCTGCTCGTAGCTCAGCTATTTCAGCTCTCGCACCTTCAGCCTCTGCTCGAGCTACAGCAGCCTCATCAGCAGCCTTTCGTGCTGCATCCTCAGCCCATACTGCCTGTTCGAGAAGTTTTTCGTGACGGGCTTGAGATGCACTTGTGCCAGCCACAGGCATTGCATTGTTTCGAACTATGGCCAGTATGCGCTCGAGTTGAGCCATCTTCTGAGATTGATCGGCCATGAATTGACGCACCTCGCCAATGAAAGCTCGTTCGGCCTGTGGATCATAATCAGAAGTAG
>CP025650.1:12745453-12755472 GCA_003576665.1 Ipomoea trifida
ATGCGCCATTTCCTCTCAATAATTCCTAAAAATTCATCTTCATCTTCCCTACAAGATTTCAAGCCAAGATTGGGATTCTTGTAGGAGGAAGAAGGGAGTGAAAGTCTTAGGGTAATTTGATCTTCAAGATATATACCAAGGATACTTACAACATTTAGGGTGTAAGACATTTAAATGATGTGGGCTTAAGTAGCTTATAGGATAATGGGTGTAGGAAAATTAATATAATCAAGACTAGTAAGTTGGGCTTATTAATTTCCCCCTTACAATTTAATTACAAGAATTAGCCCATAAGAATGTCTTAGGATCAATATATGTTTATATATATATATGATCAATAATGTGGGCTTGTAAGGATATTTGATAACAATTATTGTAAGGGTCCAAATTGAATAAAATCCCTTACAAGAATAAATTCAATTAATTGGGCTCTTGATTAGAATAATCAAATTAAGCTCAAGGAGTGTATATATATATATATATATTAAATAGGAAGAATTAGCCCAATTGGAATTAATTGAATTGCCCGAAGAATTGATTAGATCGCCCAAGGAATTAATTAACGAATGAAAGGCTTGAAAAGGAATTTACGGGGCGTTACATCACCTCTCGGATCAATGCTGGGAACTTGGTCATCTGCTAGTGGGTTTGAAGACGAAGGATCGACAGGTGCTTCCCTGTTTCCACCGTCGATGGTCGCATCGTTCTCCTCAGCACTTCTCGAACCAGTAGGACTTGGAATATTCTGCTCTTGTGGCTCATTTTGCTGCACATCAGTCTGCTCAGGTGAATCAAGAATTACTATCGGTTCAGGAGCAACTGGTGCGCTCCACCTTTCTCTATCAGTCATCCTAGCTGCAAAGGTTGAGGCTGTGTCTTCAGGCAGCAGGAATGGAGAAGGCAGTTCCATATCAATGGGAAAGCCTGGGAGTTGCAGCAACGGTATTTCACCCTCTCGAACTGTCTGTGCTTCATCATCATGTGTCGAGGGTGTGGGCTCAGGTGGTGGTAGAAGTAAGACTGAATTTGGTGCCACTTCTCGTGCTTTAGACGTCTCGGATTCATCTCTCGAAGCATGCCCCTGTGTGCCCAGAGCAGAATCTTCAACTTGGGACAGAGGAATCGCGGCTGTTGTATGGGATTTTCATTGCCGTCTTTCGCAACACCGGAGGTTTCTCCTGGACCTCTCGTATCCTCTACCTGATGTACCAAGGATAGAGCAGTGGCGAGCCTGATGTCTTCTCAAAATTGAGCTTCAACTGCAGGGTCCATTTCAGGCTCGGCTTTATCTTCCTGTGCATCAACTGCTATGCCCTTTCCTTTATCTATTCGACCAAGATTTCTCCTAGTCACATTCATCTCATGGGCAAGATCCATTAGTTCATTGGCTGGGATTGCAGTGAGGTTCAACCAATTTAGAGCAAAGGCCTCCTCAGCCACCATATCTGCTGCTCTCGAAACCAGTTGATCAATCGGACCTGTTCTCTACTCGATCCATCAGAGTACTCTGGAGAAGTCATCTAAGTTATGCACATCTTCAGCACGTTGATTCAACTGAGAGTCGACTTCGGCATTCAGCCTATCTGATTCAGCAGGCACATGTTCTATTGGTGATGCACGTTCCACTGCCTGTTCACTTATCTCTCGATGACCATCCGAGAGATCACTAGTCAGCCCAACATCTGCTATAGTTTGTGCAATTGTTCTTTCAACTCGTGCAGATTCCATGGGCGTTAGCTCAACATTTTCAGCACTTTGCACTGGGTCCCTGACCACAGTGCCCTGACCATCAGCAGCTCCTTCAACTGAGACATGAGCTTCGGCTTCTGGAATATCCATCTCTCGAACCACCTCTCGTGGTTCCACTGTATCTGCCTGCACTGGATCACTGATCACAGTGCCTTCAACTTCTCCAACCTCCTCTCGAGGCTCAACCACAGATTCTCCAACACCCTCAACACCATTATCAGCAAAATTCAAATCAACACATAAAGCTCCGGACAGAGACCTGGTAGGGGGCACTCTCTCAACCTCAGTGGCCAGTGTAGCTTGAGGTTCCCCCTGGGCTTGTGCCCTGTCTTCGAATGGTACTTGTATTACGGAGGGTGTCACCTCTCGAATCTGGGTGACAGAAACCACTTTGGCCCTCTTGGCCCTTTTTGGCAGTTGAACCCTTTTGATCAGATTTCTCAAGGGCTCATCATCAGAACCTTTATCCTCTGGTTGGGCTTTCCTTTTGCCCCTTGCTTTCGGCTTTGAGGGAGAAGAAGCAATCTTGACACCTCTACCCTTCGGAGCTTGAGATTTCGTCCTACCCATATAGGTATTTCGATGAATCTCTCGCCCTTCCCTCAATTCTAAGCCCTTCAAACTTAAAAGACACTGAACAACAAAACCAAAACCAACCTTTTTACTAATCAACTAGTTGGTGTTTGAGACTGAGCTATACACTTGCTGTTGAAGGAAATTGAAGATGATGTTTGCCCAGTCCAATTTGTTGTTGTTCCAGATGGCGTGGAGGATTTTAAGGATGTCCAGATTAACCTCGTCAGTTCCAGACACCTTGCCGAGCACGAACTTCATAATAAGGTCGGCAGCAAGAGCAAACCTCTCCTTTAGATGGAATTTGCGGAGGGCAGAGGATGCTCTGGGTGGTGCAGTCTCCAATCGGATTTTATCCCAAAATGCTTGCTTGTCTAGGTCGTAATCCGAGAGGTGCTGGACTGCGTCCTCCATCGTCTCGAAGTCGAATGCCGCTCTGAGATCACCCACCGAGGTTGTGATGTGGATTTCATTGACGCTGCTCTCAATCGCGCCATTCGTGACCTTGGCATTTGCGAACCATTCTGTGAAATCTAGATCGTGAACGGTCCGGTAGTCGTGTGTCATGTACTTGAGAAGTCCTGCCTTCTCGAACTTCTTCATGACCGGTTCTGCCATCGTTGGGTTCGCCGAGTGAGTGATGAAGCCATCCTTATCGAGAATACTTCCAGCCTTGACCTGCTTGATTTGGGTGCGAATGTGTCGCAGCTCCCTCTGGTATGCGTCGGAAGATGATGTTGAGTTTGAGGATTCGGACGCCATTGATGAACGTTTGAGGTTTTGGAGGGAATGTGTACTGTGTATTGAATTTGGGGATTTTGGGTATTCGGTTTTGAGCTTGAATCCGGGTAAAGATGATGGATATGGATTTTATAGTGACCGGATTTGGGTTGGATATGTGGGTAGGGTTGAGAGTTTAACCCGATTTGAGATCCGGGTCATTTTTAAAACAGGCATAAGGTCAGAAATACCCTTTATAACGGTTATGTGTATAAGGTATGGTAAGGGTATTTTTGGAATAGTATGGGATGGTTTTAAGTGGGTGTTTAATAGGATAAAGTATCTTTATGAGCATGCTCCCACTATCCGAGATAGATACCTTAAAACGTGGAAAACCGTCAGTAACTGATGACCACGTGGCTGAGATTAATTTCCAAATTAGCCGTTCCACTTATATCCGTTGAGCGCATTAGATTTACCTCTCGAAGGTAAACTCTCGACTCGATAGTTTAAGGATCTTCCCCCTGAGTGATTGATCCCTAAACCTCCTTATTCTTCCAATTGAGCATTCCTGTGGTTAAGGATCTTCCCCCTGAGTGATTGATCCCTAACCCTCCTTATTCCTCCATCCAGAGACACATAGATAGTCAGTTTGTTATCTTTCGAAGTGAACTCTCGAACTACCCTTCTTCGAGACATATCGTTTAACGTAAACTGACCAGGTATCTCTCGAACTACCTTTCGAACACAGATTGCGATAGAAGAGACAAGATTGATTCATTCAAAAGATGTCACTTAGAACATTTCCTTAAGTTCATTTAGTGATTCCAGAAACATTACATATGAATCAATATCCTATTAGATTCCATAGAAACTTTTGTTTGGCCTTGGTGAGCCACATAGGAATCTATTTTAGAACAAGAACTAGCCATCTACATCTTATTTAGTCTAAGTTACAGAACTAAAGGTGACTAATTCTTCTTGTTCTTCTCTACCTCTCCGCTGCTGCCTTCCTCACAGGCTCCATCTCCCTTTCCCTTGGTTCTCCATTTGGTTGAGGGAGGTCCTTTTCCAGAATGTGCAGCGGTGGGAGTCCCACTTATACGAGACTCTTCTCCCGACTCCAGTATCCCACCATTGTGGATCTCCACGTATTTGGGGATCCATTCACCTTGGATGGGAATAGGATGCTTGCTTGGATTATCAGGAAGCTCCGCAATCTATTCACCCTTCGTTAGATCTAGATAGTTCTCTCCTTGGAAATCTTTGGACTTGGTTGCTGATTTTCTTCCTCTATACCAGAACGGTACATCGTCTTTTCCTTTCTTCTTCTCCATGAAGAAGTCGATGACATAAACTGATGAGAAAACCCCTCTATTTATAGCCCAAAAAGATAATACTGTAGATTCACGGGAGGTTACTTTGAATGACCATTCAATGCTGTGTAACTCCAAAGCTGCCATAAAGTTGATGAAACGCTCCTCACATGCGAAACAGTTCATGGCACTTAATACAAGAAGATAAGATTTGACCGTTCAACCCAATTCTATCATTCCCAATTCTAACCTTAGTTGAGAGAATCTAGTTTCACACAATGCTTTTGTGAAAATATCTGCTAGTTGCTCCTCCGTTGCAACATATTCCAAAGTGATGTCCTTTTTCTCAACATGATCTCGGATGAAGTGATACTTTATATCAATGTGCTTTGTCCTTGAATGTAACACTGTATTTTGAGTAATAGCTATCGCACTAGTGTTGTCACACATAATCTTCACCTCCTTACATTCAACCCCGTAATCCAATAGTTGTTGCTTCATCCATAAAATCTGAGCACAACAACTTCCAGCTGCTACATATTCTGCCTCAGCGGTGCTTGTAGCTATCGAATGCTGTTTCTTGCTAAACCATGAGACAAGTCTCCCTCCTAGAAACTGACATGTCCCTGACGTGCTCTTTCGATCTATCTTACAACCAGCAAAGTCCGCATCTGAATATCCCATAAGTTCAAAAGATCCACCTCTCGAATACCAAAGCCCAACACTTTGCGTACCCTTAAGATATCTAAGGATCCTTTTCGATGCATTCAAATGACTCTCTTTAGGACTTGCCTGAAATCTAGCACATACACCTACTACAAAGGATATATCTGGTCTACTAGCAGTTAAATAGAGAAGAGATCCGATGATACCTTGATAAGTAGTTTGATCAACCTCTTGACCTTCACTATCAACATCGATGCGTAGAGAGGTTCCCATCGGTACTTTGACTGAGGATTTCCCTTTAATATTGTACTTCCTGAGCAGATCCTTGGTGTATTTCTCCTGGTTGATGAAGATACCTTCCTTAAGTTGTCTGACTTGAAGCACAAGAAAGTAGTTGAGCTCTCCCATCATGCTCATTTCGAACTTTCCTTTCATCAAACTGGAGAACTTCTCGTATAGGTCTGGATTGGTGCTCCCAAAGATAATATCATCCACATAGATTTGCACCAATAAGATATGATCCCCATACTTAATTCTAAACAATGTTTTGTCCACTAGGCCTTTGGTGAACCCACATTGAAGTAGAAAAGAGGATAACGTATCATACCAAGCTCTCGGAGCTTGTTTTAAGCCGTAAAGTGCCTTCTTCAATTTGTTAACTTTGTCAGCTCCCACGTCCTTCAAGAAACCCGGAGGTTGTTCAACGTATACCTCTTCTTCAAGAAGACCGTTTAGAAAAGCGCTCTTGACATCCATTTGATACACTTTGAAGTCTTTGAAGGCTGCATATGCGAGAAAGATGCGTATGGCTTCGAGACGTGCCACGGGAGCAAAGGTTTCATCAAAATCTATTCCTTCCTCCTGGCAGTATCCTTTAGCAACAAGTCGGGCCTTGTTCCTAACAATGACTCCATCCTCATTCATCTTGTTTCTGAAAACCCACTTCGTGCCGATTACGTTTTGATGATGAGGTCTCGGAACTAGTTCCCAAACGTCGTTCCTCTCGAACTGATGAAGTTCTTCTTGCATAGCTTGCACCCAGTCTGGATCACCCAGAGCCTCGTCAATCACCTTGGGCTCTATTTGAGATAGAAAGCAAGCTAGCATGCTTTCCCGATATGCTGATCTGGTCCGAACTTTGTCACGTACATTTCCAATTACTTGATCAGCGGGGCGACTTCTCAACCATCTTAGATTTGGTTGTGGTTCCTCAGTTGATGCTTCCGTTGTGGGTTGAGGTGAGGGTTGATCAACTGTAATCTGGATTGGTTCAACTGATCTAGGTGCTTTTTCCTTGGTGGCTTCTTCATCATCTGATTCTGACTGGAGTTCTACTACGTGTCGAGCTATCGAACTATCGAGAGGTAGATTTGATCTCTCGATAGACTCTGGCTGAACTTCCTCTGATCTTTCAACTACTTCTATTGTCTTTGATGGTTGATCTGTTGATGCTCTATCATCAAAAGAGACATGCATGGATTCTTCAACCACCAACCTCCGTTTGTTGAAGACTCTGAATGCTTTACTTGTCGATGAGTATCCCAGAAATACTCCTTCATCCGCCTTTTCATCAAAAGCTCTTAGCTGAGTCTTCCCATTGTTGTGGACATAGCATTTGCACCCGAATGTATGGAAATAACTTACATTCAGTTTCCTTCCATTCCACAACTCATATGGAGTCTTTCCAGCTCCTTTGACGATCAAGGACCGATTTTGGGTGTAGCACGCTGTGTTGATTGCTTCTGCCCAAAATCCTTGAGATATATTGGCTTGTGAGATCATGGTCCTTGTTGCTTCCTTGAGAGTTCTGTTTTTCCTTTCAGCAACTCCGTTCTGTTGAGGTGTTCGAGCAGCTGATAGTTGATGATGAATCCCGTTCTCGTTGCAGTAGCTCTCGATCACTTGATTCACGAACTCTCCACCTTGATCTGACCGGATCTTTAATATCGAGACGTCCTTTTCAACTTTCATTTGCTTCAAAAGATTTGGTAGGGCAACTTTTGTCTCGCTTTTCTTTGTCAAGAACACGGTCCAGGTGAATCTTGTGTAGTCATCTACTACCACAAGAGTGTACTTCCTTCCTCTTATGCTGGGTGGATCCACTGGTCCAAATAAGTCCATATGAAGAAGACTTAATGGTCTAGTGGATGATGTCTCGGATTTGCTCTTGAAAGAGGATTTGATTTGTTTACAGCGTTGACATGCCTCACAAATCTTATCCTTTCGAAACGTCACGTTGGGCAGAGCTTCCACAAGGTTCCTCTTAGTAAGCTTGTTGATAGTCTTGAAGTTCAAGTGACTAAGCTTACTGTGCCAATCCCAGCATAAGTCTTCCTTGCTCCTTGCCAGCATACATAGGGATGGTTTGGCAGATCTCCAATCCACTATGTACATGTTTCCTTTCCTTGCTGCTTCCAGGACGACTTCGAGAGATTCCTCTTGTATGATTTGGCACTTGCTTTTGGTGAAGATTACTTTGTAGCCTTTGTCACAGAACTGGCTCGTGCTAAGGAGGTTGAACTTGAGCCCCTCAACGTAAGATACCCCCTTGATCACCAATTCATTCTTGTGGATTTCACCAACAGCTTTTGTACGTCCTTTCTTCTCGTTGTCTCCAAATGTCACCAAGGGACCTTCGATAGGTTGGATGTTCTCTAGCAGTGTTAAATTTCCTGTCATATGTCTCGATCACCCACTGTCAATGAACCATATGTCCCTGGTGTGTCCTGCAAGCAGATTAAGCAGATTTAGGTACCCAAACTTTGGGTCCTGATTGGTTAGTTAGTTTAGGCATTCATTTATACCTTGGACCCATTACTCCGGGCCTAGGTGCAATGTAGCCATTATACGTTTGATAATCATAAGGAATGCTAGCAAAGACTCGATGCCTCTTAGGTGCATAAATCAGTTTTGGTTGAGGCCTGACCTCGGGTTTACGCACCATGCCTTTCATTGCCTGTTTGGTCATGTGGTACCGTTGGAATTGAAGTTTATCCCACGGTTCTTGTTCATCTGACCAATCCTCACTGGATGGGTAGTGTCTGCCTTCCTCCATCCGTGATATCCTAACTTTCTGGATCTCAGACCTTCCATATTTGCCTTGAGGTGCATTATATGGAATGTAGCTTTTCTTGTACTTGGAATGGCCGTGCGAGAGATAGCTGGATGACCTCTCGATGTTATTTACCCAGCCATTCTTTGTAGCTTTCCTATACTTTCCATTTCTGGTGTATAGGGACGGTTTATGAATAGCTACTCTGGTCCTTTCCGTTGGTCCTTTATGACCCTTGTTTGGTTTGGGTTGAGATCCTCCATTACTTGAAGTTCCCAAACTAGTGGTCTGTTTATCTCTCGAGAGACTGTTCTGACGGAACCCAAGTCCGGTTCTATCATTTGTGGGTCTATGATCATTTACTATTTTCTCCATAGCCTTGAAGGAATTAGTATATGATGCAATGCCCTCTTTAAGGTTAAGCTCTTTAGTCTCTCGAGCTTTGCACTCCTCTCTAAGTTGGATTATTTCAGCTTCTAAGTTGCTTACTTTGAGAGTTAACTCTGAATTCTCTTTCGAGACATTCTTAAGTGTTTCTCTTTCAGCAATTAGCCTGTTGTTTTCCTCCAGAACTTTGACATGAGTGCTGTTAGCGATTTTGAGATTCCTTCTGAGTAATTCCATAGTCTCCAAGGGATCCTCATCGCTTCTAAACGAAGAACATTGAGAAGTAGAGATAGAGCAGCGAGATGTAGAAGGGGAGGTTACCTCATTATTGATAGCCATCAAGCATTGATCCTCCTCTTCTGTAGTGTATAAGCAGATGAGCCCCCTCTCATCCTCTGAGCTGCTGCTGCTATCGTTTGAGCTCGACGTCTCGGACTCCTCGATTGCCTTCTCGAGTTCCTCAGCAACAAGCGCCTTCCTGCGCAGGTGTGTCTTTGTTTCTCCCTTGAAGCCACCTTGTGCTGACTTCTCATTGGATGCCTCTTTCCTTCTGGAATCCTTGCCTTCTTGACCTTGATACTTGCTTACCATAGGGTAAGGGCATTCGGCCTTGAAGTGTCCAGGTCTTCTACAGTTGTAGCAAAGACCTTGATTCTCCTCCTCCGTCCTTCTGGATGTAAATCTTTCATTTTTCCTTCTTGAGGAGGAAGGTGAACTTGTGTTGCTCTCTGGTGTTTTCTTTATGTACTTCCTGAATTTTCTCATAAAAAGAGCAAACTGTTCATCAGATAAAATATTTGTGGGTTTAGGGTCTGACCTTGAAGATGTGGATGGTTGTTCAGCAACCAGTGCCACATTCCGTCTGTCCACCACATCCTCATCTCTCGGAAACATCTCGAATTCGAAAGCTTTGAGATCTCTGAATAGTTGGTCAGTTGTGGTGTTCTTTAAGTCCCTGTGATCTCGCATTGTGATCACCTTCATCTCCCACTCCTTGGTAAGGCCTCGTAAGACCTTCAGGTTCAGCTTCTTTTGTGGAATCTTCTTCTCGAGATCACTGATCTCGATAGATAACTTCGTGAACCGAGATTCCATGCTGTCGATGCTCTCACCAGGTTTCATCTTGAAGTCCTCAAACTTCTTCATTGCTACGGTGAGCTTGTTCTCCTTTTCCTGTTCGTCACCTTCACCAATCAACATCAAAGTATCCCATACCTCTTTCACTGTTTTGCATTTTCTCACTTTCGGGAAGATGGTCTCATCTATGGCTCTGAAGAGAATGTCCTTGGCAATGTTGTCAAGATTGTTTCTCTTCCTATCATCACTTGTCCATTCTTCCTTAGGCTTTGGGACATACTTTGGTGTATACTTGGTTTGTTCTGCAGCAGTGTTGACCATCAGAATTTTGACTGGTCCAGTTGATATAACTTCGGCCATCTCATCGTGGAGGGCTGATAAGTACGCAAGCATGCGTGTTTTCCAGTCATCGAACCTGCTAAGATCAAAGAGAAGATGTCTCGACAACATGCTGTCCATATTGAAATATTATCTCGTGC
>CP025650.1:12761222-12805555 GCA_003576665.1 Ipomoea trifida
CACCTTCCACATATTTATGCATATTCACTTAAGGTACACATACCAAATATATACATATTACAACACTTCATTTAAATATACATACATACTCTATATGCACATATTTATATACACACACCCCACCCCGCTACCTCATCGTATGACTCCCCAATTTTTTGCTCGAGTAGTATGCACCATTTATTGAGTAATATGTGCTGACCGACTAAACTAGGTTAGGTCCTCTGGTGATTTACAGACGACCAGGGTAGCTAGGCAAGGGGCGAAAAAACTCCATCGTCATGGACCTAAGAATAGTCCGTGGGTTGACTATCGGCAATTTGCTCCTTTAATCCGCATGGGGTCCATTATTCACTGGTGAGCCAAGATCCTGCACCGCTTTTTCCCCCAAATTATGCTCCATACTATGTTACAAAATGTGCCCTTAGCCCTCTTTCTAGAAAAAAGACTTAGCTCCACTTTCCTAATGAAAATGTCCATGGTCAAGCCCACCCCTCACTTTAATTTTCGTTTGGGTCGTGCCGGGCCCATCACGCATCCCCCAGTTCTTCAGGCTATCTGGATGGATAGAGGAAGTATTAGAATTAAAGCCCATCATATTCCTTAGCTTCCAAATATGTCGAACCAATCTGGTTTACCCGCTGAATTCTCCCCCTTGCTAATGCATATTGTAATACCTACATACTGCCCATTTAAATTTTGAATCATTATCCATCCCCTACCACTCAATCCCAATTTATGTGAACTTTAACTTCCCCATCTTTAATTTTAGGAACCCCAACTGCACTTTAAATCACTATAAAAATCCCAGAGCAACCCAAATTGGCCCATTTCCATACCTTTAAATCCACATTCTTATTCCCAGGTCTAGGGGTGTGTGTTGAACGGGTGGGGTCGGTTCGATTATGTAATGTTAAAAAACTGTTCGATTTGCAATTAATTTATTTAATACCCAAACCATTGTTATATTTTTGAAAACCCAAGTAACCAATTACTACAGATAGTAAGTAAGAAATTATTCTTCTTCTTCCTCCAAATGAAAATAAACATTGACCAATTGCAATATGTTAGAACTATAAAAATCAGTCATAACTCATAACTCAGAAATTAGAACTAAGAACTCAGAACTCAGAAATCACAATTCATATATTAAGAATTACAATGTTTAAAAAAGAATTTAAGATGGCTCAGAATGCTTTAGCTTTCATGTCAAGACAAAGAATGAGGGCAAATTGCAACTTGAGTAGTTGAGTTATACCCACTACCTAGTGCAACATACTAACCCAGAACCTTTTTTTTTTTTGTTTTTTTTTTCAGACTATTGGTGGAAACATCATCATAGCCAAAGTATAGGCAGAGAGATAATCAGATATTCAGAAGGTGAGAGATACAATATTACCATCACAACTTAGGACTTATGAGCCCTAAATCAAATCTGTTGCAGTGTCCATGTGTTTCAATCATCATGGCCCATGTGTTCTTGCCTCATAGGTCCAACTTCCAATTGACAAAGTGCAGAATGGCAGCAACTAATAATAGGTTCCCAACCACTTGCCATTTTGCCAATTGGCAACTGTCCAATACCTTCCAGATTCAATTTATGTCAACTGAACAAAAAAAGAACAAATGAATAAATTGCATCTTCAAGAGAAAGAAGTAGGCTAGTTATAACAATTGGAGGAAGTGAAGAACCAGCTCCACAACTCCCAACTCCACTGCCACTCATCAATTCTGCAAACAGACAATGAGACAAACAAAAAAAGATTAAACAAACATATTTAAAAAATTATATAATTAAAATGAAGTTAAATAGTAGTTAGTAGTTACCTTTTCTATATATCATAACAGAAATACAGACTCAATCACATATTCACATATCATAGCATCAATTAAGGATTTAGGGGTTTCCACACTTTAATTGAATTAGGGCAAACCCTAATTTCATTATACTTAACATAGTATATATAATAACAGAAATACAGAATCAATCACATATCGAAGCATCAATTAAGGATTTAGGGGTTTCCACACTTTAATTGAATTAGGGTAAACCCTAATTTCATTATACTCAACATATTAGATATCATAACAAAATTAGACATACATAATAAATAACAAATAATCAGACATATAGAATGAATTACAATAAAAATGTCTAGAATCTAAACTAGGATTCCGGCATACCTCAAAGACTCAGTCTCTAATGAGTCTAATCTCTACAAATAAAAGCCTCACTGGAGTTTTAGGGTTTCCACCGGTGACAACAAACTTAGTAAACAGCGTCAGTGGCGAACTCAACTAGTGAACCATGCGAAGGGGCTTCCACCGGAGGGCGTCTTGAGTTTGTGAGATACAGATTACAGACTACCAAGTACCAAATCTAGACGACTCAAGAGTCAAGAGAGACTTAGAGTTGAGAGAATAGAGATTAGAGAACTAGAGAAGTCAGACATGACTGCTGAGTGATGAGAGTATGAGACTTGAGAGAAGTCTGAGAAGTGAGAAAAGTAAGAATAGAAAAGAGAAGAGAAGAGAAGATAGAGGTCGCGACTGTGCACAAATGGTCTAGGGTCTAGAGGGAACTGAACAAAGCAATATATATATATATATATATATATATATATATATATATATATATATATATATATTGTGTGTGTGTGTGTGTGTGTGTGTGTGTGTGCGCGTGTGCGTGTGCGTGTGCGTATTAATCGAGTATTCGGACGGTTCGGGTGAGATATTTCTCAACCATACCCGTTTATATATACCCGAATAATTGTAATATATCGGTTCAGCCAAAGTAGGGTAATGACAACCGGACCACACCACATTTCGGATATCGGGTCGGGCGGGTATTGCACACTCCTACCTAGGATCCCATCAATCACCATTTCCAGAATTCTCAATTAATTCCCAAGTGTCTTTTCCTCATTCTTCTTCCTTTGCCCAAGCTCAATGGTTTCTCACCAAAATACCAACCCGGATGGTTGTAGTGTGGGAGCGGTGTGCGGATACTGTTAAAATGGAGAAGAAGTTTCCCGAGTGTCGTGTTCTCAAGGATGGCAAATTGGAATTGAATCAAGTGTATAGCGTTTAGGATGTTAAGAGACAAGAGTTACAAGAATCACTTAAAGCAAAGGAAGGCACACTACAAGAAATCTTTCATTTCTCGACGAAAGTTTTAGCGACGCTCTAGATAACGTCGCTAAATATAATAATTTGTGACGTTATATTAAATAACGTCTTTATATATTGTGTTAGAGACAATAAATTCTTTTGTAACATTTGCTGACGAAATATAATTTTTTTTGTCAGTAAAGATATAGAATCAATGACGTTTTATAATAAACGTCCCTAAATATTTTATTTTAAAAATCAATTTTAACATTAAACGTCAGGAAAAGTGAAATATTTTGCGGGAAGCTTTTTAGCGGCAGCCTCGACGCCGTCGCCGCCGGCCACCCCATCGCCGCCAGTTGAGGTGTAGACAAACTGGCCGGAGAAATCTAAAGTCTGGCAGAATATATGATATGTACGTTAACTATATGAATATTATTTGATATTCATTAAAGTTTCCATGCATTTTGGGTATTTTGATATCCAAGGATTGAGTTTTGTGATAATACTTGCTTTTTCCTAAGACATTTAATTCCTAATATTATGGGTTTTCTCCTTATTCTATGTATTCATTTATTTAAGAGATGAATCATTTGGCCCAATAATTATTCTTGTATATAGAATTGTTATACATAAAGATTTAAGCTCATTCTTTATTAAATCTTCCACCCTAATATATACATATATGTATATATGTATTATGGTATATATTCAAGACTTAGCATTATCTAGAGATTCCACTATCTCTCTTCCCTTACCCTTCTTCACGCCATTCCTATCCTTTTCCCCTTCAAAGATTGGCCTTCATTTCATCTTCAAGATTTCAAGCAAAGATCCTTCTATTATTGTTCTTCAAGAAAGATCATGGTAAGATCTTACCTTTTCTTGTATTTCCTCCCATTTGTTGACTATCTTTATGAACTCTTTCCTTCTTCTTGTGGTGGGTTTTGGGTTGATAGATGATCAAGAAGTGATGGTTGCTAGGATGAGCTTAGGATTGAAGATTGCTTTTGGGATTAATAAGCTTCAAGAGGTAATCTTCCATGTTACACTAAAACCTACTTTCACTCATGAATCTATGAATATTACTTTGGTGTTTGGAATCCTGTGAATTTCTTGGTGTATTAGCCTTTGTTTTGTTGGATTCTGAACCTATCTTGTGGATTATTGGACTTGTTTTCATTATCCTGTCATTGTGATGAGTATGAGTATTTATTGTTATGGATTCCATGTATTATTTGGCCTCTAAGATGTGTAATATGTGCAATCAGAACATATTTCGTATTCTGGAATGGTTTATTGATCATCGCTTCGTGTCTGGTTGGATTCTGTGTAATTTGGGTGGGGAGTTGTTCTTGCGGAAGTGAGTGGCGGTATAATGTGTCCCGCTAATCTCTTCCTCATGAACATGGCGGTATGGTGCGGCGGTGAGGTGCGATCCGTGGATCCCCTCCACGGCCTTCGTGCGGATCAGGATGGTGGACTGTGGCATTCCGCTAGTCCGTTCCGTTACTTCATTTTCCCTGGTTATGTTCCAGTGTTGTTTCGTGGGTTTTTGACTCTGTTGTTTCATCTTTGATTTTGGGATGTGTCTTGAACATATTGTTGAGCATTCCACCTCGATTCTTGAGTATTTATTTATGATCTTTGGTTATTTATCTTGACTTATTGAATTAGTATTATTGGTTGAATCCTTGGTTGTTATTCTGAATATGTATTGTGTTCATATCTTGAGTTGAGCATTGTTGGTGGAGTAATTCTCTTGGGAATGAATCTGAATTTGGTATGTAGAGACCTTGAGTCCTTATGAGTATCTCTTGGCTTGTTGAGTCTTTAATAACCTTGGAATTGTGGTTTATTGGTGGATGGTGTTATGAGAGGAATTGTTTGGGCTTTGTGCCTCTGTGGTAATGGGCATTCTCTGCCTCTATGGTTGGGCTTTGTGCCACTGTGGTAATGGGCATTCTATGCCTCTGTGGTTGGGTTTTGCGCCTTTGTGATTGGGCATTGTATGCCTCTGTGGTAATGGCCATTATATGCCTCTGTGGTAATGGCCATTATATGCCTCTGTGTTGTGATATTGATATGGTGGTTTGGTGTGGTGGTTTGGCGGTTATGGTTTGGATCTTATCCTTTGTATTGTGGTTTTGGGGTCACTCTAAAGGGAGTGTTGTGAGATTGTCTTAGGTTGGTTTCACTTGTGGTTATTCTGTTGGACGTGTGACTCAGTTGTTATCTTGTTATAGACTTGTCGTCTTATGCATTCGTTGCTTAGCATTCCTTTGCTAATGTTTTCCAGGTATGGAGTACATTATATGCCTCTGTGTTGTGATATTGATATGATGGTTTGGTGTGGTGGTTTGGCGGTTATGGTTTGGATCTTATCCTTTGTATTGTGGTTTTGGGGTCACTCTAAGGGAGTGTTGTGAGATTGTCTTAGGTTGGTTTCACTTGTGGTTATTCTGTTGGACGTGTGACTCAGTTGTTATCTTGTTATGTTTTTCCAAGTATGGAGTAGTCTGATCCGAGAGCTAGAGATAGACCTGCTGTCTTTCCAGGTATGGAGTAGTCTGATCGAGTAGTCTGATCCGAGAGCGCGATAGAGATAGACCTGCTGTTGGCTATTAATTTTAGCATGTGCATCTAGACAGGGCTTTTTGATTTTTGGGGCCCCGTTCTTATAAATACACCAGGGCCTTTTTAATTTTTGGGGCCCCTTCTTATAAATAAATGAGGCCCTACCAGTAGGATTTGAACCTTTGATCTTAAGTAGGAAATACAATAAATTTGCATTTTTACCATTACTCCATTTAGAATCTTTTAATATTGATTGTAAACTTTTTATTTTTTAATGTCTTAACTAGCTAAGTAAAAATTAAATATTGGGCCCTCAAAAATTTGGGGTCCTATGCTGTAGCCCAGCTTGCACAGCCCAAAATCCGGCCCTGCATCTAGAGTTGGATTATTCTAGATGTGGCATGACACCCGTTTAAGCGCTTTATTATGATGTTAGTCCTGAGATTGCTAGCTTTTATGTTAAGTTTATGCCTATCTCAGCATGAAAAAGTTGGGGGTGTCACACCATGGCCGACTCAGAAACCTTCCACAACTCCTATTTTTAAGCTCTTACTGGACAATGTTGAGGGATATTTGTTATTGTCTCAAGTTTTAATAGGTTTCCCTATAACAATAGGGGGCTACCTTCCGGTCCCTACATATTATGCATATCTTGTCAAGGGTGTGGAATTTCACGCATAAATGCTCCATCATATTAACATTATTGCTCGTATCCACCATGACCCGTTTGATTATTGTACCATTGACATCTATGGAAACGAAAATAATATCCCGATGTAACGTCCCCCTTGCAGGTCGGTCTTCATTAGCGAAGGTGATATGCTCAAAATGAAGTCTCTTCAGGTTTGGGGCTGCTCCATTGAGCCTGTGTACAATCATGTGTCTTTATTGGTTGAAGGTTTTGTTTTAGTTATATATATATATATATATATATATATATATATATATATATATATATATATATATATATATATATATATGATGGCGTTCAGGTGCGTACGGGCTGCCCATGAGAGAACTGCGGACGACTCACAGCGCATCACGTGTCCAGCATGTAGTTGCACGTAACATTATAACTAGGTGCACGTAATGTTATAACTAGATGCATCTAGGTGCACCCAAGTGCATAAATGTTAACAAGGTAAATTACTTGCACTTGTAAGTGAAAATAGGTGCACACGTGCAAGTAAAATATATTACAACTGCAAGTAAATTGTACACTGAGCATCAATACTAACTGCACCTAGGTTGCACCCAGGTGCATGAATGTTAACAAAGTAAATTACTTGCACAAGTGCAAGTAGAATGTATTGCAGATGCAAGTAAAATGTATTACAGGTGCAAGTGAATTGTACACTGAGCATCAATACTAAGTGCATCTAATGTTATAACTAGGTGCACCTAGGTTGCACCCTGGTGCATGAATATTAACAAGGTAAATTATTTGCATTTGTAAGTGAAAATATTTGCAAAAATAGGTGCATGAATATTAGCAAGGTAAATTACTTGCACTTGTAAGTGAAAATAGGTGCACTTGTAAGTGAAACTAGGTGCACAAGATCGGGTGTGTACCTTTTGTTGGGAATATTGTCTATGAACGTCAGTATGAAGATGAAGACTCAGGTGGTTGGCCAGATCATCAAACACTTGATAGAAGTCTTAAGTTCTTTTAAGGATCACAACTTCCAGTTTGTAACACAGTCTGCGAATCAATTTTTCATTAGCATTGCTAGAAAACTTGTTTCTATGTCAGATTGTATGGAATGGTTTTTCATTCCATTGAACCTTGTTGTAAACGTTTCTAATGATTATTAATGAAATTTACCTTCAAAAAAAAAATAACTCTAGCTATAAAAGGGCACACTCCTTCTTTCACACATTTTTCCATCGTGTCTCTCTCTCACCATTCTTCTCCAAGAAGCAAGATAAAGAAACCCTAGTCCTCTCCTTCTTTCTCAAGAACATGGTAAACTTCCTTTCCTCTTCTCCATTTCTTTCCTTTGTTAGCTCATTAGGATGGATTGTGATGTTATTTTGTGTGGGTTTGTTGTGATTTGAGAGAAGGGTTTGGTGCTATGGTGGTGTTTTGGCTTGAGAAAAGAAAAGGAAGGTGTAGAATACAAGATTAAGGGATGGATTTTTGAAGCTTTAGCTATGGAGGTAAGGATTCATGGATGTCCAAACTATTTTGCCCTAAGTTTTATTGGTGAAATTATTGGTTATTTTGCTACTTTAAATCCTTAGAAATTATGTTAATATGGTGTTATTTTGTTCCTAAAATAGTGTATATTCATGTTTTAAAGTTTGGAAGTGTTGATGTATTTTTGGAGTTGTATCTTGAGGTGTTTGGAGTGGATTTTGGGGCTGAAATTTCGCAGGGTATCTACTGCTTTCGGTCTTATAGAACCTTTTCGTTACACAGTCACCATGGGCAGTGATGGTAGTGTAGTTTCAGTGTTGCAATAGTAGTTGTGAGGACATGGGTTTGATTCCCCTTGACTGCTTCCCCTGTTTTCATTAGATTTTATATACATAATATTAGTAACTCATAAAAAGATCTATTCTACTTCAAATAAAAGTTGAACCTTAGACCTTATGCTTAATAACTTGAGTTTCTTCCATTTAAACTACCTCAATCCATTTGTTACTATTTTAGTTTAATGAAATATTGTATGATTTTTAAAGTGTTATGTACTAAAGAAATTATTATTTTTGAGAATGGTTGAGTATTGGAAATCATATGTGTTGGTGTTATGTCTATATATATTCTTGAATATTGTTATAGAGTTCGAAAAAAAAATTATTTTATTCTAAGGCATTGACATACATGAGTTGTGATCTACAGATATTTCAAAATGATTTTTACTAGTTAGAATAGTCGTTAATAAGTTGC
Organism: Ipomoea trifida; assembly: GCA_003576665.1. Taxonomy (NCBI): domain Eukaryota; kingdom Viridiplantae; phylum Streptophyta; class Magnoliopsida; order Solanales; family Convolvulaceae; genus Ipomoea; species Ipomoea trifida. Next base: position 12,769,804 of record CP025650.1, read on the forward strand.
GAACATGTGTGCCGGTCACCAACCGTAAAATTTTTAGGAACATGCGTTCAGTTCAGATTGCCCTAGGAAGTGGACTGTATGCACTATACCATTAACCATGAACTTACTACTTAGTTAAGTTAAAATTAGATTAACCGATAAGAGTGAAAATTTATTTCGACCTTAGCATCGCCGTATTTCGGGATGTACCGAAAATTGTCAGATTTTAGAATTTAAGGTTAGGATCGAGTTCGGAATAATTTTGGTTTCGAAATCATTCCTAACTAAAATATTTTCTACTGTAATTATATCTGTTTTAACCCATAACTGGCAAGCCAAAGATATTTTCCAAGATTCACCACAAGAATATGACAAGTGCCACTTTAACTCACCACAAATCATTATTAAATTAATTAAAGAGTAGAATTTAGTGGATTGATCTCCCATTTACCCCCTTTGGCCGAAATAAACAAGAGAGAAGAGAGAGAGTTTTAGTCTTCATCTTCTTCCTTGAAGCTCAAGAATCCATAGCCAAATTCTCTTCACAAGTTCTTCAATACTCGGTAAAACTTTAATTTTATTCGGTTAAAGGCTTTATTTTCATCCCTAGATCCTAATTCTAGGTAGAAATCTCTTAAATATGTTGTTATGGTGTTGAATTTTCCTAGGGTTTCTAGGTGAACATTTGGGGAAAATAATTCAAGAACGTTTCTAAAGAGATATAAATCGCTTTTGAGGTAAGGGATCCTTAAGTTGGATAAGGTTACTTGAAATTAAATAATTGATAGTTGAAATTAGGAATTCTATGTTGAAATTTAATTGTGTGCATGTTAGTAGGAAATATAAACATATATGCTATGTGAAGATCATATTTTGTAAACAAGTACATATAATCGTGATATGAGTATACCGGGTATATATATATATATATATATATATACATATATATATATATATATAGGGTAGACTTCATATGAGACAAGCCATCTAGGTGAGAAATAGGACATAATCTTGACCATAGGATTTATCAAATTAATGGATGAGATTTGATGGGAAAATTTTAATGGGAATCTTTTAAAATATGCTAATTTTTTATTTTAGCAGGCAATGTGAGGGCAGAGTTGTAATAGTGTGTGCAGTGTTAGTTCGATAATATAGGAAACCCCCTATTTTCCCTCTGGCAACTTCGTCGACTTCGTACGTTTGAACATCAATCGCCACTACGAAGTCCATTTGCAGACGGCATTGTGCGTAGCTTACTCCGGTGGATAATGGCTAGTTCGAGACGATGAGAGAAGCGGCAACACAGGGCAAGGAGCCGAACATAAAGTAGAGGTATGTTTTTTTGTGTTGATAGTTATTGGCATTCTATTGCCGCTGGTAAAAACCCAACCCAGACTAGGGTTTCGGTGTGGTCGAATGTGAGTCGTTGTAGGTTTCCGTAGCTTGATGATGGTTTGTTAGGGCTTAGACGCAGGTTGAGTAGACGGTGGTGGTCTGCGAACCAGATTAGGGTTGAACCGTATATATCGCCTGTTGGATTTTACACATATTTGGGGTCTTACATTAGGGTGGGTAGAGGTCGGTGGATATACGTTGGTGGAGGTTAGCGTTTCCGGCGAAGATAGTGAGTAGTGTGATCTAAAAAAAAAAAGGAATTTGACTACAGAGGTTTAACGAAGCATAGTGACTTTGGCGGCTGTGATAGTGCTTAAGGCTGTGATTTTGAAGTCAAGTTCCCGTGAATGTGTGCATATCTGAAATCTAGTGTGTGCATATGTGTGCTACCATCTTGGCTTCCATTAGTTTCTGAGTTTTTTTTTTATTCTTATAATGTTCGTAGTGTATTATGATTCGTGGAATACTCTGTCATGCTGCTGTAGTTTTCAAGAGTGCACATACATATTGGGCATAATGCACACGGGCATGCAGATGAATGATCATTAAAGTGCACACTGCACATTATGTACGTGCACACGAGTACTCCAAACATTAGGCACATGGTTTCTATATGATATGTTCATACCAGAACAGTGAGATGCACACTTACCAGAACAGTGAGATGCACACTGGCTTATTACTATGTTTAATGTAACTAATTTTAGACAATTAATTCACAGCCATACCAAACCAGTATTATTATTAGCACGGCTGCACACACAATGGACATCCCAACCGGTGTGCAGGTTATTTTCCCAATACTCCAAAGCAGACACTTCTACGTAATCAAAGTGGACATGGTAAAGAAAAAGATTGAGATCATTGATAACTCATCGGTAGAGATCAACGACCACCGAGTTTCCAACATCAAGCGTGCAATTGATTTCCAACATGCTCTATTTCGCAATTATATGACACAAGAGAACTGAGAAGAGGAGTTACTGTGAACCATGAATCCCATGATGGTCTTGGATTTTATTTTGCTACCAGATGTACTAATTTTGTTATTAAAGTAAACATTTGTTTTATCTTTTCTTGGAAACATTGAGTTTGGGTTACTTAGTAATGGTTTCTGTTGGGAACAATGTATTTAGTACTGGGGATGATAACAGTGGGCGTGGATCAAGCTTGAGTAGTGGTGCACACTCACTAACTTTGCAGCACTCCAATTTAAACTAACATGCACACCCTATGAGTTTTTAAGGCAGGCGGTACTAAACTGGGGTGCACACACCCACACACTGAACACTACATGAGGTCACACTAACATGCACACACAGCCTCTAGTAGGTGCACACACATGTTAAGTCGTTTGATTCTCTACAAATTACAGAAATTTTTGGGGATCAAAGAACGTAAACCATATAAAAATTCATATTTAATTATCCAGATTAAATCCCCAAAGTTAACCCAATTCTAAACAGCCTGTTACCCGATTATGGGGAAAAAAATTTATACAATGTGCACGTCGAATGTGTCCAAACGGCACACAGTGAAATACTTTGGTGCACTCACCCACGTGTTTTACAGCAAATGAGTTTACACTCACATGCACACACAACCTAAAGCAGGAGCACACACATGACCAATCATCCGTATCGCAACAACATTCAATAATATGAGGGGGTAAAAAACGTCAAGCATAGACTAAAATCCAAGATTACAATATTCATATTAAACCATAGAGATATCCAAGTCTCATAAAAAAAATAGAAAGTGTTAAACAATCTTGGCATTACAAATAACCCTATTCGTAACCTAACGCCTCTTAGGCGATATGGAAGAGCCATCAACTCCCTCACCAACCGGACACACCTCCCTGGCAAGCTTCTTAAATCCTTGACGAGAACACACCAAATACTTCCTCAACACCTCCCCCGCATATTCTTTAAATCGCACTACAACGAACATCAAAGCCAATAGTAGAAGTATAGCGTATATAGAACTCGACACCATCGCTAAACCTACAAAACCTCTAACCAATAAATGACTTGATCACCATGTCACACTCACCGAAGCCCAATACTTCGTACGTCCTATAGAAATATTCATGACACACCCACGAGAGTCATTAGCAGAATCTTCATCAGAACAAAAAGATGCTGTAACACGGTAATGAGAGGAGAAAAATACAGCCAATAAAGAAATTGTATAACAATATAAAATGCAGAGCCAGTGTGTGCACTTTAGGTGACTACTCTATGCACTAGCTAGCAATCAGGGAAGAACAAACAATATTTTGGCTAAAATTGCACAAGAATTAACAAAAATTATAAGAAAAAAATGTCACCACATGAATATTACACAAAACTAATAAGAAGTGCACATCAGATGTGTGCACTTTAGGTAAACACTATGTGCACACTCTATAGAATAGAGAAAGAAGAACACAGCCAATAAGCAAAAATTATAAAACCAATAAGAAGTGCACATCGGATGTGTGCACTTTAGGTAAACACTATGTGCACACTCTATGGAATAAGAGAAAGAAGTGCACATCGGATGTGTGCACTTTAGGTGAACATTATGTGCACTCTCTGTGAAATAGAGAAGAACAAACAATGTGTTGGCTAAAATTGCTCAGGAATGATAAAAAAAATATAACAAAAATGTCACGATCGGGAGATTACACATAAAATAAATCCACCCCAGACTACCTTTCAAACAATATATAAAACAAAAAATGAAGGGTAATCAAGATGAAAATGTCTAGATGGTAGAATATCGACATGCACACGGCACAATAAACACATGCACACACTGGCGCAACAAAAGCAAAGATTAATACAAGATGAACTACTACGAGAGAATCAAGATAGGGCTGCCTAGCTTCGTCACAACTCGGAATCCAATATTTTGTCCCTCTAGGGGAGAGGTTCATGACACACTCATTAGACCCACCACTCGTACCTGACAAACCTTCATCATCACAAAATGATGCTGCTACATGGGAACACAACCCCGAAAAAAATATACAACATTGTAGGTAAAATAACATAAGGAAGCAACCAACATCACTTGGATTGCATAAAGACGACACAATGTGCATATAAAGACAACTCAATGTGCATATATACTGAACCCCTCCACCCTAGAATAACCAAACAGACGCCAACAAGTAAGTTGCAACTAACGCAACAAAACACAGTACATGACACCCACATCGAATAATGGAGATTAAAACTCAATAAATACCATACGCCAAACAAACAAAGCAACAAACCAACATGTCAAAATGGAAAATAAACAATGATAGTAAAGACCAACAGCACCAGTGCCTGTGCAAACTGTATGATATGCACACAGATTAAAACACATATGCACACAGCCGCGAAGTCCAGAAAATATTGAAAACACCAACAACGTGATGCATACGACCACGAAACAGGAGAAAGCATGGACGAAAACAAAACAAAAAAAAAAAAAAAAAAAAAAAAAAAAAAAAAAAAAAAAAAAAAAAAGACCAACTACAACATACCTCCATCAACAAACTCCATGATCGAAAAAACCAAGCAATGCCGCAGAGAAGACCATGAAGGGAAACGGTGAGACTGGATGACAAAACAAAAAAATAAAACTAATCCTACCAAAATTAAAACACCTAGAATAATGCATTAAAATCCCAGACTAAAAATAAAACATCTACAATTACAATACAACCCTTACTAATTAAAATTAAACACATAAAAAAGGAAAAGAGGATTAATCTCAACCATCAAATAGTACAAGATGGACGGCCCCCAATTTGTCTTATTTCTCATCTAAAGGGATTGTCTCATATGATTACAATTCTATATATATATATATATATATATATATATATATATATATATTTCGAAAATATATATATTATATATATATAGTGATGTCGTGTGTGTGTTGTGTGTGTACTGCATATATGTTAAATATATATATCTAGCATGCATATACATATATAGTATGTGTGTGATTGTGCATAGATATAAACATATGTATGATTTATATATCATATATAGTACATGTACCGTATCTATATATGTATAAGTAATATGAGAGGTTATATGTTATATATACATATGTATATGTTGTATGTCATGAACATGTGAAATGTGACATTGACACGGTTATGATAGTTATACTTAATCACCTCGGTGAATGGTAATTAGTATACTATCAAAGTGTTTGAAAAGGAAAAGGAAACTTTTGGACTTGGTAAAGGAGGTGGATTGATTTCAAGTATGAGACTTGAATATGAAGTATATCCAAAAATGTCTTTTTGTTCAAGAAAAGAAAGAATGTTTTGAAAACCTTTAGTTTCTGAGTAAGTTGAGGAGGACCTTGATTGACCTACGGGTGGATTTAAGTGCCCTTGCCCAATGGTTGTTATGTTGTATGATCATTCATACTGTGGGCGAAGTCTATTCGCCGAGTACTGTATAACTCGTTAGGATGAGATATTCTTGCGGGGGTGTGCACACTTAAAGTATAGTTACTCTATGAAGTCCGGGTAGGAATCATTCAAACGAACCTTACGTCCAGGGGATCAGTGTTAGACCGGGGGATGACCACTGAACCCGAGTTCGATGATCCAAGTGGTCAGAGAAGGAGTTAAGAGAATACTCCAAAGGCCTCACGCTTTCTACAAAGAAACTAAGTGGACTTTTGATATGAGAATGTAGTTACTCTATAGCTACGGTGAAAGGAGATGTGATGAAAGTTTAAGCACCAAGGGAAGTTGGTGAGCCCTCGTTGAGGCGAAAGTTGGTGGAAAGTTCCTTGTGAGGAAAATTTCAAATAATCTGATTGAAATCAAAATGTAAAATCCATGATTTTTCACTATTTGTTGATTTGCTTGATAATTGTTATTGTAATACCTCGTATTTTCCTAACATTATTATTTTAATAAATATTTTCAAAAAGGGATCATTATTATTATTTTATATAAATCTAACTATTTTGTTATGGGCATTGGGTCAACTTATTTTATTTTATTTTACTACTTAAATCCCTAAGCCCAAATGTGATTATTTCGTAATGTTTTGAACCTAACTTTAGCCCAATTCCAAATTAATTATTTTAGCCAAATTTTTTTGGCCCATTTATAATTCTCTAATTTTTCTACCGTAAAAATTTTAGGAATATGTGTTCTGCCCCGATTGTCCTAGGAAGTGGGTTATTAGGCACCATACTATTAACCTTGAATTTCCTATTTAATTAAATTAGCCCGTAATAGTGAAAATTTATTTCGACCGTAGCATCGCTGTATTTCGCGATGTACCGAACATTGCCCAATTTTAGAAATTAAGGTTAGAATTGAGTTTGGGATAATTTTGGTTTCGAATTTACCCCTACCTAAATTATTTCCTACCGTAACTGTATCTGTTTTAACCCTTAACAGTCTAGCCAAAGATATTTTCTTGAGTTACCATAGGAATTTGACACTTGGCAACTCCCTACACCACATGATAGTATTAAATTAATTTAGAGTTGCTATAAATAGAGACTTGATCTCCAAGTTTCTTCATTCTTATCCCATTTGGCCGAAATAGAGAGAGACGAAAAGAGAGAGAAATTCTTCATTTTCATCTTCAAGATTAGCAACCTCCATAGCTAGAATCCTTCATCAAGACCACAAATATTCGGTAAATTTCTATTTTTGTTCGGTTAAAAGCTTTGTTTTCTTCCCTAGAACCTAACTATAAGTTAAAATCTCTTTAAAAAAATTATTGTTATGGTGGTATGTTTTGCTTAGGAATTTTTGGTGAAAGAATTGAGAAAAGGTTCAAAGCTATTATTGCAAAAAGTGCTTCACCCAAGAGGTAACAAATCCCTTAAGTTGGTTTTGTCACTTAAGATTTGATGATTGATAGTTGAAATAGGAATTTATGAGCTTTTTGTTAAAATATATGGATATATGTAAGTGTTAGTAGAATATATAAGTATATAACTAGGTGGATAGTATATGTTATAGATGTATATATATATATATATATATATATATATATATATATATATATATATATATATATATATATATATATATATATATATATATTCTCGGTTCAAGTGATACATACATGTGTATGAAGTGTGTTTTGTGTTACTAGTATTGTATATGATGAAGTAGTGAGATGTGCAAATGATTTTGGGAACTATGCTTGAAAAGCCTTTGGGCAAATAAAAATGTTTATGAAACTTACGTCGAAGGACGTATGCTATTTTGGTAAATAGGTTGTCAAAAACCTTATTTTTTGAGGAAAATGTCATTATTAGTAAGTGGGTATCTTACTTGAAAGATGAGAAAATGATATTTGGAAAGCCTGCGGGCACTGGAAGTATTTTGAAAATCCATTTTAAACAAAATCACCATCTTCGGCTAACGAGGTAGCCAATTTCAAGTATTGGACTCAAATGTGAAATATGCCCAAAAGGAATGACTTAAGGAAGAAAAACTAAAGAAAGGAAAATGTTTTCCAAAACCTTAGTTTCTAAGTAAGTTGAGGAGGACCTTGATTAGCCTACAGGATGAAGCGGGCTTAAATGCCATTTCCCAGTGGTTGTTTACATCGTATGATCAGTTCATACTAAAAGCGGCGAAGTCTATTCGCCGAGTACTGTATAACTCATAGGATGAGGTATTCCTATGGGGGTGTGCACACTTAAGGTATAGTTACTCCAAAAGTCCGGGTAGGTGTCGTTTTAACGGACCTGGCTAGGCCAGCTAGGAATCATTTTAACGAACCTTACGTCTAGGGGATCAATGTTAGACCGGGTGACGACCACTGAACCCGAGTTCGATGATCCAAGTGGTCAAAAAGGGAGTTAAGAGAATACTCCAAAGGCCCCACGCTTGCTAATATGAAACTAAGGAAGATTTAAAAGTAAGAAAGAGCTATTCTGTATCGACACTAAGGAGAAATGATTGTATCCAAAGTGAAAGGTTGATTTTGGTTCACTAATCTCTTTTGTACAAGTCTTCGTTGTTAACTTGTTTACAGGTGAAATCTCAACCTATGGGTAAAGTTACAAAACACTTACATACTTGTTTTGAAAAACCTTTGTTGAATTTTGAGTGACCATGAATTTTCTTACTTAGCCGTCGTGCTAACTACACTTCATTGTGTTTCATAACAGATGCCATCTAGCGTAGGCTCGTGTAGCCCGACGAACCCCCAGGATTCGTCGGAGTACACATGCCCAGAGATGGCTATGAGATGTATATACCGTGGATGACGGGTGCCGACTCTTACGACATGAATAGGATGGAAGTTGAGGTTGAGATCTACTCTATGTTAGAATAGACATCCTGGAGGTTTTAGCATTTTGAGAAATACCCGGTTGTATTGATTGTTTCCATATGTAGTAAGTTAGACTTTGGATTGTTATTTGATGTTGTAAGTTTAGCCTTAGCGTTTGGGTATAGGAAAGATACCTAAGCGTGGCGGTAATACCCATTTTCTTTTGGTTAGATGTATAAGCTTCCGCAATATATTATTAGTGATTTGGTAATAAATTTAAGATGTGAAAATTGGGGTGTTACAGTTATAACTTTCAAAGATGGAGGCAGGATAGTCTAGTAAGACATGCATTGCCTAATAAACTGAATGAAAATGAGAGAAATCTCTATGTTGGGAAGAGTCCCAAATTCTTGCACACCGTGAAAGGTGAAGTAAAATCCAACCTCAATTGGTTAATAATATATTAAGAAATGAACCTCTTTGGTAAGTAAACACTTATCAAGAGACCTCGTTGAAGAGGAAGGAAGATTCATACTGTTGTGAAAGGCATGTTTGCCAATTGGGCAAGTCTATGTTCATAATTTGTTGCAGGTAGAGTCTCAGCCTATAAGCTAAGTATTAAAGTATTCAAATATCTATTTTCCAAAACCTTTATTTAGTTTTGGGGTGACCTATGAATCTCCTTACTTAGCCGTCGTGCTAACTACACTTCATTGTGTTTCATAAAAGATGTCATCTAGTGTAGGCTCGTGTAGCCCGGCGAACCCCCAGGATTCGCCGGAGTACACATGCTCAGGGATGGGCTACGAGGTGTATACACCGTGGATGACGGGTGCCGACCCTTACGCACCTAGTTTTCTTCTCATTCCCGATGGTCCTGATGTCCAAGCCAATTTTAGTTTTTACCCCATAGAAAGCTTGGAGGAAAGTAATCCTCTAGAGTTTGTTGTTCATTACTAGTATTATGTATATAAAATCTAATGAAAACAGGGGAAGCAGTCAAGGGGAGTCAAACCCACATCCTCACAACTACTATTGCAACACCGAAACCACACTACCATCACTGCCCATGGTGACTGTGTAACAAAAAGGTTCTATAAGACCGAAAGCAGTAGATACCTTGCGAAATTTCAGCCCCAAAATCCACTCCAAACACCTCAAGATACAACTCCAAAAATACATCAACACTTCCAAACTTTAAAACATGAATATACACTATTTTAGGAACAAAATAACACCATATTAACACAATTTCTAAGGATTTAAAGTAGCAAAATAACCGATAATTTCAACAATAAAACTTAGGGCAAAATAGTTTGGACATCCATGAATCCTTACCTCCATAGCTAAATCTTCAAAAATCCATCCCTTAATCTTGTATTCTACACCTCCCTTTTCTTTTCTCAAGCCAAAAAACCACCATAGCACCAAACTCTTCTCTCAAATCACAACAAACCCACACAAAATAACATCACAATCCATCCTAATGAGCTAACAAACGAAAGAAATGGAGAAGAGGAAAGGAAGTTTACCATGTTCTTGAGAAAGAAGGAGAGGACTAGGGTTTCTTTATCTTGCTTCTTGGAGAAGAATGGTGAGAGAGAGACACGATGGAAAAATGTGTGAAAGAAGAAGGAGTGTGCCCTTTTATAGCTAGAGTTATTTGATGGGTAAAAATTGAAATTATTAAATTTTTGGGTAAAAAATTATGGGATAGGAATTTGGACTCAAGAAAAATTATTGGGCTTTGGAATATAAAATATATTTGGGCTCTAGACTTTGATAGTTATAAAAATGATGTTAGCAGGCTCCTCTCAGATAGATTTTGAATAGAAAATTTTAGATCATAAAATAGTTTATTTAAAGTCTAAAACAAAATAATTGATTTTAATAGCATTTAAGCTAAAAAAAATATTTATGATTGAAAAGTAAATTTTATTTTTGGAAATATTCGTATTAAAATAATATTGTTTATTTGGAATAATTTTACGGGGTGTCACAATAGTAAAGAAGTTCGACGATGATTTAGTATACGTAGTATATTTACTGGATGTTCAGTAATGGGATAGAGAATTGCAAGCCATATCGGTTACTTGTTGTGTGCCATGATTCTGTATGATGTGTGCATGGTGATATTAATTAGTGAGCCATGCTGAGACAACAATACGAACAGAGATAATTTGCATCGGGTTGTTGGGCGTTATTGTGTAATGATATATGAATATGGTGTGAATCAGTAGTTAAACCAAGCACATGCAAGAATATAGGTTCAAGTGAACCAGTGATTTGAGTAATTAATTGTGCCTGAGCTGATAATATGTTCTTAAGACATATATTATTACATCTCGTATGCCATTTTTTATGAAATTGTATAGATGATTTTATTTTATCGTGTGCACGAAACAGTCACCAACACCCCTTTACACACACAGAATGACATAATTAGATTAAGTAATATATAGGTGGTAAGAGTCAGTAGTAACATGAAGAACGACAAATTAGAGAGGCGTAAGTACTTTTCTTATAAGAAGTAATAAAGTCCCCATCGTCACTAACAACAACAACAAAAAAAAACAAAAAAACAAAAAAAAAAACAAGCGAAGAGCAACAGGAAAGGGGTAACCCAAATATGAAACTATGCAATTCTGCTTAAGAAGGAAAAAACTATGGGATTTTACAAAACTACTACATTTCGCCATAATTAAATAATTACTCCAGTGCACATGAAGGTGGACAAAATGCATTAAAAATATATGAGCGTGCACACAATGAATAATACCAGTGCACATATAATATTGTCCGTTATGAACTAAAACACGGAATAAAAAAAATATAAAAAAAATATAAAAAAAAAAAGCGCACCTGCAAACATTTTAGTGCACGGAGGCACAGATATAATGGTCGTTGGGCACACGAAACAAAAAAGTTGAACACATATACCAAACCAAGAAAACATGAAATACTAGTTAGAGCATGGCATCGCAAATGTAATGGCAGCTGGGCACATGAAAGAAAAACGTTGCAAAATATGTATAACAAAGAATGAGAACGTCATATACTAGTTAGGTGGCACACAATACACATTGAAATGCACACTAAGAATAGTCATTGGGCACACAATTGCCAGAAGTTGAGATGATCGTGACAAGAAAAATAAAGGAGAATTGTATAGTAAATAAAAATAATATGTATACAGCGCAAACTTTTTTAAACATGCATGAGTGCAGTGTATACCAAAAAGGGATAAAATTAAGTAGAATGATATACCAAAAACCCAACATTTAATTTCTAAACATTGTTAATGGAGGTAAGCCATATTTGAACATGAAAACATAAAGTATTTTTGCCAATGGTAAACATACTAAGTCTCAACAACCAAAATAAATAAAGATGAAAGGAGCGATAAGTTCAATGTAAGAAATTAATCTTTGGTGGTTCCCAAAAGGCTTGAAAGATAGTGCAACGCATGTGCCACATTGCTCGTACGGTGCACATTGATATCAAGTATGCAAATCTTCTTCATGTATTGGAAGTGTAACCGCTCAAGTTCAGCTTTGTTGCCTTAAATAAACCGCAATCCCATCTTCCCACACCTTGGCCAGCATCCGATTTACGAAATCCTACAGAGGGTCAACAAAATCCCTATCATCATCATGCACCCCGGATGAACAACCCTCCAAAGAGCGCACCCATTGCCTTCTTAGCCGCCACCCAACAACATGAACAAACACAATGACTAAAACAAACTAAATGTAAGCTATATGTCACAACATATTGTACCTGTGAACATATGGAAATATATAACTGCACACAACACCCTGCACCTGTGCACATAAAAAAACGTAACAATGCACACAAGCTACAAACACATTTATATAACATGGAATATGCTAAGTGCATAGAACATAAAGGCATCAAGCACACATTGATCTGTGTCCTTGCACACGAATACTAAAAAAAGTCCATAAGACTATAACAACATAAACACCACTAGTAAACATTACTAAGCAAAATTCCGAGGATTTATTCAATAATTACAAACTTATAAATTTAAAGACAGAAATTTAAAAGTAGAATAACCATATGAATGCCTCCATTATGTGTAGAATATCCCCCAAATATGCATATCCAAGTGTAGCACAAAAGATAGGTAGCCAGCATTAGAAGCATACCAAGTAAACAACTCATATTTCCAATCACCATAAAAATATAAATGCCGAAGACCATAAAAAAGTGAACAAACAATGAGGACACATGGTATTAGAGGACAATGAGGACAAATCCTAGACATTAAAATTAGATGCATGCACGGTTGTGATACAATCTAAAATATGGTATGATTTTGACTATATATAACAAGGGAGGCAAATAAGACAATTGATAGAGATTTTAATTTTGGTAGGATTGAAATTAACACACTTAGCATATTATAATGTGTATATTCATGGTAAAGAATCACAAGCGAATAAGGAGTGCTACGGGGAGGTGTATTCATCTTCGAACGGAACAAGCAAAGCAATTTTAACAGTACACCTCTATGGACGATGAACAACATAGAGGGTCGCACACAACTATGGACGACGACAACTTAGGTAAAACACACACATATGTTTGTGTTATAGAATGTTGTTTGTCACTGTAACACCCCGGACCTACCTTCCCGTACATCCGAGGCGTTACCGCCACACCTAGAGAGAGAATTCTATCTTTCCTCGATAGACCTCACTCTAGATGCACAGGCTAAAGGAACTATTCTCATCACAACAATCACTCAACAAAAACTTAACATTTCCATACATATTAACTAGTGAAGCTTCATTAAGCAAAGTTCATAATTTTTCCAAAATACATACATAGGAAGCCTCTCGGGCTCAAAAACAACAGGGTTCGACCTAAACGCACTGGTTATGCCTAGCCATTACTACGGCTACAAAAATTTATGTACACCAAAAACAAATTCCCCAGAAACTCCTAAAGATCCGGTGCCTAGTCAAGATAGTGATATACAGGGCCAGTGTACTCCCCCCAAACCAAATGTCACTCCCCCTCAAACCATGTAATATGGTCCAAAAATCGGGAAGTGGTAATGACCATCATCCACTCCCCACCAACGTCTAGAGGGCTAGGGTCCCAGGGGTAGGGATAGTGCACGATGAACTCTAGGGGGTCACTGCCATCTAACGGCTCTATAGGGTAGAAGCCGTAAGCAGCTTGGATCTCGTCCATAACTGGACAAGAGTAAAAAGGATTCGCCGGAGCCACATGAGTCTCTGGGTTCGTGGGAGCCTCGGGAGCATAACCGGGCGTGTACGGGTCCTCTCCCTCCATCATCTGTATATAATCATCATAATCCATACCCTGGCACACATACTCCGGTGAGCTTTCGGAGCTCACCGGGCTGTAAGAACTGACGCTAGACGGCATCTGATAAAAACACAGTGAAGTGTAGTTAGCACGACGGCTAAGTAAGGATATCCAAGGGTTATTTAAAACTAAGTAAAGGTTTTGAAAACAAAAGATTACTTAGGATACCCTATACCTTACTCATCTGCAAGATTCTACCTGCAACAGTTATAATCAACAGCTTGCATACATCATGAATAGAATTCAATAATGTTGATAACATTCCTTCTTGACAAGGTCATTTAGTAATCATTCCCATACTCAATAATATAATGTTTAAATAGATAAGCATACTGGCAAGTAATATAAACATAATTCATACATCTTGCTTGTAATCATTTTAGTAGAAAACTTTCCCTCACAAAGAGAGTCTCATCATTTTTCACCTTTCAAAGAGTAAGATTACCCACAAACTTTGGGTATTTAATTACTTGTCACATCTTTCTGGGGGAGAAATGGGATTTTTATGGTCTTGGTCAAATAGTTGACTAGTCCACACCTAATGGATAAGACATCACCTAACTTGGATTAAAATACTCCAAAATATCTTTACTTAGACTGTTTGGGATTAATTCAGATAAATTCTCGGTGGAAACTAATTTAATTCAAATAATTTTCGAACCCAAAAATTAATTCCAGTCTAAAACTCAAACTTGGGCTAGGTTCGGTACAGCGCAGAATTTCGCGAGGTACGATCGCAAATAAATTTTGGTTGCTATGGGCTAATCTAATAAAATAGGAAATTCCAGAATAATAGTAGGGTGTCTAAAAATCCATTTCTTAGGTCAAACGGGTTCGAATACTAGTTCCTAAAATTATTACGGTTCGTGACCGGGACGTACGATCGCAGCTTATTACTAATTGTCTTTGCTTATAATAATTCTTTCGAAGCATCTGGAGGTCATCTCATGGATGTTATAGCCTAAAGAAATATTTTTCGAACCTTAATTTTACTGAAATAGGTGGGGGGTTACAGTCTACCCTCCTTAAGAAAAGTTTCGTCCCCGAAACTTACTTTCTCAACAGACCGCTACTTACTTTCATGCACACATATTGCAGTTAGCACATAAAACATCGCACATCAAGTATCTTATACACATAATAAGTAGATTGACTCTTAGTTACTTGAGTTAAACAACTCCGGATATCGTTCCATCATCGTGTCTTCCAATTCCCAGGTAGCTTCTTCTGGGCTATGGTTTGACCATAGAACTTTGACCATCCTGATTGACTTTCTCCTCGTGTCTCGGGTTTTAGAATCCAGGATTTGAATTGGTCTTTCTTCATAGGTCAATGAGTCATCTATTGTCAGTACCTCCGGCTCCAGTACATGAGATGCATCAGGTACATATCGCTTCAATTGAGAGACGTGAAACACATTATGTACTCTGTCCAGTTCAATGGGTAGAGCCAATCGGTATGCCAAATTTCCCACTCTCTCCAAAATCTCATAGGGTCCTATAAATCGAGGACTTAGTTTCCCCTTCTTTCCAAATCTTTTGACCCCTTTGGTGGGTGAGACTTTCAATAATACTTTCTCTCCCACTTGGTACTCTATGGATTGTCGCTTTAGATCAGCATAAGACTTTTGGCGATCTTGTGCGATTTTCATTCTTCCTTGAATCACCTTGATAGCTTCCATGGTTTCTTGTAAGTATTGGGGTCCAAGAATAACAGCATCACTCTTATCGCTCCAACATAGTGGGCTTCGACACTTCTGTCCATATAATGCTTCGTAAGGAGCCATTCTTATAGTGGCATGATAGCTGTTGTTGTAAGAGAACTTAATTAGATCCAACTACTCATCCCACGAGCCCTGAAAGTCGAGTGCACAACCTCTAAGCATATCCTCCAAGGTTTGGATTGTTCGTTCCGTCTGACCATCAGTGGCCGGATGAAAGGCAGTGCTCATCTTAAGTTGTGTACCCATAGCTGCCTGTAATGTTTCCCAAAATCTTGATAGGAACCGTGAATCTCGGTCGGAAATAATATCTCGTGCTATCCCGTGATACTTAACCACATACTTGATGTAAGCCCTTGCCATTTTCTCCATTGACCAAGTTTTGTTCATCGGAATAAATCTTGTTGTCTTGGTTAACCGATCAACAACAACCCACACTTGGTCATTTCCAGCTCTTGTCCTTAGTAATCCTCCCACAAAGTCCATGGAGATTGAGTCCCATTTCCATTGAGGAATCTCCAACGGTTGTAGCAACCCTTTCGGCTTACTTCTCTCTGCTTTAACCTTTTGGCAATTCAAACATCTAGCAACAAATTCCGCAATATCCTTCTTCATGCCCATCCACCAGAAATTTTGCCTCAGATCCTTGTACAGTTTGTCTCCTCCTGGATGAACAGAATACGGTGTGTTGTGACCTTCTTTCATCAATTGGTTCATCAATTCCTTACTACTAGCAGGTATGATCCATCTGCCTTTGAATCTCATGCTCCCGTCCGAGTGCAATTCAAATGGACCCTGTTTTCCATCCACCATTTTCTCTTTGATGTTCGTTATCCAGTCATCCTCCCCTTGGGCTTGTTTGATCTCTTCAAAGAGGGCTGGAGTGGCCGATAGGTAATATAACTTCACCTCTTGGTCTGCCTGACCACACATTGTTATTTCCAGATTGAGTTTCTGAAAATCCTTGCATAATTGTTCGGGTAATACCCAGAGAGCGTGATTTGGCTTTCGGCTCAAAGCGTCTGCTACCTTGTTTGCTTTACCCTCTTGGTATTGGATTTCCAGATCGTAGTCCTTGATTAACTCCAACCATCTCCTTTTGTCTTAAGTTAAGATCCCTTTGAGTGAAGATGTACTTCAAACTCTGATGATCCATAAAGATCTTGCAAGTGATTCCATATAGATAATGTCGCCAGATTTTGAGGGCAAACACCACAGCTGCTAATTCCAGATCGTGGGTTGGGTAATTAGCCTCATGTGGTTTTAGTTGACGAGATGCGTAAGCTATTACCCTTCCATGTTGCATCAAGACACATCCCAGTCCCTTGTGAGACGCATCTGTGTATAACTCATAGCCCTCCATTCCCACGGGTAAGGTTAACACTGGGGCAGTTGTTAACCTCTTCTTGAGTTCCTGAAACGCATGCTCGCATTCTCCACTCCAACTGTATTTGGTAGTCTTCTTGAGCAGATTGGTCAAAGGTCTTGCTATCTTTGAGAAATCCTGGACAAATCTCCTGTAATATCCTGCCAATCCCAAGAAACTCCGGACAAAGGGATCCCTTTGGTCCTAGATTTATAGGTGGCATTCCACTTTTAGTCCTCTTTTATCAAAACATCCACATTTGGTCCTAGTATTATTGTGGCATGACCATTTTTGGTCCTCCGTCAACAAAATTGTTGAAATGTCGTTAAATGTAGATACTTGAATTACCTGTGAGTCTGTGACGTATGAGTTGTGCACATAGCGTGAATAATAATTGAAGTAGGCAATGAAATATTTAAGGAATACTATTTTTTAAAAGTGTTAGATTTATTACTAAATGCTTTTGTTTTATTAATTTTTGTTTTTGAAGAATTTTGTGCGTATATTTTACTTTTTGGTTAATTCCATTTTTGGTCCTAGATTTATAGGTGACATTCCACTTTTAGTCCTCTTTTATCAAAACATCCACATTTGGTCCTAGTATTATTGTGGTATGACCATTTTTGGTCCTCCGTCAACAAAATTGAGTGAACTCTACCCCCTCTCTCTCTCTCTATATATATATATATATATATTACATTGTTGTTGTCCGAATTAATTAAACTAAGTTTTGATTGGACAGGATGTTGGTGCCGACGGGCTAAGCAAGCGACCCTGGCCGAGCGACCTCATTTATTCCATGAGTAGTAGAAGATATTTTGGATATTTGTTTAAGTTGATGCTATGCAGTATGCATGACCATGTATTTAATTTGGATATTTTGAGCTAGTGAGCTATACTATATAGCTAGCTACTACAATATCATATCATGTATGATTAATCTTTTCCCAATATAATTGAGTTGCAGCAGTACAGTGCAACCACGCAGCTAGCTTAATTAGCTAGCGCCGGAAATTAATCTGTAAAGTTTGCTTTAATATATTTTCATCAACCCCGCCCGGATCGATCGGATATACACTAAGCGATGCATTATATTAATATATGCATGTTATCCTAATAACCCTCCAAACACATATGTCCGACAACGTCCGTCCAGATCGGACAATGGATTGCATTTGAGATCGAGATGGGAAGTGCAGCTAAACTCCACTCTCATCTGTTGGCCAGACTCTCATGATTGCCACCCAATATTTTTTATTTTGTTTAAACACTCATAATTCTTTACAAAACAGTATCTATTTTATACTTTCTCAAATATTTTCAGCCCTAAAAATATAAACTTCACCACTCAGGCTCGAACCTATGACCACCTATTTAGAATAGTAACGGGATGTCATCACACTACATAGTAGTTTACACCGCCAAGCTTTCATTACACCTACCTTACATTATCCAAGATTTACTTGTTCCCTTTGCAGTGAGCATAATCTCTATGTTCTGGCCTGCCTGGATGCCTTCATCAAAGATGATAATCATATAGTGGCAGGCATTCTAAGTAGTAGTACATTACCCAAAAGGGGGGCATGCATTCTAACAAGTATTTATGTGTAGGCGTGAAGCATGTGATGATGCATGTGCTAGCTAGTTGGACTGTTTTTTTTTTTTTTTCTTTAGAAATAGAACTTAATTCATTAAATCCGATAAAAGACGGCTAGTTGCACTGTTTTTATTGGAGTTTATTTTACTTTTATTCCAGAAATTTTTCACTTTAATATAATTATCAATTTTTTTCAATATAATGGAAACAAACAAATTGGTCTTCCATCATTACCAAATTGGTCTTCGATTACTTTGATAGATCAAGGACTAAATCGGTTATGAAATCAATAGTTGATGAGGATTTAATTGGTCAAAATTGATAGTCAATGATCAATTTAGTAATTATAGCATAGTAGAGGCCGGGACCAAAATGGTCATTAATTCTTGTAAATAATATCAATCAAGTATGATTAATCGAGCTAGATGTATAAATGAGATAAAGGGAATAGTACTAAGATCGATCCTGTAACATGTATTTAAATTAAAATTACACACACATTACATACAGACGAAAAATATTACATCTGCTCCCACTTTTTACTTTCAAGTTCTATTCTCTCTCACACATACTTGATGTAGAAACTTTTCCTGGGACCTACCTGATGAAAATATTATATCCTTGTTTGCCACATCATTGAGTGAAAGTGGATGACTAAAATTTGAAAGTACATATAGTAGAAGTCTATACGGAAATATGACATTATTCAATATTTTCAGGCTTGAAAAGTCAATCATTTGAGCTTGCAATTATATTAGTACCAATATCTACTTACAAATTACTCCAAATTATTGGGTTAATATTTTACAATTGTAATTGCAAAATGCGTGGTTAGTAAGCATTGAGGAGACAACAACTTTATGGCCATGCATGCACGTACTTTGCTGCTGCTTATGGATTGGCACATCACAATATAATGCATGCATCTTCCCTTCCCATCCCAATCTCAGCTGCAAAAAGAATAATTTATCAATTATTAGTAATGGTCGACGACGAAAGTGATCATTCCATGTATATGTGTGATGATTATTGCATATACACTGATACACAACTGACAACACTACAGTATAGTACAGTTCATGGATACACTACTATAAATGTCAGTTTTCTGAAACTTTTAACGTCGATTTTATTTCATCATCGTTCTTCTAAACGTAGTACATTAAAGAAACGACACTGGGTATTCAACCGACGTCATATAATAGCTACGACATCGGTTCATAGCTATGAACCAACGTCGTATCTATATTTAAAAAAAAATAGCTACGACGTCGGTTCCTAGTTACGAACCAACGTCGTATGCTATTTTAAAAAAATAATAAATAGCTACTACGTCGTATATATTTATTTTTTATTAATAAAATTATTTTACGATTTTCAATCAAAACTTCTACAGTTTTATGATTTACACTTTTAAACTTTTATAACCTGTGCATCAATTTTACATTCAAAATCAACTAATAAACATCAACATCAATTCATCAAACTAATAAATAACACAATTTATTTTTTTGAGTACAACAGTTTACTGAAAGCACAATGAGTCAACAGTTGCCTTGCTTCCCCTACTGAAGAACAATGAGTCAACAGTTGCCTTGCCCCTACTGAAAGCACAATGAGTCAACAGTTTGCCTTGTTGCCCCTACTGAAGCACAATGAGTCAACAGTTGCCTTGCCCCTACTGAAAGCACAATGAGTCAACAGTTGCCTTGAGTCAATAGTTGCCCCTACTGAAGCACAATGAGTCAACAGTTGTCTTGCCTCCACTGAGGCTCAAACTCACTCCCATCGTCCATGTGGGAGTGTTAATCGGGACACCGGATGCCACTTGAACATAATTTATAAAACTAATAAACATCAATGCAACGAGTCCGCAGGGCGAGGGCCGCCTTTCTCTCTGTTTCACCTCCGAGGTTCAATTCATCAAACTAATAAATAACACAATTTATAAAACTAATAAACATCAATGTAATAAACTAAGCTAAAGACCTTATGGTCTAGTGGCACCTGGTGTCCTGATTAATACTTCCATGTGGATAATGGGAGTAGGTTCGAGCCTAGTCAACTGTTGACTACTTGAGAAAGTAGCTAAATAAAAAATAAAAAAAAAGGAAGAGCATCGCATAAGGCTCAGTTTGGGAATTTGCACCCTACGCGTGAGCGAGCCTCTATGATATACATGTCCATATGCCATAAAAAGCCCTTGTATAAATAGTGGTGCAAACCCGCTTCATATACATGTCCATATGCCATAAAAAGCTCTTGTATAAATAGTGGTGCAAACCCGCTTCTCTTACCAATGTGGGACAATGGGACAAAGCTTACTCCAAAGCTTTTCCACATGAAATTCCATCTCAAATGGGTCTGCTTTGAGAACCAATTTCTCATTCACACATTATCCATTTTGAGCGTAACACATATTGATTTCTTCGTCTAACTACGAAGAACCCGGATCCACTTTGACCCAACCCAAATTGGATATGGATGCTACTTATAATTGTACCACAAAATGGCCACTTAAAATGTCATTTTAGTGCTATTTTTTCAACACTTGAAAGCATAAAGAGAATCATTAGAGGCAAGGAAAAAAATACTAAAAGAAAAAATTATAAGAAAATTAATTGTGCATTCTTAGAAAGGAATTGAAAACATTCATTTGAAGGCTACAAAACATGCACTTGAATGCCTAATGTTTGCACTCAAAAACACAAAGATGTGCACTCAAAGGAGAAACTAAGTACTGAAACAAAACTAATGCACTCGAAAAAACATATGCATTTAAAGAAGGAAAAATATGTGCTCGAACTGAGGAAGAAAAATATGCACTTGAATACAAAAGACAATTTGACCTACTTACTCAAAATTACAAATATGTCACCGTGCGTATTTTTTTAATTAATATTGAATATAGACTGCTGATTTGGACTACATCTTGGCTAGGGCGCCCTAGCCAAGGCGACCGCACAGGGTCCCTAATTTTTGGGGGCTTAATTTTTTTAAAAAATATTTTATATATAATTTAATATTTTTATACTTGAAAAATATTTTTTTAGAATCTATATATTGGTCTAAATTGTAAGTGAAAATAAAATTTTAGAAGTAATTGACATCAAAATTTTGATGAATAAATTTGTATTTAAATATGCACGAAAATGTCACTTTGAAATTAAATTTTGAAATGTATTTTTTTCTTTGTTGAATTTTTATGCATTATATTTAGACAAAAATTTTTATTACTTTTTTACTTTTGTCATAGAATATAATAACTTGAAGTCTATATAGATTTGGACTCATCAATTACCTAAGTTATAGTGATTTTCTAAATCTTTTACACTTCTGTCTTTATATTTCATATTTCATTATGTATTTTTGGATTATGCTTCTTACCCTCATAAATAGATATCTCTTTGTTTCATTATAGCGAAATCTAAATTTTTTAAAAACAAAATCTCTCTCCCCTTTGTTATTGTCTCTCTATTATTATTTTTGTGTTTCTCGTTTTACTCTACTATATTTATATTGCAATTTTATTCTATTATATTTAGATAGCATCTCGAAACAAAAATAGTGAAGTTTCAAATTGAACTATTAGGCAGACCCTTATTTTTAAGGAATGGCCCTGATCTACTGTTTAGTATTTGTGGGCATTTTTGACCTATAGAAATAGTGAAGTTTCAAATTGAACTATTAGGCAGACCTTATTTTTAAGGAATGGCCCTGATCTAAGGTTAGTATTTGTGGGCATTTTTGACCTATAGAACTTTTGTATTTGATCCTATATATATATTAATTACACACACAGTACACACACTACAGCGAGCTGCTTCTGAAGTGTCTATAAATACTGAGTTTGCGACAAAGGCTTTGCTACTTTGCACATCGAATCATTGCCATCTTGTTTCTCTATCTCTCTTCTCTTCCCCACAACTTAACACTCACCAACTTCACACACTCTAGCTGTGCTTCGGATCCACGTACTCAACTCAATTATGTTGCCAAATATCTTATTTCCATCACTTCGAGATGGGACATCAAGGTAATTCTTATGGTGATAAATATATATATATATATATATATATATAGGACCAATCATATTTCATTATTTTTTTTTAAAAAACTCTCAAATTTTGATTTATTCAAATCGGTAGATTAAATTAGTTTTGACTTTTTACTGGAAGCATGTTCTTACATGAACCCTCTTTATGTATATATGTATGTGTGTATATATATATATATATATATGGAAAATTTTACTATGGACCATGAAGGATGTATATATCATTTTAATTACATTGCAGTTTTATTTGACAATATTGCTATGTTTTTTAATTTCACTTTTCCTCCACACTAGTTTCATTATAGCAATATTAAAGTATCATTTTAATTCTATTATAGTTTCATTTGATAATATGCATTCTTACTTGAGCTCTATTTTTTGTTTTATTTTTCACACACACTAGTTTAATTATAATAAAATTAAGTATTATTTTAATTGCACTTCAAGTCATTTGACAATATATGTTATTGGATGGCTCTGAATTTTAGTTTCATTTTCCACGCGTTCATTATATGATTTAAATCATATTTTATTTATACTACAATACAGTTTCATTTGACAACAATGTGTTCTCTTTTTTAGTTTCGTTTTCCACACACTAGTTTCATTATAGTAACACTAAATTATCATTTTAATTCTACTACGATTTCGTTCGGCGATTATGGTCTACACAGCGATGTGGGCACCAATGCACCATGGTCCACTGTATAACAACTTGTACACACACACATAGGAGACGTATCACATAAGAATCACATGTTCAAGAGAGGAATATAATGAAAGTCCATCGCAAGCGTCCATTTGTGTGGATCTAATGGATTAAAAATTAAAAAAAAAAATTGATGGTCTTTTTTGTAAATAATTTAAATTTTGAAGTGCAAATAAATTGTTTTAAAAGTATAAGTAACAATTTCATAGAGTATACTTAAGTGCAAGTAAAATGTATTTAAAATGCAAGTAACATGTATTAAATGTGCAAGTAAAATGTATTACAAGTGCAACAATATAATATACATCGAGTTTTCAAAAAAATATATATAATATACATCGAGCAGCAATATTAAATGGACATAACGTTATCATTAGGTGCACTAATGTGGAAAGGTAATTTACTTGCACTATTAAGTGAAAATTGTTGCATTTTAAGTGATTTTACTTGCACACTTGCACTAGTTACTTGCACTTTTAACACATGTTACTTGCACCAAAGTTTTTTGTTATTTAGAAAAATGTCACCGTAATTTTTTTTAAAATTGCATTTGATCTGTTAGATCTGGACAGATGAACAACTGTGACTGGTTCTCATTCCTCTCCTTTGCGCCTGTTATAACCTAAACGCATATATATATATATATATATATATATATATATATATATATATATATATATATATATATATATATATATATATATATATATATATATATATATATATATATATATATATATATATAATCTCACGGATCTTTATTCTTGAGACGGGTCGAATCAAGATGAAATGTAATACTTTATTCATGATTTAGTATTGCATTTGTTAGTATAAGTATTTCATTTCATCCTAACTTGACCTGTCTCACAAATTAAGATCCGTGAGACGGTTTCACACAAGTTTTTACATATATATATATGAGAGAGAGGGGGGAGGGGGGTTAAACTTGTTTTTTAAAATATTATTGGACATCTAAGATTTTTAGAAAATATAAATTTTAACAAAATCATTAGCAGAAGAATTAAAATCATTCCTTCACTGACAACTCAATGAGTAAAAAAAGGGTATAACTTATAACATATAAATGGAATCGGGAACTAGAAATTTAACTTTTAAAAAGTCTTATCATTAAGCATGATGATCATCTCATTATAAATCCATGATTAAATATAATAACCAATTCATTGATAAAACCAATAATTAAAGTTTCTGCTTTGTTTAGTTGCATCTAAATTTCTTGACAATTTTATTTTCAGGAAGAAAAGAAGTAGCGGCAGCATTGATGGAATGCAAGACAGTGACGTGCATCTGCCCTACTCGGTACCACTTCATCCTCATCTAATCACTGCCAACCACAGGAAATTCACATTGCACTCCGAGAATCCCAAGCACAGGTTAATAAAATTTCTCATTTATCCATACAACTAGTTAATATTAATTGAAAGAGTTAATTCTATTTTTATCCCAAATTTATAGGTGTCAGTTTATTTTTAGTTTTTTTTTATCATAATATTTACATTTGGTCATACTATTATTGTGACATGATCATTTTTGGTTCTTTGTCAACAAAATTGTTGAAATGTTGTTAAATACAATGACACTTCGATCATTTTTATACAAAGTGAATTGACCTCGCTATATTTTTATGTTTATTTTTTTGAAAAAATTTGTAATTGAAGACTGAAATGCGTTTTTATTTAAAGGCATTACAACTATTCTGTTGATAGATGACCAAAAATAGTCATGTCACAATAATACTAGGACCAAATGTAAATGTTCTGATAAAAAATAGCTAAAATTGGACTGTCACATATAAATCGATGACCAAAAATATAATTAATTCTTAAGTCCAATATTAAAATTATTTTAAAATAAAATAATTTTAAAATATTAAGTTTAAACCTTCAAATTTATATTTGTGAAAACCTTATATCAAAAAAAAAAAAAATGAAACTATTTGGCAAATATAAAATTAGTTATTGCTAGATTATTTATGTTTATAATTTGTAATGGAGATTAACAGGGAAGTAATGCAAATATGTGAGCAGGATAAAATTAATAAAATGAATAATTTTTTTTTGTATAATTAATTGGATTGTTATAATATTAATTGTAAACTCCTAAACTTTATCTGAAAAGTTAATTAGGTCATTAAACTTTTTAAAAAATGCAATTACACCCTTTAACATGTTATATTCTGACAATGAAGTCTAAAAATTGGTAAATGACCTACTATTAGATCATTGGGGTTTTGACATCAATTTTATCATCTCCGGCTACAACCCGATGACTGACGACAACAAAATCGTCATCAGTCACCGTCAATGGTCGCCTTCCTCGGCGGAAGACGACCATTGGTTGCCTTCTCTGAGATGAGAAGGCAAACTGTTTCCCTTCTCCGATGGCTTGTCACCATTGGCCGCCTTCTCCGATGAAAGGCGACCACTAATTGCCTTCTCTGATAGACGGAAACCGCTGACAATTTGACCATCGTCGATAACTAGATTGTCCCCTGAGAAGATAGAATTGATGTTGGAAGTCTAATAACCTGTAATAGCAGGTCATTTACCGATTTTAGGACTTCATTGCCTTAATATAACATGTTAAAATGTTTAAGTGGGGTTATTATGGTAATTTTAGTATCTATATTACGTGAATTGAAGTGGTGCATTTTAATACATAGTGTGGTGCGTTTGAATACATGCTCTGGTGCGTTTTATTACGTATGTTGGTGCATTAACTGTGTTGTAGAATGGTGTGTTTTAATCTATCCACTGGTGCCTTTTCATACGTAGAATGGTGTGTAACTGTGTTATGGAATGGTATGTTTTAATACGTCCTCTGGTGCATTTTAATACGTAGAATGATGTGTATTTTAACACGTGTTTCTAATAAGTGTGTTGTGGAATGGTGTGTTTTAATCCATCCTGTGGTGCATTTTAATACGTTGAATGATGTGTATTTTAACACGTGTTTTCTAATAAGTGTAATAGTGCATGTTTATAATCTAGGATGAGAAATTTCAATAAGTGGATTTGTGCATTTTAAACACGTTGTGGTGCATTTTAATACGTAGAATGGTGCATATTTTAACACATGTTTTCAAGACCATCTCCAACCCAAAACACCAAATTCTGCCCTAAATTTTACACAAAAAATAACATTCTCAGCATATTTTTACACCAAATTTTTTCCATTTCCAACCCATTTACACTAAATTTTGCACCAAAGTTTATTTCATCCATAATCCACTTACACCAAATTATATTCATACACTAAAATAATTTGAATTTTATAATTTAAAACTTTATTTTTGCTTACTTTAATTATTTTAATAAAAAATATAATTTTGATATAAATAATAATATTTTTAAATGGATTTTATGTTTTTATGTATTTTAATTTTTAATTATTTTATAATTGATATTGATCTTGTTTTAAACGTCTCAATGAGATCGTTAAATCTTTATA
This sequence comes from Ipomoea trifida, assembly GCA_003576665.1. NCBI lineage: Eukaryota > Viridiplantae > Streptophyta > Magnoliopsida > Solanales > Convolvulaceae > Ipomoea > Ipomoea trifida. The sequence continues at coordinate 12,796,724 of CP025650.1, forward strand.
ATTTACTTTTAATAATATAAAATTTTAAAAAGAAATAATTACCAAAAAGAATTTTAAAAAGTTTCACACCAAAATGGTGTAAATGAATAGTGTATCACCATATTTGGTGACACACTATTCATTTACACCATTTTGGTGTCTTCCTTGGAGCAATATTGCACCAAAATTTTACACCAAAATGGTGTTTGGTGACTTACATGGAGATGGTCTAATAGGTGTAAATAGTGCATGTTTATAACCTGATATGAGGCACGTTGTGATGCATTTTAATACGTAGAATGATGTGTTTTATTAAGTATATTGATGAATTTTAAGTGAATAGATGCATTTGATATAGAGTGTGGAATAGTGTGTTTTATCAGTCCTTTGGTGCGTTTTAGTATGTAGAATGGTGTGTTTTGTAACACATATATATTACGCGCTGATTTGATGACTTGATCTGATCTAATGGCTAAAAATAGGCCACACGTCCACACACAATGACTAGGCGTCACATGAGGATGCCTATATATATATATATATATATATATATATATATATATATATATATATATATATATATATATATATATATATATGTTACAGAACACACCATTCTACGTACTAAAACGCACTGGAGTACCGATAAAACACACCATTCCACACAATATACCAAATGCGTCTATTCACTTAAGTTCATCAATATACTTAATAAAACACATCATTCTAGGTATTAAAATGTACCACAACGTGCCTCATGTCAGATTATAAGCATACACTATTTACACATATTAGAAAACTTGTACTAGTTTTGAAAAAAAAAAAAAAAAAAGAAAACATGTGCTAAAATATGCACCATTATGCGTATTAAAATGCACCACACTTATTAGAAACACGTGTGTTAAAATACACACCATTCAATGTATTAAAATGCACCAGATGACGTATTAAAACACACCATTCACAACACAGTTACACATCATTCTACGTATGAAAATGTACCAACGGATAGATTAAAACACACCATTCCACAACACAGTTACACATCATTCTACGTATGAAAATGCACCAACAGATAGATTAAAACACACCATTCCACAACACAGTTAATGCACCAACATACGTAATAAAACGCACCACAACATGTATTCAAACGCACCACACTATGTACTAAAATGCAGCATTCCAATTCATGTAATATTAATACTAAAATTACCATAATAACCCCACTTAAACATACGCGAATTTCAGTAAGATTAATGAAATTGGACGGTGCAGATTAGGCCGCATGACCGCACCGGAGCTGGACGCCTCATTTGAACCAATATATATATATATATATATATATATATATATATATATATATATATATATATATATATATATATATATATATATATATATATATATATAACCTGTGTGCACGTATATATGTGCAAAATATAAACACACAAGCAAATATAAATCAAAATATAAACACACAATTATTTTTATTTATTTTTTAGTTTAACATAAAAATTTAAATATGTGATATAACTATTTTTTTAAAAAATTCTAGATGACAAAATTAATAGTTGAATTTTGACTATTTTTAAAAAGAACATAAAATTTTACAAAATAATAATAATAATAATTCGATTAGAACTGACGATTCAAACCGAAGCCGTGGTTGACATTTGGTCATGTCTTGAGTCACTGAATTACATATTTTATATGTCCTATTGATTCATGGAGTTTGGTTGGAAAGAAGGAATTAGGAGGAAAAGAATTGCAATTCGACGGAAAAGAATAATGTGAAAATAAATTAGGAATTCAAATTACATTGTTTGGTAAGATGAAATAGAATTACTAGAAATAGAAAAAGAAGAAGTGATATAAATACTAAAATGTCGTAGTAGTAGTGGTGCCATTGCATTCTTTTTTCATTTTCCATCTATTGAATTACAATTCATAGGGGAACTGATGAATTGCAATTCAACAAAATGAGAGAATTGCAATGCTATGGAATTACAATTCTCTCCACCCAAACAATGTAATTGAGGTTTTCATTGAATTTCAGTTTAATTATAACTAAATTACGGTATACCAAACAGCTAGGGTTGGAAATTTAACCAGTATTTGTTGTTAACTCAAAAAAAATAAAAAAGAGTATTTGTTACAGTAGTTTCTTAATAATGTAGTCAAAGTTTAATATTCACTGGCTGTCTCGCACTTCATTAACTGCTCCCTAGTCCCTACTCCCCACTGCCACCGTTGTTTGTTTCTAATTTTATTTTATTTTATTTTATTTTATTTTTTTTTGAGAACTATTTTATTTTATTTTTATTCACTGAAATCTGACAGAAATAGAGGCATAAGGAAAATGGCGAACAAGGTCTCCAATTTCTCCGATCTGATCCAGCGCGTTACTGCGTCTTGCTTGCTCCACCCGCTGGTCGCCGCCGGCCACGACGACGAAGTTTCGGTTAGTCGTGACGGCGACGACTCCGATGACGACAACTACAAGGCGAACGTCGAGGCGGAGAAGGAAAACACACATTACGAAGACGCCGGAGAGGAAGCAGCGGATTTCAAGCTTCTAGGAGGCGGTAGGGAGGAGTCGAGAACTGAGAGGATCATAGAAATGGAGATGATATTGGGGGAAGTGTTCGAGGCGGTGTCGGCCATGAAGAGGGCGTACGTTAGCCTCCAGGAAGCGCACTGCCCGTGGGATCCGGATAAGATGCGCGTGGCTGACGTGGCTGTGGTGGCTGAGCTCCGGAGGATCGGGGTGTTGAAGGAGCGGTATCGGAGGAGCGTTGGTAGTGACGACGGCGGACGAGGGAGGCGGAGAGTTGGGGCGGCCACGCTCAGGGAAGTGGTGGCGCCGTACGAGGCGGTGGTGGATGACTTCAAACGGGAAGTGAAGGCTAAAGAAGCTGAGATTCAAAACTTGAAGGAGAAGCTCAAAACGGCGACGTCTTTAGCTCATTGCACCACTGGAAGTGGAAAGAAAGGGAAGTCAAAGCGAAAAGTGAGCTGCAGTACTCAAGGTACAACTTTTTTCCTTCACCATTTATTACGCTTTTGTCCTTCAAGTTTACTCTATGATTCGGGGGTCTTTTGGTAATTTCATTGTGTAGTACTGAATTATGCAAGATACTACCAAATTAAGTCCTCCACTATAATAATTTTTTATCTATTTTTTCTTTATACTTAATTAGGTTCTAGACTTACTCAATTGAGTCATGTGTTAAAATGATTTGATAATTTTGTCTCTATTAATACTCAATTTAATCATCAAGCATATTAATTTTACTCAAATTAATCTTTGATTATAGTGATTTTATTCAATTTAATCATAGGAGTTTTTTTTTTTAAATTAATTTTAAATGACTTATTGTGCTTAATTAGATCATTGATTTTGATAGTTTTATTCAATTGAGTCTTTATTACAATATGGCTTGATAGTCTCACCTTTAAGTGCGTTTGGTTCACGGAATCTTGGATTACTCCAAATAATAGGATTACCTCCAAGAAAGTAATGTGATATTTTGGGAATGTAAGATTACTTGATGTGTTTGATTTTTATTGTGGATTATAATATTACTTTATTTGGTTAAGCGTTATATATGGATTAATTTACTATAATGTCCCCAATAATACATATATATTTCTTTATTTCTTTATTTATTTATAGGTATGAATGTATATAGATGCTTAATATTAAAAAAATAATTATATAAATACACAGACATATATATTTGATTATCTAAACATATATTTATTTTATATATGTTATTTCTATTATTATGAGTTAATTACAGCAATGGTCCTCCGACTATTATTATGAGTTAATTACTCGTATTTCTCATGTCCTATACGCTATATATATGAAAATAATCTCAGTTGAAGAGACTTCGACTGAGATTATATGGCTTCGATTGAGATTTCGACTGAGATTATATTCATATATACAACGTATAGGACATGAGAAATACGAGTAATATTACACTAAACAGGTGAATGAACAATTTTATCCATTCATTTGACCTCAACTTAACCAAAATTTGACGAATAGACCAACATTGGAAAGAATTTAAAAGTCAAAGGACCTAAATTGTCCAAATTAAAAATCGGGGACTAATTTTGAAAAATTAACATAGTCGGAAGACCATTGCTGGAATTAACTCCTATTATTATTATTATTAGTATTAGTTGACAAGCAAAGTTGGAATTATATTACCTTAAAATATTACCGTCACATCAACTTTGAGGTAATATAACATTAACAAGTAATCTTATAACTTGAACCAAACAAGATAATATAACATTACTAAACTCAGATTACTTTGGTAATCTGAGATGATTTGAACTAAACGCCCCCTTAGTGATACCTAATTTAGTCATCACTTATACAAATTTTATCTAAATTAATCTTTGACTATAGTAATTTTTACCAATTTAGTTATTAATTATATTGATTTTTTATTTAGTCTTTCACCCAAACTGTCTATAAACTTACTTGCGTAAATCATCAAAGGATCAATTCAAATTATATTGTGAAAAATTAGTATAACCCGAAACTAAATTAGGTATTAATTCAAATTATACTAAACTTCCTAGTGACTGCAGTGGCGTTGCCATCCGGGCTGAAGCTGTTGGAGAATAGTTTCTACCAAATTTAGTTATTAATTTTGATGATTTTACTCAATTGAGTTTGTGTTAAGATGGTGGATAATTTCACCTCTAAACTTCCCGGTGACTGCAGTGGTAGTGCCGCCGGCGCCGGATCTGTTCGAGAGCACAATGGGTATGGTAAAAGAAGCTTCGAAATCCTTCACGGCGTTACTCCTGTCGCTGATGCGGTCGGCACACTGGGACATAGCAGCCGCCGTGAGATCCATCGAAGCCGCCTCTTTCACTAGCGGCGCCGCAGACGCGGTTGTCGGGACCAACCACGCAAAGTACGCATTGGAGTCGTACGTGAACCGCAAGATGTTCCAAGGGTTCGACCACGAGACATTCTACATGGACGGCAGCCTCTCCTCCCTCCTCCACCCGGACCAGTACCGGCGCGAGTGTTTCACGCAGTACCGCGACATGAAAGCCATGGATCCGGTGGAGCTCCTGGGGATACTCCCAACCTGCAGCTTCGGGAGCTTCTGCTTCAAGAAATTCCTGGCGATAGTCCACCCCAAGATGGAGGAGTCTCTGTTCGGAGATCTGGAACAGCGGCGCCAGGTTCTGGCCGGAAACCACCCCAGGACTCAATTCTACGGGGAGTTCTTGGAGCTGGCCAAGGCGGTGTGGCTGCTGCACTTGTTGGCTTTCTCTCTGGAGCCGCCGCCCAGCCATTTCGAGGCCAGTAGCGGATCGGAGTTTCATCCGCAGTACATGGAGAGCGTCGTGAAGAGTTCCGTCGCCGGCAGAACTGTTGGGTTTGCCGTCAGCCCTGGCTTTAAGCTCGCAAATGCCTCTGTTATTAAGGCTAGAGTTTATCTGGCTCCCAAAACTGGGTTTTGATTTGTTTTCACTGTTTTTTTTTGCTTGTGGGCTGGATTGGCACAACACAACTTATTTCACATCATTACTTAGTTACTTGTTAACAAAATAAATATGTACTATTTGTGTTTATAATAAAGCATGGCTTCTTAAATTCATTCTCATTGACTAACAATAATGCTTCCGTACTTGATTCATTTCCTTACTTAAAAGTTATGATGGGAGGTTAGAAGGTCTAAATTGAATTTCATGGTCTTAAAGATTAGACCTGAGAAGCTAGGATCATTCAAGTTTTAAATAATAATAATAATACTTGTTTTAATTTTTAATCAAAATAAAAAAAAAAGTCTAAATTGAATCCCATGAGCTTAAGATTAGTCTTGCAAAACTAAGATCATCTAAGTCTTAAATACTACGTAATAATAATACTTGTTTTAATTTATAATCAAAATAAAAAATTGTAAAAATTCGGTGATTAGTTATACAATTACCAGTATAACCAGTATTCTATACTATAATTATTAGTGTGGTCACTCACTGATGGGAATATTGGGTGTGGGCTTGAGCAAATTGGGCTTGGGTCGGTGGGCCAGGCGGCCAAGCAAGGTAGGTCCAGGAAGCCCACAGGCCTCCGCCGGCCATGGGTGTCGCCGGCGTGGCCTCGGGGGCGCCAATGGGCGCGCTGGCAGCGCCCGGCAACGGCGCGGCCTGGCGCCCCATGTCACGCGGCGCCACGCGGGGGGCAGGCGGGTGTGGCGTGTGGTGCGGTGTACGTGGACCACGTGGCGCGAGGGACGGGGGTGAGATCTCGGAGCGTACACGTGGACGGTTAGGAGGGGGTGGCTCAGTATAAATGGGGGGCTCGGTTGTCCATGAGGGACACATCTGAACACGGCAAGTACTACGGTCTAGTGGTACCGGTTTCTTACTTACAACCCCCTGTCGCGGGTTCGATTCTTGTATTCACTTTTATAATCGCCTGGGCTCTAGTCTATTAGACCCGACATCCCATATTCGGTTTATGGTGGGCCCGATCCGTTAAAACCATCATTGGCACCATCTGTGGGGACTGATACTAAAAGTACATGTTCTCTACACAAAATCCTCAAGGGTTAGTTCCTCAAGTCAAGTCATATTTCTAAGTCGGTTCCGTGTACAATGGTTGTCCCACCTAACGAACAGCCAGGGGCCCCAGCCCTTGGGGGAAACGAAGGAGGAGACGAAGTATTGGTTTCAGTTCGAGCGGAGAAACATCCTACCCTCCCAGAGACCAGGAGACACGGGGACCGCGCCGCACAAGGCAGCCAACCTAGTGCGGCAGAACCCCCTAATGGAAGGAGACAGGACCTCATTATCCCTCGACCTTCCCAGACGGACGTGCGGGAGCGACACGTATCGGGGGATATTAGTTTGGAAGGAGAGGGCGAAAGTGTCTATCGCCCGATGGAACGTTGGGCTAACCGTCAGACTGATCCCCGTGAGGACTGGGTCCACAGAATCGACGCGAAAATGGAAGAGTTGATCCGGTGGAAGGAGTTGGGTGACTATCCGGTCGTACCCAAGATAACAATAACCCCGTCATTCACCCCGGGGATCATGGGCTAACCTCTCCCACCCAACTTCAAACCGCCCAACGTGAGAAGGTTCGATGGAACCGGTGATCCGCAAGAACATATATTGTCATACCAGGCCGCTATGATGCTGATGGGGTCGTCCGAGGCAGTCATGTGCCGAGCCTTTTTCTCCACCTTGGCGGGAGGAGCTCAGCGTTGGTTCACCAACCTACCCGGTGGATCGATATGTTCTTTTCACGAATTGGCGATGAAATTCATCACCTGCTTTATGCGGGGGAGGAGGAGTAAAAAACATTTCACACAACTCGCAAGCCTAAAGCAAGGAAAGGATGAGACCCTGATGGAATTCCTTGTCCGTTGGAGGACGGAGGAGGCCGAAGTGGACGACATGGATGACAGGTCGGCCATTGTCATGTTTATCTCCGCCTTGAGAGCGGGGGATTTATACAAAAGCCTACGTCGCAAGACGCCGAGGATGTACACGTCGCTGATGATTAAAGCCGACCGTTATGCGGAGGCGGAGGAGGCGAACCGCCTAAAATACCTAAAGGAGGAAGGGAGCAAGAGGTCGCGAACGGAAGGGTCCTCAAAGTCCGGGGGAAGCATGACTTACCACCCCCGAAGAGGCAGGGAAGAAAGGAAAACCAACCCGGGGAACAAGCCCCACGCCGGTCCTCGTATTCCACCTTGGGCACCAGCACCCCCCTCAGGCAAGACGCCTCACTTGGTGCCATTCAATCCTCTGAGAGCCCCGCCAAACGACATATTGGTTTATGCCGAAGAGTGTCACATAGTGAGAACACCAGATCCGCGCCCCGACCCCCCGGGGGCGGACATGTCCAAATCTTATCTTACTCTATACAATAGCAACAACTTTTTGCCAATGATTGTTTCCCGCCTAAACAAAACGACATCGTTTTGCTGGCTAAAAAGGATCTGTTAAAACCTTTTGTTACGTATTAAATATTTAACCATTTAATGCTAATGTCTGATCATTATTTTATGCTTTGAGAATCTGCACCGCCACACCATTTAATTATACTGTTTTGCCTGTTCATTCCCAAATAAACATTAATAACAAATATTAATTACATCCTCTTTGATCAGATTTCAAATAAATAATCAAATATAAATACTAATTAATATTCTTAGTAGAATACCTACAGTCTCGCCTACTAGCCTCTTCAATCTCCAATACATTATTAAAAACCTACAATTATTACTGTATCACTGTATGCAAGTAACAAGTAATGTAAGTAAAGAATGTAAACTCCCTATAAATACATTTCAAATCTGAAAGCCAATGAGCCAATTGTCCACATGAATAAAACCTCTCTGCGAATTGATTTTGAAATGCCATATCAATACCGACTTGCCTCTCAGATTTGCCCTCTTCAAACAAGGAGAACAATGGAAGTCCAGTTGTTAAGAGCATTCGAAATCCCTGAAATGCATGGAGGATCAACAACCGAAAGCAAATGTAACATTTATATAAATTTTGTACTGATAATTTTTCAGATTTCTTCTTCAGTTAATACTTATTACTAACAAACTACTATACATACAAATCATCTAACCATTGTTACTCAACCATGGTGAAAGAAAGTAAAAGAAACAACTTCCCTAATTTCATGTTTTGGCTCAAATCATCTGAATCTTCAGAGATGCCGCAACAGGTAATGATGAAGATTTATTTGGTACATATATTGTTTTCTGATATTTTTTTAAGCAAATAAACTGTAATTTAATTACTATTTTCTATTTTTTGTTTTTAATCTTTATTGTAACTTTTTTT
>CP025650.1:12806055-12837658 GCA_003576665.1 Ipomoea trifida
TTTTTTTTATGAATTGAGACATCATAGGCAGAGTTGTTAAGTTATATTCCCCACCACAAAAAGTCGTTGCTGGAAAAAATTCCAGATTAATGGGCTTTTTAATTGAGGAAGCAGCTGGACCTGACAGATTAAGGATCTGTATGGTTATTTTTGCAGGTGATGAATCAGACGTGGTAATGATATCATCATTGCTTCATGCTATTTACATATTTATTTCTCATTTTAAAATTTTAATATACTAACTACATTTTTTATTACACTATCAGGAAGCATGGCTGTGGGATGAAGTTTACAGTCCCAATACTTGCTGTAGTGTGATGAGTTTGGCTTTTTAGACATACTATTTAACTACTTGATGTTTTGTGGACCTTTGTTTTGGACATTAGCTTCCTGTATCCATTTCATTAAATTATTTCTTATTTTCCTTATTTTGCCTTTACTATATTAGATGTTCTGTTGTCCTAACAAATTTTTCAAGTACTACAAGGAAAGATTTGCATTGACTACGACTCTAGAAGGGCAGGCTCACGAATCAGTTATATTGAATGCAAGGTAAAATAGGGCATGCACTATATACATTCAACAGATACATATGATGCATATATATATATATATATATATATATATATATGTATGTATATTTTATTTATTTATTTATGGAATAGTTATATAATATTTAATGACAAGGTAATGTGCCTGATTTCTTTATGTTTTCAAGGAAAAAAAAACCAATAGTCACTACAGGTTTTGAATAATTATTATAGCTTCCAGATAAAGTATATATATACCCAATCAGTATGCATTTATTTTTTTGCCACTAAATAATAAAAGATACAAAACACATTCTTCAAACACACATAGCAGACAACCAAGATGAGGATAATAATTACATCAACGATGATAGAAGGCAAGAGGAAACAACGTTCAACAATGACAGGTATGTATTATTCAACTTTAAACTATTTAATTTGTTACCTCATCTGTTCTTAGCTACTGTCGATCTACACGCTGATTACCTGATTAATATATTATGCTCTGCATTTATCCTGCCAAAAATACAGTTTAAATTTATTATCTAAATTTAATATTTACATAAACTATTTAATATTCGGTAAAAAAAATGCATTTCCAGTACTTGCATGTATAATCTAGCGTTTAGATGTACAGATACACCCACACACACATATATATATACACATAGATCTAGCATTGAATTTGATATATGTTGATATCCAATACAAATTTGGTAGTAAGAACATAATCAATTAAAAAACCCTAGCCAAATTTAAAATACGATAATTGTGAAACCAAAGTATAACAAAGTATATGAGTGAATATGATACTTATTTATTGGGATCTATCAAATATCTTCCTGACTGGATTTACGACGGCAGTATAGGTCGAAGTTGGAAATTGCAGTTTACGTATTATGATATTACTCATCGTCGCCTGGAAAGCGTATGAAATCAACAATGGACAAGAACTACGCTAAGTACATATGAACGGAGGAAAAAAAAAGCAACAGTGTCGATTTCATTGTTACGACACGAAGCCGGAAACAAAGGAGGTTTGTCCACATCGGCGAACATCTTAGAGAGAGAAGACGAGCGTAGCAGAGAAGAAGGAAGAGTAATCGTTGATTAGGGTTAGCTTATGTTTGGGGGGTTGTTGCAGGTTTTATATGTGGGCTAATGGGCTTCAGGTTTGGGCTATAACATTGCTGGGTATTGGGTCATATTATAATAAATGTTATGGGCTTTGCATTGCAGATATAAGTTTGGGCTACAAGTTTATAATGTTATGTAAATATAAATTCTTTGCATCTTATTATAATTAGTTAAATCTTAAATATAAGATCTTTGTAACGGTACTCGGTTGTAATTATCAGACTGCTGATAGTGTGGGGCTCATGTAGTAACTAAAGTGTTAGTTCCGCGTATGTTATTAATTCTTTCAAATCCAAGACTGCTTTTCAAGTTCCGGAAAAAACAATTTCCAATAATGCTTTCTTATCATCATATGCAATTGCAATCAACAAAAGTCAAGGACAAATGTTAACACATGTTAGATTGTTCTTGAGATTGCCAATTTTTAATCATGGCCAGCTATACGTTGTTGTTTCAAGGTTCAAGAGTCCAACATGATTAAAAGTGCTAATATGTAATAGTGATGGCGAGTCTTTCAATAATTTGTAAATTCTATTTTCATTTGTTAGTTTTTAATGCTGCTACTTAATTTTACATTGCAATTTGTACTAAAGAATTCTTTTATTTTTTCCTTCTATTTTGTATTTGATAAGTAACAAAAGGTGAATTTTAATGTCGGTGCATCGCACGGGAGCAACTACTAGTATTGCAAATACCATCGTTGCCACGGGCACAACATGAACGACTACCAAGCGTGGAGGAAAGAAATAGAGAGACTGATACAAGCTGGCAAATTAGGAAACTTTATAGATTGAGACAGGATGGCCAGAAGGGACACACGGGGAAGGGGCGCAACACCCCAGATACCGCAAAACGGGAAAAAAAAAGGATAGAGACGAATCCAATCGGCCAGTAATTAACGTCATATTCGGAGGGGAAGCCTTGCGGGAACAGGCCTTCGTAGGGGCCGTCGATGACCGACCGATCATGAAGAGGCCTCGACGGGAGCCCATCTGGTTCTCTGAAAAAGACCTTCCTGCGAGGTCAACCGCACCGAAGGACGCCCTCGTGATCTCGATGGTGGTTAACGGCGCTTGCGTAAAGAGAGTATTGGTTGACACCGGAAGCAGCGTCAACGTCATGTACCATGACGTGTTCCTGAAGCTGGGACTCAGCGAGGATTAGCTTACACCCGTACGAACCCCGCTGGCCGGGTTCACCGGAGACACGGTGGAAACAAAAGGATCGATAACTTTGCCGGTCGAGCTGGGCACCCCACCCCGAGTTCGAGAAATGCACATGGAATTCGTCGTAGTCAAGGTGACGTGTGCCCACAACCTCATCTTGGGAAGACCAGGGCTGGTCGGTTTAGGAGGACTCATTTCAATGGAGCACTTGTGTCTGAAATTCCATACGGTGGCAGGGGTGGGGATTGTTAGGGGAGACCAGCACCTAGCCCGAAAATGTTATAGCACGGCCTGTGAAAAATTGGTGGCAGGTCCCCTGCCGGTCCATACTGTAGAGCCGGAGAGAGAGAGAAGTGCCGGACCGGAACCTGCAGTAGAGCTGGAAGAAATCCCACTACACCCAAGTCGCCCCGATAGGTGTGTCAGAATAGGCAAAGGACTCACCCCCGAGCTACGGGAGCAGGTGATGGCCGTCCTAAGGGCATACTCCATAGTATTTGCTTGGGGCCCGGAGGACATGCCGGGCAAAGACCGCTCTAGCATCACACACAAATTGGCAGTGGATCCGAGTTTCCGACCCATTAAGCAGAAACGCCGCCACCTGTCAGCTGATCGAAGAGCCTTTGTGAAAGAGGAAGTAGACACGTTATTGGCGATAGGCCGTATCCGAAAGGTGATGTATCCCGCATGGCTAGCCAACGTTGTGCTGGCCCCAAAACCCCCCAACATGGCGAATGTGCGTAGACTACACGGATCTCAACAAGGCTTGCCCTCAGGATCCCTTTCCCCTACCTCGCACCGACCAGTTGGTAGATGAAACCGCCGGGTGCCAACTACTCAGCTTCATGGATGCGTTTAAGGGGTATCACCAGATATTCATGGCGAAGGAAGATGAAGAAAAGACGGCATTTGTCACCCCGGATGGTGTATATTGCTATAGAGTCATGGCTTTCGGCCTAAAAAATTCGGGCGCCACCTTCACCCGCATGGTGGCAGAAGTATTCAAGGACTTACTTGGCAACATCATGGAAGCCTACGTTGACGATATGCTAGTAAAAAGCAAGGAGGCCTCGACCTATCCGGAGTATCTAGCCAAGTGCTTCGAAATCATGAAGCAAAAGAACCTACGCCTAAACCCAAAAAAATGCGCATTCGTAGTGAAGAGAGGGAAATTTTTGGGCTTCATGGTCACCCATAGGAGAATCGAGGTCAATCCTGAAAAGGCGCAGAGCATCCTGCAGATGAAACACCCTACCACAATAAAGGAGGTCCCGCGACTGAACGGGAAGTTGGCTGCACTGAGCAGATTCATGTCAAAACTGGCGGAAAAATCACTGCCCTTCTTCTAGGTGATAAAACAGAAAAATGGTTTCGCTTGGACCCCTAAATGCCAAGAGGCCTTCGAACAATTCAAAGCATACCTAGCATCGGCACCCATCATGTCGAAGTCGGAGAAAGGCGAGGTGTTATATGTATATTTGGGGGTAGCGCCAGCCACCATTAGCTCGGTACTAGTGAGGGAGGAAACGAGAGTCCAAAAGCCCATCTATTACGTGAGCAAAGCCCTGCACGACGCCGAGCTGAGATACACTCCCCTTGGAAAGACGGTGTACGCCCTCATCCGAACCGTACGAAAATTGGTGTACTACTTTCAGGTGCACCACGTGGTAGTGCTGACAGACCAACCCTTAGGGTCGATCCTAAGAAATCCAGTGTCCTCGGGCCGGATGGTGAAGTGGGCGATGGAACTCACCCAGTATAGCTTGGAATACTACCCACGGGCGGCTATAAAATGTCAAGCATTGGCAGACTTTATAGTGGAATGCACCATCCCTGACGAGCCAGGCCAATCAGACAGAAAGCACAGAGACTGGGAAATGTACACTAACGGGGTGTCTAGTAAGAGGGGTTGAGGGGGCGGGGTAGTACTTATATCTCCGGAAGGCTTTAAGGCTTACCAAGCCTTTAGGCTTAACTTCCCGGTATCCAACAACGAAGCAGAATACGAAGCCTTGATAGGAGTGCTAAAACTAGCCAGAGCACTCTAAGTGAGTAGCCTGACGATCCGATCCGACTCTAGGCTCGTGGTGGGCCACGTCAACAACCAATTCGAAACTCGAGAGAACCGGGTGAGATAGTATAAGGAGGTGGTACAAAGGTTATTGGCCGATTTCGAGCGATGGGAGTTGGTTCAAATCCCTAGAGCAAATAACGGAGAAGCCGACCTCCTATCTCGAGTCACGCAAGGCTTGGAGGACCATTTGGGATATGTCTCCCAGATAATCACCACTGTTAACATAAGCGCGCCCAACATCCAGAGAGAAGAAATATGTGTCATCCACCCCACCCCGGACGAATGGATGCAAGAGATGATTCTTTATAAAAAGCACGGGACTACCCCAAACGACCCGACGAGGGCGCGTAAAGTGATAACTATGGCCCCGTCGTACCAAATAATAGACGGCAACCTGTTCAAACTATCCTTCGGGGGGCCGCTACTCCGCTGCCTGGCTAAGGTCGAAGCAGACAAGGTACTTGCTGAGATGCACGAAGGGGTCTGCGCGGCCCACCAGGGGGCCCAGACCCTAGCCCAAAAAATCATCCTCCAGGGGTACTATTGGCCCCGCCTAAGGGCTGATTGCCTAGAGAATGTGAAGAAGTGCCCCGCATGTCAACACTTTGCAATACTCCCAGGGCGACCGACGTCTTACTATACCCCGGTGACATCCTCCATCCCCTTTGTGCGTTGGGGCATCGATTTGCTAGGGCCTTTTCCCAGGGGTGTGGGCGGCCTGAAGTTCATAATAGTGGTAGTGGACTACTTCACCAAGTGGGTGGAGGCTGAACCCCTCGCCTCGATCACGGAATATCAATGACGAAAGTTCGTGTGGAAGCACATATTCACAAGGTTTGGGGTACCTCTGCAAATCGTATCAGACAACGGGAAACAATTCGACAATAAAAACTTCACTCGCTTCTGCGCATACTACGGGGTGGAACATGTCAAGGCAGTAGTAGCATACCCCCAGGCTAATGGGCAAGTAGAAAACGTGAACCGTACCCTCCTAGACGGCATAAAAAAGAGAGTAGAAACCGCAGGATCTGCGTGGTACGAGGAGTTGCCCACTATACTATGGACGTATAGAAACACCCCTAGAAAGGCCACCGGTGAAACCCCCTTCGCCTTGACTGTTGGTCCCGAATGGGTGGTGAAAAGTCTAGAGGGGGGTGAATAAACTTTTCAAGCAAATTAAAAATTAATAACACTTTAACTAAAGATAATTCCAAGTGAATAAATTCAACTTGAAATGCACAGCGGAATAACGTACGTAAAGTGCTATAATTAAAACTCAGTGATAGAGAGGAAATATATCACATGCAAAACGATAGAAATATTTGGAATAGCTCAAATATGATATACAATAAATTTGGCTTGCATGCGGACGTAGGAGATAACAAAAATTGGTAAACCCAGATAAGAGTGAATAGTGATAAATACTGTCTGGGTCTTGAAAAGTTATGAATGCAGTAAATTAACAAACCCAAATAAGCAAGATGTAGAGATTAGAAATATTAAATGGGTTTGACAAATATGAAACTTGCAAATCAGTGTGTGTACGTGGAAGCAGATATTATGTGTACAGAGCAAAATATATATGGGCAGTAAGTAAATGAGAGAGAGATTTTTAAGTGGTTCGGCCAAACCCAGCCTACGTCCACTCTACTCCTTTCACTATCTTCAATCACCCAGATACAATAGTGAACACCAAGTGCCAACCCAACACTTCTATCTACACCCAGTAGAGATTTGAGTATCTCGCACAAAGCTATACTCCTACACCAACGAGTGTCTCGCACAAAGCTACACTCCCTAGGGTTTTCAATAGCTCCTCTTGTTATTCAGCCCTCTATCTACACTCAGTAGAAATTTTAATACAAGGTAGTAAAAGAAAATATTTTTCTCCAACTCTGAGGAACTAAAAATATGGATTTTTGGTTTTTCGGATTTTTCTTGCTTTGCTATTCTCAGATGTATCACACTACTTTTCTTGCCTTTCACTTGTATATCTCCGTCTGTCTCTGGTCTTTGCTCAATTGTCCCGTATTTATAGATGAAGAAAGAATTAATCCGTTGGAGAGAATTAATTCTTTATTGTCAATCCCATGTGCTGATTGTAGTCTTTATGCGGTTTAGGTGGACTGGTGAGTTGAAATTCCGTTGTTGTATTTCTTCAGACTTTTTCCTCTTTTCTTTGCATCTTCAGATATTCTTGCGTGATGCCTCCTGATATTCTGGTCAACCTGCTTGCGTGATTTATGTTTTCTCCTTTTTCCTTATTCTTCCTGATATTCTGGTCAGCTTCCTCGCGTGATTTATGCTTCCTCCTTTTTCCTTATTCTTCCTGATATTCTGGCTTAGTGAAGCTGAAATATGGCCTTCTTACCTTTAGCAAATATGTCCGTTGAAGAGCTTCACATGCTGACTAAAACTTCTCTCCTTGAGTGAGTTTGGAGTGCTCCTAATATTCCTCTCCTTGAGCTCTGCTATAATCCTTCTCTATTATTTATTGAAGTGCTCCTGATATTCTGTAAATTTTCTGTAAATTTTGGCTTCTTGTTATGTTGTACTGTTTGTAGCAGTTCCACTGATTCCTCATTCTCCTGATATTCTGTAAGTTTTTCCTCATTCTCCTGATATTCTGTAAATTTTCTGTAAATTTTGGCTTCTTGTTATGTTGTACTGTTTGTAGCAATACTGTTTGTAGCAGTTCCACTGATTCCTCATTCTCCTGATATTCTATAAATTTTGGCTTTTGGCTTCTTGCTATTCTTGTGGCTTGTTTCCACTGATTCCTCATTCTCCTGATATTCTATAAATTTTGGCTTTAACACTTTAACCAAGCTCATCACCATTGAACCATTCAAATTTATTGTTAATTTCACTGCAATTAGTTTATAAATATGAATATTCTGGAGGTCTCTAGTTTCCATAAAATCCATGGTTAGGAAGGTTCGAACCATGGATTACTAGACAACCTTATAAGTTTCTTACCATCTCTACTACTTCAACATTTAGTAATTTCTTGTGCTCTAAATATTTTTAAGCTCCATGGGATTTAACCAAGTTCCTTCCTTCTCCAAGAATTCTTCCAAGTTGACTTTTGACTCTTTAGGTACATTAGCTTTACAAAATTTTTGGCTTTCTAATTTTTCAAACTAAAATACATTTCTTGGCTCATCAAAATCTTATTACAAATATTCCTAACAATTTCCCCCTTTCTGATGATGCCAAAACCTATACTCAGTCATTTGACTTAGTCTTTGAAAAATATAAACTTCAAAAATTTTCATTTTATTTCGACTAGCCATAGATGAGTTTAACAATGATTTTTGACCTAGAAGAATTGTTTTCAGACAATAAAATTCCTACATGCATTATTGAGACTAGTTTAATTCATTTTGAAATATTTCTCAATCAAGCATTTATACAAACTACATAAAAAAAACAATTCTTCATACCAAAAAATAAAATAACTTGTACTAAATAACCCCTTCCCCCTATTTATATGCCCAGAATAAATAAAGAACATATATACCAAATATTTACCTCTTTGTGATCCTTTTTGAGACTTCTTTTGCACCAAATGACTGTCATTCTTTTCCCCCTTTTTGTCATCATCAAAGAAACACTGGATAGAAATGAAATCCTTACTCTTGAATCATTTGCGCCATGGTGTATTTGCTTGCTTGTGCCATAAGTGTAGCAAAAATTGAGTACTCCATAAAATAGGGTACGAGACCCTAGTAATAGGATCAACCTAACCATTTCACAACAAGGCATAGCCCCGATAGATCACTATTCCCTTGTGATAAAAATGATTGAAAACCGCAATCGTCGAGAACAGTAAGGGGCAATAATTGATATCTTTCGACAGTACGACCTTCCTTGAAACACTCAATTGGTTTGAACAATTTTCACACGATCTTCTTTGCTATAAAATCACCATTCGTCTTTCAACCAATCTGCTTGATTTTATAGCTTACATAAAAGAAATGACAGATACGACATATCCCTCATCTTCGGATAACTCTTCCTTTTGGGATGACATTATCGTATCACCGTTAAGAGATAGTGCACAAAGTATAGATCTTACTGTTGTCGAAAATTTTGAGAATCCTCCACCAGAGTCGAATGAGATAATTGCTTCACCAGGTGTTACGGGTACAGATGTTGTGGCTGTTGATCAAGGTACTGCTGTAGTAGTGGAGGAAGATAATACCACTGCAGCGCTAGATGTAGCAACTATGAACGCAAGAGTATTTCGTGGGAGAAAGAGAACTAGAAGAACATTTTGTGATACTACCACACTAACTTTTGAAAAATTTTATGAATATTTTTATCTGCCTTCTGAACAAGCTGTAGAGGAATTGCAGGTTGGGCACGAAGTTTTTAAGAAAAAGTGTAGGGAAGTGGGGATTGCCTACTGGCCTTATCAAAAACTTGTGAGTTTGGACAGATTATTGGCAAAAGTTCAGGTAATTTCGATATTCCTAGATCTCTTTCAACTTAACATTTTCGAATGGGGTTTAACAATGTGTGATATAGGAATTTGGTGAAATCAAGGATCAAGCTGAACTGCAAAGGACAATTAAGGGGCTAGAGGATGAGAGGGATGCGATACTTCAAAATCCAAATTTAGACTTGACTGAAGCAACAGTGAGGCTTAGAGACAAATGTGACAGGAGTAGTTCCAAAAAGAGAAGGTATATATAGATCCAGCAGCTTTTCCTTCTACTACTCCTGGAAGTTCATCACAAGCTCCTATAATTCCTGATATTCCTGAGCTAGCACCAGAAGCTTTTCTTTCCACTACTCCTGGGAGTTCATCACAAGCTCCTATATTTCCTGATATTCCTGAATTGGCACCAGAAGAAATACAAGAAGTACTTGCTTGGCTAGATGAGGATGTTCCCCCTCCCAAAAATATTAGTGACAAATAAATACAAGTTTACACGAAATATAGTTAACAACTAGAAAATAAGCACTAAGCAAGTTTGGCAGTTGTGCATGTAGTGAACACACAGTGATAAATAAAAAAAAAGAATTAATTATATTTTTTGTCCTGTGACTATTAGGGTCCTATTAATTTGAGTATGCGACTTGAAAAAGCAACAATTTAGTCCCCTGACTATCGATTTTTTTACGGATTTGGTCCTTCTGGCCAAATCACCGGTCAATTCTTGTCGGAAAAGTGTAAATGTGTTTAAATGGTTTATGAATGGGGGTAAAAGGGTCAATTTATGTTTTAAAAAAGGGGAAAATTGTTGATTTTTCTTCGCTTAGCTTTCTTCTTCTTCGCGTAAGGTTTTTACATCTCAAACCCGATGAAAGTGGAGACGAGCCCGTCGGAATTTAGGGCTTTGGTGCAGGAACTGACTGGTCAGGATGACGACGTCCCGGGCTTGTTCAAGTCCCAGTGTCTGCGCCGGCGACGGGATGCAGCTTTGGGTTTCGGCGGCGGCGGGATCCATCTCTCGTCGGAGACGGTGCTGAATTACCCACGGCAATTGATAAAGGATTTTCCAGGGATAATGCTTTCAAACTGAATGTGATGAAGTTAATTAATTAATTGTGTAATTTATGGCCAAAAAAACAAACGAGAGAAAGAACAGAAGCCTAAATTGAATTAAAAATTAAAGGGTAACAGATAATTTTTCCCTATTTTGATAACTTTCGTATTTCTGGGTTTTTTTTTCGATTCTGAGTTTTAGATTTTGTGGATGCATGGAAGAAGATGTTTTTCCGGCGAGTAAGCGCAAGGAAGAAGAAGAAAGTGATTTGAATTGACCATTTTACCCCCAACAATAAACATTTTAGAGACAATTTCGTTTTCCCGGCAAGAATTCACCGGTGATTTGGCCGGAAGGACCAAATCCGTTAAAAAATCGATAGTCAGGGGACTAAATTGTTGCTTTTTAAAGTCGCGTACTCAGATTAATAGGACCCCAATAGTCACAGGACCAAAAGTGTAATTAATTCTAAAAAAAATGTAAAGGATTTTTGGCAAACTTCATAACCTATGTACTTAGCAGTAGCATATTTCATAAGCTAGAATATATTGAGAAAACACTACTCAAGACATTTGGAAAGGAAAATGATTTGGTACAAGAAATCAAACTTTAAACAAACAAACGTATGGATTACGGAGCATGCACAAAAAAATATCCAATCATGAAATGCGATAAGAATTAATTACCAAACACACATAAATTTATGCCCATCACATACAAATAAAATCATGTACTTGAGCTATAATTAGAGATTAAGATTTTAGATACTTAGCTCAATTCAATCATGCCCATTTCATGCCTTAGAGTGATGAATCTTGATTCGCATAAAGGCTTTGTAAGGATGTCCGCAATTTGATTTTCTGTGGGTATGTACTCAATCTTTAGATCTTTCTTTTCGATGTGATCCCGGATGAAATGGTGTCTCACGTCAATGTGCTTGGTTCGTGAATTAAGTACAGGATTTTGGGTAATCGCGATTGCACTAGTATTGTCACAAAAAATACTAACATCATCGCAATTAATTCCATAGTCCTTTAACTGTTGTTTCATTCATAAAATTTGTGCACAACAACTCCCTGCTGCGATATATTCTGCTTCGGCTGTGCTTGTAGCAATAGAGTTTTGTTTCTTACTAAACCAAGAAACTAACCTTCCCCCTAAGAACTGGCACGTCCCTGAGGTACTTTTTCTATCAATTTTGCAACCTGCAAAATCTGCATCTGAAAATCCTGTTAGTTCAAAGTTACCTTCCTTTGGATACCATAGTCCAACGTTGATAGTGCTTTTAAGGTAACGAATAATTTTCTTGGTCGCAAGAAAATGACTCTCTTTGGGCTGTGATTGGAATCTCGCACATACACCTACTGGATAAGATATGTCGGGTCTACTTCCAGTGAGGTATAGCAAAGATCCAATCATTCCACGATACTTCGTTTGATCAACATCTTTGCCTTCTTCATCCTTGTCCAGTTTGAGAGATGTGCTCATTGGAATTTTGACTGAACTTTTTCCTTCTAAGCCAAATTTCTTGATAAGATCTCTTGTGTATTTGGCTTGATTAATGAATATACCTTCCTTCGATTGTTTGACTTGCAGTCTAAGAAAGTAATTTAGCTCACCCATCATGCTCATTTCGAATCTGTTTTGCATAAGCTTAGAAAATTTCTCACATAAATTTGCATTAGTACTTCCAAAAATAATATCATCAACATAAATTTGTACTAATAAAATATGATTATTTTCTTGAATTCTAAATAAGGTTTTGTCAACAAGGCCTTTGGTAAAACCACAACTAATTAAGAACATTGATAGGGTATCATACCAAGCTCTAGGTGCTTGTTTTAACGCATGTAATGCCTTCTTTAGTTTATAGACCTTGTCAACTTCACCTTGTACCTCAAATCCGGGTGGTTGTTCAACATATACTTCCTCTTCAAGTAAGCCATTAAGGAATGCACTTTTCACGTCCATTTGATAAACTGTGAAATTCTTGTATGCAGCGTAGGCTAGGAAAATTCGAATCTCTTCAAGTCTTGCAACTGGGGCAAAAGTCTCATCAAAATCTATTCATTCTTCTTGAGAATATCCCTTCGCGACTAACCTTGCTTTATTCCTAACAATGATGCCGTCTTCGTTTGCTTTGTTTCTAAAGACCCATTTAGTTCCAATAACATTGTGATTTTTTGGTCTTGGAACAAGCTCCCAAACATCATTTCTTTTGAATTGGTTCAATTCTTCTTGCATAGCCTCAATCCAGCTTGGATCACTTAGAGCTTCATCAATTTCTTTCGGTTCTATCTGAGATAGAAAGCATGCAAACAGAGTATCTCTTGTAGAGGATCTTGTTTTCACGCCATCGTACAAGTTTCTAATAATAAGATCTTGAGGGTGATCTTTGAGCCATCTCAAATCTGGTTGAAAGTTGTTTTGAGGAGAGGATGACAGTGTAAAGTCATTTGCAGGTGGGGTTGAGGAAGATGGGTTTTGGTTTGTAAAGTTGGTTCCAATCTCATTTCTAAGGTCAGCCTCAACCTCATCCC
This sequence comes from Ipomoea trifida, assembly GCA_003576665.1. Classification (NCBI taxonomy): domain Eukaryota; kingdom Viridiplantae; phylum Streptophyta; class Magnoliopsida; order Solanales; family Convolvulaceae; genus Ipomoea; species Ipomoea trifida. The sequence goes on from CP025650.1 coordinate 12,819,001, forward strand.
TTAAGTCAGCCTCAACTTCATCACCAAGCTCATCACCTGCTGCGTGATTTATGTACTGCCTTCCAATTTCAGGGGAATTTAATTCTATATCATTTAACCCCTGTAAAACATCATCTTCAGAAGAATCATTAGTAACACTTAAATCATTATGGACGTTCTTACCCATATTTGAAGTGTTTGGTTCTTGGGTTTTTGGTGATTCATCAAATACAACATGAATTGATTCTTCTACCACCATTGTCTTTTTGTTCAGTATTTTGAATGCTCTACTGGTAGACAAATATCCCAAAAATATTGCTTCATCTGCACGCTCATCAAATGTTTTTAGATACGATTTACCATTATTAAGAATAAAACATTTGCAACCAAAATAATGAAAATAGCTAAGATTAGGCTTTCTCCCTTTCCATAATTCATATGGTGTCTTGTTGTGTATTTTGTGAATCATGCTTCTGTTCTGAGTATAACAAGCAGTGTTGATAGCTTCCGCCCAAAAACGTTTTGGTAGTTCGGCTGCTGAAATCATGACTCGTGCGGCTTCTTTAAGTGTTCTATTTCTTCTTTCAACTACACCATTTTGTTGTGGCGTCCTTGCGGCAGATAGTTGATGCAAAATCCCCTGTGAACTACAGTAGGCCTGGATCATGCCATTCACGAATTCTGTACCTTTGTCTGTACGGATTTTGGAGATTTTTGCTTCCTTTTCGTTTTGAAGTTGTTTCAAGAGCTCTGGCAATTTTTGTTCCACTTCATTCTTCTTATTGATAAATATCGTCCAAGTGTACCTGGAAAAATCATCAATAACAAGAAGAGTGTATTTCTTACCACTTATACTTACCGGGTCTACTGGACCAAAGAGATCCATATGTAGTAGACTAAGAGGTCTTGATGTAGATTCTTGTGTCTTAGATTTGAAAGAAGACTTGATTTGTTTTCCTTTCTAACACGCATCACATATTTGATCCTTCTTGTATACAATGTTGGGTAAACCTTCAACTAACTTACATTTTGCAAGCTTGTTAATCGACTTGAAGTTTAAATGATTTAATTTCCTGTGCCATTCCCAACTCGTAGTGCTAGAGTTGTTCGCCATTAAACATACCGAGTCCTTCGTTGTGCTCCAATCAACCACATACATATTTTTCTTTCTTCTTCCGGTGAGCACAGTTTTCTTTGTGGATTCTTCTTTAACTCGGCATCTTTCTTTGAAGAACTCTACAAGATATCCTTTGTCGCAGAATTGGCTAGTGCTTAGGAGATTGAACTTTAGTCCTTCTATGTATGATACATTTTCAATTCTTAAGCCATTCTTGATAACAGTTCCGATTCCCTTTGTTATTCCATGATCATTTCCACCAAATATGACTTTTGGTCCTTCGATATTTCTGAACTCTACTAGACTAGCTTTATTGCCGGTCATATGTCGAGAACATCCGCTATCAAAGTACCAAATATCCTGCAACAAAATTAAGTATTTTTAGGTACCCAGATTTGTTTGGGTCCTTCCTTGTTAGTGATTTTAGGCATCCAAATCCACCTAGATCTCATTAATCCAAGATTAGGTGATTTGTAACTATTGACAGTATTATAATTGTAAGGAATTTGGACATTCTTTTTGTGGGCTGGCACTTGTCCAACATTCATTTGTTTAATAAAATGAAATGTGTTGAACTTGGTTTTTGTCCATGGTTTGATTTCATCATGTCATTCCTCTTCAGTAGGATAATCCCTACCAAACCTCATCATTGGAAATTGTTTCCTATGAGGCCTTTGTGCACTTGACTCATTGGTAAATCTCTTACGAGAACCAAACTCATGCTTTTTAAATTTCTGCATTGGCGAAAAATTATTGCTTTGAAGCTTCGGCCTTGCAGTGTTTATTCTAGCATTAGTTTGATAGCCAATTCCTTGTCTCATAGTGCTATCTTGACTTTTGACAAATTTTACTACTTGAGCTTTATTAATTAAAGAAGTAGTAGAATTAGTTAAGTTTTCAGAAATTTTAGAACATATAGGATCATAGCCTAGTCCGGCTCTATCTCCTGAGGGTTTTTGCATATTTACCATTTTATCCATTATTTTGGATGAATGTGTAAATGATGCTATTGTCTCCCTAAGATTATGTTCTCTAATTTCTCTAGCTTTACACTCTTCTTGAAGGCGAATATTTTCAGCTTTCAAGTTTCTCATCTCAAGTAAAGCATCTTGCAATTTCTCATTTATTTTATCTTTTTCAAGAATCAGAGAATCATTGCGCTCTTTGAGTTGAGAATGAGTGTCCATAACAAGTTGACAGTCTTTCATTAATTGAAATATAGATTCTCTAGAAAAAGATGAATTTGCATAATCAAAAGATTTAGATGTTACCTCGTCTTCTTCTACTTCATGCGCCATTAGGCATTTTTCTTGGAAATCTGATTCACTAGTTATGCTTAGAAGACACAGCAGTGCAGTATCTTCCGTTGAGCTATCACTTTCATCACTTGAAGATTCCTCAGACCCACTTGTCTCAAGAGGGTCACTTATTAAAGCTTTCCTTTTATCCCTCTTGAATCTTCTATCCTTTGATTCAGATATCTCCTGTGAAGAGTTAGAAGTATTTTTATTTTGATTTTTACTCACCTTGGGGTATGGACATTCTGCCATGAAATGTCCTGGTTTTCTACAGTTATAGCACAAGTTTGTGTTATCATCAGAAAATTATCTTCTTGGTCTTCTGGACGAACTTCCTTGATTTCTTTGAGATGAATTGTTGAAGTTGTTCTTCCGCATGAATTTTTTGAATTTCCTAACAAGCAAAGCAAATTGTTCGTCAGATAAAAAATCATTATTTCCTACTAACCTTGAGTTTGATTGTTGTTCGGCTACTAAGGCTGTGGTTCTTTCTTCACGTTCCTCCTCAAGTTTTGATTTCATCTCGAACTCGTACGCTTTGAGATCACTAAAAAGTTTGTCAGTTGAAACAACTTTTAGATCCCTATGGTCTCGCATGGCTGTCACTTTCATATCCCAACTTGACGGTAGTCCGCGAAGTATTTTGAGAGAGATTTCTTTTTGATCGATGCTCTTTCCAAGATCAGTAATCTCTCCCAAAACTTTGACCATTCTAGCCTCCATTTCAGCAATGTTTTCGTTTGGCAACATCTTAAAATCCTCAAACTTTTTGATTGCGATTGTGAGCTTGTTGTCTTTTTCCTGTTCGTCTCCTTCGCCGATTTTGATCAAGACATCCCACACATCTTTGGCTGTTTTGCACTTTCTGATATTTGGAAAGATTGTATCATCCACAACTTTGAACAATATATCTTTGGCTATATTGTCCAAGTTACTTCGCATTCGATCATCGGCAGTCCATTCAAGCTTTGGCTTTGGAACATGTTGTGGAGCATTAGGACTTAGCATGAAAGCTACATTAACTTTCATTATTGCAATAGGACCATCAGTAATAACTTCCCACATTTCATCGTGAAGAGCGGATAAATGTACCTGCATGCGTATTTTCCAATCATCAAATTTATCAAGTGAGAATAATAAGTTTTGAGCTAAATCTTTCTTCATTTTGAAGAGTAGATCTGTCTAGCAGTCAAGTTTTGACTCAAATAGACAACCGCTCTGATACCACTTGTTGGTCCCGAATGGTGGTGAAAAGTCTAGAGGGGGGGGGGGTGAATAGACTTTTCAAGCAAATTAAAAATTAATAACACTTTAACTAAAGATAATTCCAAGTGAATAAATTCAACTTGAAATGCACAGCGGAATAACGTACATAAAGTGCTATAATTAAAACTCAGTGATAGAGAGGAAATATATCACATGCAAAACGATAGAAATACTTGGAATAGCTCAAATATGATATACAATAAATTTGGCTTGCATGCGAACGTAGGAGATAACAAAAATTGGTAAACCCAGATAAGAGTGAATAGTGATAAATAGTGTCTGGGTCTTGAAAAGTTATGAATGCAGTAAATTAACAAACCCAAATAAGCAAGATGTAGAGATTAGAAATATTAAATGGGTTTGACAAATATGAAACTTGCAAATCAGTATGTGTACGTGCAAGCAGATATTATGTGTACAGAGCAAAATATATATGGGCAGTAAGTAAATGAGAGAGAGATTTTTAAGTGGTTCGGCCAAACCCAGCCTACGTCCACTCTACTCCTTTCACTATCTTCAATCACCCAGATACAATAGTGAACACCAAGTGCCAACCCAGCACTTCTATCTACACCCAGTAGAGATTTGAGTATCTCGCACAAAGCTATACTCCTACACCAACGAGTGTCTCGCACAAAGCTACACTCCCCAGGGTTTTTTACAAGCTCCTCTTGTTACTCAGCCCTCTATCTACACTCAGTAGAAATTTTAATACAAGGTAGTAAAAGAAAATATTTTTCTCCAACTCTCAGGAACTAAAAATATGGATTTTCGGTTTTTCGGATTTTTCTTGCTTTGCTATTCTCAGATGTATCACACTGCTTTTCTTGCCTTTCACTTGTATATCTCCGTCTATCTCTGGTCTTTGCTCAATTGTCCCGTATTTATAGATGAAGAAAGAATTAATCCGTTGGAGAGAATTAATTCTTTATTGTCAATCCCATGTGCTAATTGTAGTCTTTATGCGGTTTAGGTGGTCTGGTGAGTTGAAATTCCGTTGTTGTATTTCTTCAGACTTTTTCCTCTTTCCTTTGCATCTTCAGATATTCTTGTGTGATGCCTCCTGATATTCTGGTTAGCCTCCTTGCGTGATTTATGTTGTCTCCTTTTTCCTTATTCTTCCTGATATTGTAGTCAGCCTCCTCGCGTGATTTATGCTTCCTCCTTTTTCCTTATTCCTCCTTTTTCCTTATTCTTCCTGCTATTCTGGCTTAGTGAAGCTGAACTATGGCCTTCTTACCTTTAGCAAATATGTCCGTTGAAGAGCTTCACATGCTGACTAAAACTTCTCTCCTTGAGTGAGTTTGGAGTGCTCCTGATATTCCTCTCCTTGAGCTCTGCTATAATCCTATTCTGTAGCTTTTGCTATGCTGTACTGTTTGTAGCAGTTTCTCCTGATATTGATATTTTGTAAATTTTGGCTTCTTGCTAGTGTTGCTTTATTCCTCTTTCCACTGAAATATTTCACATGTTAGTGTTGTTGCTTACTGCTGATTCAAACACTGGTCCACTTAACACTTTAACCAAGCTCATCACCATTGAACCATTCAAATTTATTGTTAATTTCACTGCAATTAGTTTATAAATATGAATATTCTGGAGGTCTCTAGTTTCCATAAAATTCGTGGTTAGGAAGGTTCAAACCATAGATTATTTGCCAACCTTATAAGTTTATTACCATCTCTGCTACTTCAACATTTAGTAATTTGTTGTGCTCTAAATATTTTTAAGCTCCATGGGATTTAACCAAGTTCCTTCCTTCTCCAAGAATTCTTCCAAGTTGACTTTTGACTCTTTAGGTACATTATTTACAAAATTTTTGGCTTTCTAATTATTCAAACTAAAATACATGTCTTGACTCATCAAAATCTTATTACAAATATTCCTAACATTGACATATGGGTGCGAGGCTCGAAACCCTTTAGAATCCGTCATACCCACCGAAAGAAGCGAGCGTTACCACTCTGGGCGAAATGAAGAAAGCATGAGAGTTGAGTTAAGCCTTTTGGAAGAGAAGAGGGAGATTGCTGGCCGAAATATGGCTGCATATCAAAGAACAGTAAAGCGTTACCACGATTCGCGGGCACGACCGAGGGATCTCCAGGAGGATGATCTAGTCTTACATAGAAGGAAGGCCAGTAAACCCCTACAAGGCGGCAAATTGGCATAAAATTGGGAAGGACCATATAGGATTCGCCAGGTGGTACGGGAAAACACTTACAAATTGGAAACTATGCAAAGGGTCCCAATCGACCGAGTGTGGAATTCCCACCACCTGAAGAAGTTCTTCCAATAGTTGAACAAATAAGGTAAATAACTGTACAGGGCATTCACTCGGAATTGATCCGAGATAGGCACTTGGCAAGTTCTTTTGCAAATTGCAATAAAACACGCGCCGATATGCAAGCCGCCCCTGGCGGCGCGAGGGTGGTATGGGCTCGCATTGCTTCCCCCATATGTCCTGGCATTCCTCCATTTTAATAAATTCCCTCTTCTACTTCAAAATTTCCTCTTTTACTTCAATAAACAAATCGATCCAACGCGGGCGCGAGCCGTGTGGGTTACCCACAGGCCACAATCAACCCGCAGGATGGGCCGTCAACCAAGAATGGGGCATGTGGGTTTGCAACGGTTGGAGGCAACCCACATGCGTGCGGACCCGCAGGGTAGGTGGTCCATGGCGCTGTGAATGAGGCGAGTGGGGCGTGTGAGTTGCGTTGCTTGGAGGCAACCCACATGCGCGCATGGGACCGCAGGCGGTCCATGCGCTGGTTAATGAGGCAAGTAGGGTGTGTGAATTGCATTGGCGTGTGAGTTGTGTAACACCCCGGCTCGGCTATACCGTACATCCGGAGTAGTTACCGCCACATCTAGACTGAACCCAATCAAATCCAGAAAGAGTCCAATCTAGATGCACAGGCTAAAGGAAGAAGACAGACAAGGATCGTGTTTCTTATCGTCAAAATCCAACATAATCTTATATATATGCAGCAAAAGAGTAGCTATACTAGCCACGAATATATATATATACATATATAAGAGTTTCTTACAGCCCATCAACAAAGAGTTTGGACTATTCCCGTTCTTACTAGCCATCTTAGAATTATCATGGCTACAAAAGAAATATACACGAAAAGGGGCAATCTTGACTTTTCCCCCTGAGACATAATGGATTAACGAGGGCAAGAAACCAAAATAGGTAACACTGATTGAACAGGAATGAGAATGGGGTCAGGAGTACACTAAGCAGGAACATGAGCCAGAGCTGGAGGATCAGAACCAGAAGCAGGAGCATACCCACGCTAGACTTCATCTGATAAGGTACACAATGAAGTGTAGTTAGCACGACGGCTAAGTAAGGAAATCCATTATCACTCAAAAGTAGACAAAGGTTTCGAAAATATAATCATTTGTAAGTTGTAGAATTTACCCACGAGTTATAGCTCTACCTGCAATCAGGTTATCAGTAATAGATAATATAATATAAGGCGTAAAGCTAACTCAACACGTAACCTTCTCTCATATAAAGGTACCGGCATCATTGCCACCTAAAACACCTCTTTCTGTTTTTCAGACAAGGTTGTAAAAAATATTTCATTCCCCGTAGTTTCCCTCATTTTCACTCAAAAGGAAGTTCGACAGCACATTTCCGTGCTCAAAATTCGTCACATTTTGGATAGAATCATTTCCTTCTCAAATCGTTACAGAGTAACTCTTTTCTCATCTTTAAAACCTCCTTAGTTTCTTGTTAGTAAGCGTGAGGCCTTTGGAGCATTCTCATAACTCCATCTCTGACCACTTGGATCATCGAACTCGGGTTCAGTGGTCATCACCCGGTCTAACACTGATCCCCTGGACGTAAGGTTCGTTAAAATGATTCCTAGCTGGCCTAGCTAGGTCCATAAAACCAACACCTACCCGAACTTCTGGAGTAACTATACCTTAAATGTGCACATCCCCATAGGAATACCTCATCCTACGAGTTATATAGTACCCGGCGAATAGACTTCGCCCTGCAGTATGAACTGGTCNCCTGAGGAAACGGGAGCAGCAGCGGTGATCCGGGAACCCAGCCCACCTTCGCTGACGCCGTCTCTCCTCCTCGCGACACCAGCATCGCTGCGTTCCTAAGCCGCAAAGCCTCGTCGTCGTCATCCTAATGGAGAGGAGAACGCGAAATCGCAGACTGATCGGAAGAAGGAGAGGCTGGAAGCCTGTGCCCGCCTTCACCATCTCACCTCACTGCACGACCGCCGTCGTTCTGGCAAACAGAAGTCCTGCAGTCCTCCGGCGAGGAAAAAACTTCCACGGCAAACCGGCGAACCTCAGCGGTGAGAAACGACAGAAGAGAGTAAAAAAAAAATATCAGAATTTTTTTTTTAATTGAATAATTCCTCACTTAATTTTTTTTTTAAATATATATATATTTCGACAATCCAAAATTCCAAATATTAATTTGGAATAAGGGTCAAATAGGCCACCGAACTACACACGAAACTGCAATTAGGCCATTGAACTAAAAAACAATGCAATTGGGTCCCTCAACTACACAAATCCCTGCAAATTGACCCAAAGTGACTTGTTTGACTTGATCTCCCGGTTACCAACTTTAAAAATAATATTTTAAAATAATTTTAAATAAACTAATTAATTAAAATTAAATTTAAAATTAAAAATTTAAAAAAAAGGACCCAATTGACTTGTTCCTGATTTATTTTTTTAATTTTAATTTTAATTAATTAATTAATTTAAAATTATTTTAAAATATTATTTTTTAAAGTTGGTAACCGGAAGATCAAGTCAACAAGTCACTTTGGGTTAATTTGCATGAATTTGTGTAGTTCAGGGACCTAATTGCATTATTTTTGAGTTCGATGGCCTAATTGCAGTTTTGTGTGTAGTTCAGTGGCCTATTTGACCCTTATTCCTATTAATTTCAATAGTCCAAATAAATCATATACAAAAATCTTAATGTACATGAAATTAAATTATTGTTGATTATAGGCAATACAATCAACCAGACAGAGATTATGAAGGCTCTGATACCAAATGTAAGATCAAGAAATCTTATCTAAACATATACAGAATGAGTTTACGAGTAACCTAACCTCGTAATAGCGGAATCATAGATCGTTGATCTCCAGCCATAGTTGATGCCTTGTTGTGTTGCCTGTGTTAGTCGTTTTGTCTCACACTTGACTCAGAACCGTAGATTGGACTAAACTTAGCTGTCTAATCCAACCTATAGCTTAATGGGCCTAGCCCACTTGCACCATAGTATTAGGGCCCATATTGGGAAAGGTATTACAATATATATATATATATATATATATATATATATATATATATATATATATATATATATATGTTACAAAACACATCATTCTACGTACTAAAATGCACCAGAGGGCTGATAAAACGCACCATTCCATACTATAACCAAATACACCTATTCACTTAAAATCTCATCAGTATACGTAACCAAACGCATCATTATACGTATTAAAATGCACCAGAGGACGGATTAAAACACATCATTGCACAACAATTTTGAATACCATCAATGTTAATGAATCTCACTTCTCCAATGAATACTTTTTTTTGGACATCAAAATACTAATTTCTCCCTCAAAACTCTCTTTTTCTTCGTTATTCTGCCAACACTTCATATTAAAATTACAATGTGTGCCTTTGTTCAAGCTTGCTTAAATGTTTATATTTTAGTACTCGAAAACGTGTAATTCCTTGTATCATAGGAAATTGATGCTTCAACTTTTCTAGTACTATGGAGGGGGGAATCAAATCTATTTTAAATTATAGAAATAAGGGTCAAATAGGTCATTGAACTGCACACAATAACGCAATTAGGCTAATGAGGCTAATGAACCTAAAAAAATTATAATTTAATCCCTAATTAAACTAACCGATTTCATGCAATTCTTCCAATTTGCATGTTTCTAAAAGGTCACCCTAAATTTAAAATATTTTTAGAAAAATAATTATTTTATAGAAAACTTCGGAGTTAATACCACCATTGGTCCTCCGAGTATTAGCGATATACCAGCGGTGGTCCCTCGTCTTTAAAACGACCCGTACTCGTCCTCTATCTTTTTTAAAATAACCACCCGTGGTCCTCCGTTAGATTTGCTGTCAAATGGGCGTTAAATGTGAGGGTAAACTTGTCATTTCACTTGTATTATCTATGGTTCTCTTCTTCCTCTTAGCATCCAACAGCAATACTATTATCACAAAACCCTGATAATGAAGATTGATTTGCAACAGTGTCTTCCCGCACTCTCTGCCACGTCAAACTACAGAGCAGATTAGTAATACCAATTTGATATGAGAGGCTAGCGGCGGTTGGTCACCGCAGTGATGAACATGCGGCGTTTTGCCGCTGAAAGTGTCGCCAATCCAGAGGATGTCGTCGATATTCCTCGCCATGATCCACTCGCACTTGCCATACCCCAACACCATTCTCGTTAGGTAGTCCATTACGTAGGTTGTCAGGTGATGAACACCTCTCTAACGTTGTCAACACACGACATGTCCCCCTCCACAGCTCTCTCGAACCTCAGAAATGTCTCCCTGGGCGCCTCTTCCATCGCAGACAATATCTGTTTCGCCTGCTTCACCAAAGCATCAGCTCCAGGCAACTTCAGTAGCTCCAAAGGAGGCAACATTAGCCTAGAGTCCAATCATCATATCCAATTCTTGCCACACCATTCTCTGCACATCACTCGCGCTCAACTTCCCAATGCCAAATCGTGTTAAAGTGGCATTGAAAAATGTCTTGCGAATGGCGCTGTAGATTTCCTGGCAATCACGGAGGCACCCCATCAATCTCAGCCGTTGCGCAATGGACCGGAGATCATCCAGGATAGAGCTCGTGGGTGCAAGAATATGTACTGGGTAAAGTTACAAACAGAGTTAGAAAAGATAAAATATTTAATGATTCTATCATATATGATTGAGTTGCAAAAACTTACCACTTCCATTTCTGCAGATTACAGGGTTTAGATGAAATGTTTTTCTGCAGAATAGGAAGTGAAATACCAGATAGGTGTGTATCTTTTTAACTAGTTTTTGTTCTTGATTTCATGTCTAGCCATTAGAGGGTGCAGAAAAGAAGTCATCAGATCCATTGTTTCAACATATTACATGACAAAAATGAGGAAGAAGAGGACCTAGACTAGCTAGTTTCTCTCTCCTTTCTCTGCTCTCTCCTTCTTTCTGCCCTGCATAGCGAAATTCTCACTACTGTACCCTCATCATCATCATCATCCTCTTCTTGTTCTACCACCGAAAATCGATCCAGAAGCTTCTTTTGCAGGTGGACCCATAGTTATGGTTCGTTTCCCATGCAAGTATGTTACCTAACTTCTTTTTGAGTTTGACATGTTATTGCTGCTTTATTTTCTAAGACTACAAGCAATTTTTTTATTTTTTTGTGTGTTAGAAATAATTCATGGAGAACTTAGGTTGAAAACTATGGTGGAAAGGAAGAAATCCATCTCGTTTAGGTGAGGAAGAAGAAGAGTAATTTAGGGAATGGTGAAAGGACACATTTGCCCTCCAACTTAACGCCCTTTTGACCGAAAAGCTAACAGGAGGACTATGGGTGGTTATTTTGTAAAAGATAGAGGACAACTCCTGGTCGTTTTAAAGACGAGGGACCACCGCTGGTATATCGCTAATACTCGAAGGACCATTGGAGGTATTAACTCGAAAACTTCGTATCCGTCAGAGACAAAGATACCGTCTTCGTCTCTAGCCGGAGACAAAGATACTTTCTTCGAAAGTTTTTTTTTTTTTAATTTTAAATAATTATTTTTAAAAAAATTTCTTTAAAAAAATATTTTAAATTTTTGATAACCTGTTACAAACTTGCAAATGGGACAAATTGCATGAAATGGATTAATTTAAGGGTGCAATTGTAGTAGTCTTTTTTTTTTTGGACTCAGTAACCTAATTGCATTATCGTGTGTAATTTGATGACTTATTTGATACTTTTTTTTTTAAAACATGACTTATTTGATACTTATTCCTAAATTCTATTACGTTTTGGATTTTCATTGGTCCTTGTGGTCTGAATTTTCTTTTGGAAATTATATAATTGTTTGAATAATGTTTGAATTTTTGTTGAGAAAAGTGTGGTCAGGTGCGGTCTCAAAAGTACGTGAATTGAGTGTTTTTTTTTAATGAAAACTTACCATCACTATATGAGGGTATGTACGTAAACCATTCTCCTATGTAATAATTTGTAAATTACACATGAAATATAAACCGTACTAGGAAGATTTTGCACGACAGACTCAACTAATAGAATATTGACAAGAATCAAATTTGTGACCATCATATACTTGAATCATGATCTACCTACTCGATCATCCATTTTGAACTGAATTGAGTGCTCTTGTTTTAGGTAACCCTCTTTCAGTCTTTTGTATTATTAAAAGAGAGAGAGACTATAGCTCCTTGTAAGATTCATATTTAGTTTATTTAATTACTAATTATCTATATATTATACGAAATTAATAGTTTTAGGCCCTGTTTGTTAAATAATCAGCCTATCAGCCAATTTCGGCTTATTTGACCACTATTAGTTAGTAAATAATAAGCTTTTTGTAGCTCCAAAATGCTAAAATTCAAAATGCTACTCAAAGCAGCTTTTTCAATTAGCTTTTTGAGAAAAGAAATTATACCAAACCGATATCAGCTAACAACTAATTTATCAAACAATTTTCTACAATCAGCTAATGTTATCAACAAATCATACCTTCTAACCCAAACAGCCAACTCAATCAGCTAACAGCCATTTACCAAACAGGGCCTTAGTGATTTCATTTAATTTTTGAGTGATAAATTGTGAGTAAGAACACATGATTGAGTGCTAACATTCGCACGGTAAAAGTTTCAACTAATATAGTGAACTTCTTGTGGAGACTAAGCACTAGTCCTCTTACGTAATGGGTCGAGTCATCTTAATTTATTCTTGCAGTATTCTGTGAGGCTACGGTGGGACTCTCGGAGAGAGGGGGTTTTGCCTTTTGTTCGTGGGGAGAAAAAAAAAAGTAGCTAGCTCCTTGTAAGATTTGATCACATTTAGTTTATTTAATTATCAATTAACTATAAATTATACGAATTGAATAGTTCTAATGATTTGTTTTTGTTTTGGTGCATGTAATTCAGTTGCTAATGACCATAAGTTCATGCAAAGTTGATACATTGTGCATAAACAGAGTAAACCGAGACACCGGGTGCCACTAGACCACAAGGTCTTTGACCTACCTACACGAGCTTAGTTCACTACACTAGTACAGAATTGAGTATAAATTTGGGACCAGCTGCGTCCGGAGTTCAAACTCCGGACGCACGAAGCGGCGCGGTGGCATTTTTGTAATTAAATTGTCCACTTTTTTTTTTCTTTTTTTTTTTTTTTAAAAAAAAGACCTGCCGCACTTCGGACGCAGCAGGTCACGTAGCTGACACGTAGCTGCGTCCGAAGTTCTTACTTCGGACGCAGCTACCCTTTAATTTCTTTTTTTTTTTTAAATATAAAACAGAGCTGCGTCCGAGGTTCTAACTTCGGACGCAGCTCCCCTTTAATTTCCTTTTTTTTTTTTTAAATATAAAAGGGCAGATCAGATCTGAATCGACAGCTGCTCATCGCTCCACACATCCCCTCCGATCCATCGCTCCAGAGCCGCCGCCGCCGCCGCCGACTCCACAGCGATCGTCACCCTCCACAGCCGCCGACGCCACCGCCGTTGCTCTCCACAGCCACCGCCGCCGCTGTTCTCCACAGCCACCGCCGCCGCTGCTCTCCACTCCCTCGCCGCCCAACGCAACCGCCGCCCGCCCTTGCCGCCGACGCTGCTGCACCACCGGTCGCCTCCCCCGCTCCACCGCCGGTCGCCTCCCCCCTCCACCGGTCGTCGCCGCTGCACAGCTACGGTACGCAGTTTCTTCTTAGGTTTATTTATTTATTTATTTATTTATTTATTTATTTATTTATTTATTTATTTATTTGTTTTATACATAATAAATATTTATTATAGTTAAATTGAATTTTGATTAATTATTGTGTATTATTGTATATGTTAAATATTAATTATTCTGAATTAATATTAACATATTTTAGAAATTTTGTATATTATGTTTTATGTGTTATTTATATATAAAATTTTTAAGTAGCTAAATTGAATACATATATCCTAACAAATTTAAATATTGATAGGATATATGGAGACTCTCGAAACTGCACAAACTAGAAACTAGTAATTATTATTACCTTGATCGTCTAATCAATCATTATAAGAAATAAATGAAAAACCTACGAATTGAAAAACTATAGCATAAATATATACATACAAATTGTATTAACTTATCTACAACTAGGCATTATATTGTTGTTAAAACAAATGTAGTACAATGCTAAAACTGTCATGGGCAATTTTGTTTCATTAAAAACATCAAATAAAGAAAAAGTCACACAATTACTTATGCCCTATGAGGGTCAAGAAATGCATGTCAAAGGGCAATATAATTAAGGTTGATATATATTCTGTGCTAGTTTGTCATTATATACTGAGCTGATTTCTAAGTTTTCAACCTTGAAAGCTGAACCCATATTTGAGTTGTTATAAATTAAATTTCATGGTTCTTACCACAAGTAGTGTCTGCTAGCTTTTGTATGGCAGTGTTTGGAGAGTAAAAAGTACAAGAACTGCACTCTGCTGTCTGTCTGTTTTCATTTGTCTCCATATATAATAATAATTTTTAAGTGTCCAATAAATAATTAGAAGCTAAGTAATTATAAAAAATTCAAGTAAATCAAATAATTATCAATAAAGTATATACTCAAAATTAACAAAGTGTCCAACAAATATATTAGTAAATACTCAATAAAGTATATAACCATGTTTAACAAAGTGTCCAATAAATTTTTAATTAGTTTTTGGTAGTATTTTAAATTTTCAATTATTGAACTTGAGCCTTTAAGTTTTAGCTCAAATAAACTAATTCATTTATCAAATGTTTGTGTGACAGTAGGAGATATGGATCGTAGTTGGATGTATAAGAAACGTAATACACTTGAATATGTCAATGGGGTTCTAGACTTTGTACAAATTGCCGAGGAATATGCAAATAAATTGGTGAAAAATATATAGTGTGTCCTTGTTGTGATTGTAGAAATCTAAAAAAGTTTCGTGGGATTGACGAAATTAAGAGTCATTTGATACGTCGTGGTTTTCAAGAAGGATATGACCCGTGGATATGGCATGGTGAGAATGTACCTTTTAGTACAGATGATGTCGAATTAGATGTAGAGAAAGATAAACGTAAAGAAGATACTGTTAGAACTGATGAAGACAATGACCGGCTAGATGAATTGATGCGTGATATGCAAGGAGATTTGAATGAACTGCCTCAAGAGTTTGAAACTTTTTTTGAAAATTCTGGAAAACCTTTGTTTTCAGGATGTAGTAAATTTACAAAGTTATAATCAATGCTGAAATTGTATAACTTAAAAGCAAAATATAGGTGGAGTGATAAGAGTTTCACGGAGTTATTGAAACTTTTAAAGGACATGCTAAACAAGCTAAACAAGTCTATGTTTCTGATCCAATTGATAGTAAGTGGTCAATTGTCTTGCAAGGGAAAAGAAGTATTGTTGGTGTTGGTGATGTTGAGGATGAAGAAGAATATGACCACTTTGATGAAATCCCACCATTTTCTATTGGTATTCAATCTGTGGCTTTAGGTGAAGATAACATTGATACCAGTTACATGCGTACTGATCATGGAGAAGGATTGTGGGTTGACCATACTATAGTATAATTTCTAAAATGTATAATTTCTAAAATGTATGCTAATCTTATTTGTTATATATATATATATATATATATATATATATATATATATATATATATATATATATATATATATATATATATATTTTTTATACCAATATAATTTCTAATAATTTTGTTATCTTATGAATGTGCAGGTATATAAATATCCATGGCCGACCCTACAGAGCCCACAGAGCCCACAGAGCCCACAAAGCCCACAAAGCCTGTTAGAACAAGAGGACCTACAGTTGGTCAGAAAATGAGAAAGAAAAAGCCAGTTGATGGACTTTTTGAGATTGAGTTCGATTCGTCCGGTAGGCCTCTTGGCGCAAATGCAAAGGATTTCTCAAACTACCTGGGCAGTTTGGTTCGCCATCATGTGGATATT
Organism: Ipomoea trifida; assembly: GCA_003576665.1. Lineage (NCBI taxonomy): Eukaryota > Viridiplantae > Streptophyta > Magnoliopsida > Solanales > Convolvulaceae > Ipomoea > Ipomoea trifida. The sequence goes on from CP025650.1 coordinate 12,834,907, forward strand.
AATATCACAGATTGGCCTCACGTCCCCCAGAAAGTTAAAGAACAAATTTGGCATGCTCTTAATGTAATAAGCATTAACTTTATTTAATTGATATATCGATCATTACTTTTATATATATATATATAATATATATATATATATATATATATATATATATATATATATATATATATATATATGAAAAATCTAATTGCTTGCTTTTGTTGTCTCTAAATTCACAGAAAGAGTTTAATATCCCAGACGATGAAGAGCTAAAGAAAAATATTGTGAGATTGCGGGGTTGCGTTGGAAAGATTTCAAGACAAGGTTGGTGCGGTACTTCATCAACAAAAAGCATCATAAGTATGACTCTCCCACTGGGTTATATGCTTTCTTGGATGAAGAAAAATTGAACATATTTCTAGAAAATCATACTACTGAGGAGTTCCAAGTAAACTTAATACTCATGTTTTATTAGTTTTAATGCTTCGTTACTATTAACATGCTATTATTTAAAACCAAATTATATTTTAGGCCAAAAGTCAGATGTACATGGAGTTGCAAGCTCGAAATGAGCATCCCCACTACTTAGGGTCCAGATGTTATATTGGAAAGCAGTCTGAGTGGATGCTGTCTGACCCATTGTCTTCACAATCTTCTTGCGCTTCTATTACATCGAAAATAGGAGCAAATGATCGTAGCTTGGATTGGGTTCGAGCAAGGTCTAAGAAATCCGAAGATGGAAGTTATTACATTCCCAACGAAAAAACAATGGAAGTGTTTGGTAAAATTGTAAGTAATACAAATACTTTAAATATAAATATATATATATTATTAATGAGAATGTTAACAATCTTCTTGTGTTGCAATAGATCGAGAAGGGTGAAGAGATGTCTCAAGGATCATTCCAACCATCCCGTCAAAATGATATATTATCAGCAGCTCTGGCACCAATGAGCACGGTGGCTATGTGAGAGGTGTTGGAGTGCATAGCAAGATTCGGGGTGTGTTTGGTATGCCTAGCCGTGGGAAATCATCTGGGGGTGTTTCAGCGGTTGATCTTGAGGCTATGGAGAAAAATATGTATGATAAATTGGCTGAGAAAATAAGAAGAGAAACAATGGAAGAAATGGAGCAAAAGTTTAAGGATATGCACTCTCAACTGCTTCAATCTTTATGAAAAATGCACAAGCTAGTCCAAGGGTAGGCACACCGCGTTGGAGTAGTTGTCAGTCTGTTGATCCAGTGAACGAGTTTCAGGTAATATTGAATATCTTTAATATCTTGTTCAATTTCATATCTTCTATTGTTGTTAATCTTTTAAATTTTCTTGGCACGTAGGAAATTCAAAAGCTCAAAATTTGAGGAATTTTCAAAGTGATGATCAATATGCCATGGAGTTACAACCCCCGATTGTGTCTGAAAGATGTGTTGGAGCACTTGGAGATGAATCCAAGAAGATGGTTTCATATCTACGACACTTGCCAGCTAATTTGGACTATGTTGAGATGGAGGTAGAGGAGGTGTTCGACATATTCCATCATTCAAATAAGTCTGGTGTCGTGATGTTTGACGACATTAAAGACTTTGCTGACAATGCAATGGCTCGATGTGTCCATAATACAAGCCTTTATAGTGTAAGTATTTTTTTTTTTTTGTCTTTAGTCGTTTATCTTTTATCATTTGATTTACTAATTATTTACATTTTAGATGTCTTTATCGGCTATGCAAGAAAATTGGAGTGTCATCAATTGGATTCGTATGCCCAAGGAAGATTTCACAAGACAGTCTCAAGCATAAATTACAACGCGGTCGTTTCTTATGTCATGCATGCGATTGAGAAAGAGAAGGACCGTAGATTTATTTTGGCTCCATACCATCAAGAGTAAGAAAACTAAATTTATATTCTTTGCTATTTATATAAATTAATTGACTTATTTGTGAATTGCGTTAACATTTTGTTTTTAAATAATGTAGAAGTCATTGGATGCTTTTGGTCATTTGCTTGAAATCATATGTGGTCTATGTATTAGACCCACTGCCATGTAACCGCGATCTACAGATTAAGGCTCCATTGAGTATGTAAGTAACTCCTAATAATATTTATTTATTATTATTAACTATTATTATTCTTTTCAATTCACCTTATGAGAGTATATTATAGGGCATTTCGGTCGCAACAAATTTGAAAGGATAAAGAGCTAAAAATTTGTTAAAATGGAGGGAAATTAAGGTATCTATCAAAATTGTTTTATATATTTTATAATGTTATTAGTAATGTTTTATTGTTTAACTTTCTAATATATATACATCAAAATTTATAATTTGTAGTGTCCTACACAACCCGGTAGTGTGAGAGTGCGGATATTATGTCTTGCAATATATGTTTGAGATATGCACTCAATACTACGAGTATGAAGATTTAGCATCGGTAAGTAAAATTTATAAAACTAAAGAATTTAAATTATATTTTATTAATGTTAAAACTAATAATTTGATAATTTCAAAAATTTTGTAGGCATTTGCGGGGTCAAAGTCCTACACGGAGAATCAATCAATGAAATTCGTGAAATTTGGCTAAATACTTTTGTGAAGAATGCTTATGACATTTTTGTGTAGGTAAAGTGCTGTAATGATGTAATGACAAATGTGTTATTTTTATAAAATTGTAATAATGTATGTGTTAAGTATTTGGTATGTGTTTAAAATTATGTGTTTACTATTAACATTATGTGTTTACTTATTATGTTTTATTTGGTATGTGTTAAGTATT
>CP025650.1:12837683-12847814 GCA_003576665.1 Ipomoea trifida
AATACTTAACACATACCAAATAAACATAATAAGTAAACACATAATGTTAATAGTAAACACATAATTTTAAACACATACCAAATACTTAACACATACATTATTACAATTTTATAAAACATAACACATTTGTCATTACATCATTACAACACTTTACCTACACAAAAATGTCATAAGCATTCTTCACAAAAGTATTTAGCCAAATTTCACGAATTTCATTGATTTGATTCTCCGTGTAGGACTTTGACCCCGCAAATGCCTACAAAAATTTTGAAATTATCAAATTATTAGTTTTAACATTAATAAAATATAATTTAAATTCTTTAGTTTTATAAATTTTACTTACCGATGCTAAATCTTCATACTCGTAGTATTGAGTGCATATCTCAAACATATATCGCAAGACATAATATCCGCACTCTCACACTACCGGGTTGTGTAGGACACTACAAATTATAAATTTTGATGTATATATATTAGAAAGTTAAACAATAAAACATTACTAATAACATTATAAAATATATAAAACAATTTTGATAGATACCTTAATTTCCCTCCATTTTAACAAATTTTAGCTCTTTGATCCTTTCAAATTTGTTGCGACCGAAATGCCCTATAATATACTCTCATAAGGTGAATTGAAAAGAATAATAATAGTTAATAATAATAAATAAATATTATTAGGAGTTACTTACATACTCAATGGAGCCTTAATCTGTAGATCGCGGTTACATGGCAGTGGGTCTAATACATAGACCACATATGATTTCAAGCAAATGACCAAAAGCATCCAATGACTTCTACATTATTTAAAACAAAATGTTAACGCAATTCACAAATAAGTCAATTAATTTATATAAATAGCAAAGAATATAAATTTAGTTTTCTTACTCTTGATGGTATGGAGCCAAAATAAATCTACGGTCCTTCTCTTTCTCAATCGCATGCATGACATAAGAAACGACCGCGTTGTAATTTATGCTTGAGACTGTCTTGTGAAATCTTCCTTGGGCATACGAATCCAATTGATGACACTCCAATTTTCTTGCATAGCCGATAAAGACATCTAAAATGTAAATAATTAGTAAATCAAATGATAAAAGATAAACGACTAAAGACAAAAGAAAAAAAAATACTTACACTAAAAGGCTTGTATTATGGACACATCGAGCCATTGCATTGTCAGCAAAGTCTTTAATGTCGTCAAACATCACGACACCAGACTTATTTGAATGATGGAATATGTCGAACACCTCCTCTACCTCCATCTCAACATAGTCCAAATTAGCTGGCAAGTGTCGTAGATATGAAACCATCTTCTTGGATTCATCTCCAAGTGCTCCAACACATCTTCAGACACAATCGGGGGTTGTAACTCAATGGCATATTGATCATCACTTTGAAAATTCCTCAAATTTTGAGCTTTTGAATTTCCTACGTGCCAAGAAAATTTAAAAGATTAACAACAATTAGAAGATATGAAATTGAACAAGATATTAAAGATATTCAATATTACCTGAAACTCGTTCACTGGATCAACAGACTGACAACTACTCCAACGCGGTGTGCCTACCCTTGGACTAGCTTGTGCATTCTTCATAAAAGATTGAAGCAGTTGAGAGTGCATATCCTTAAACTTTTGCTCCATTTCTTCCATTGTTTCTCTTCTTATTTTCTCAGCCAATTTATCATACAATTTTTCTCCATAGCCTCAAGATCAACCGCTGAAACACCCCCAGATGATTTCCCACGGCTAGGCATACCAAACACACCCCGAATCTTGCTATGCACTCCAACACCTCTCACATAGCCACCGTGCTCATTGGTGCCAGAGCTGCTGATAATATATCATTTTGACGGGATGGTTGGAATGATCCTTGAGACATCTCTTCACCCTTCTCGATCTATTGCAACACAAGAAGATTGTTAACATTCTCATTAATAATATATATATATATTTATATTTTAAAGTATTTGTATTACTTACAATTTTACCAAACACTTCCATTGTTTTTTCGTTGGGAATGTAATAACTTCCATCTTCGGATTTCTTAGACCTTGCTCGAACCCAATCCAAGCTACGATCATTTGCTCCTATTTTCGATGTAATAGAAGCGCAAGAAGATTGTGAAGACAATGGGTCAGACAGCATCCACTCAGACTGCTTTCCAATATAACTCTGGACCCTAAGTAGTGGGATGCTCATTTCGAGCTTGCAACTCCTGTACTCTGACTTTTGGCCTAAAATATAATTTGGTTTTAAATAATAGCATGTTAATAGTAACAGAAGCATTAAAACTAATAAAACATGAGTATTAAGTTTACTTGGAACTCCTCAGTAGTATGATTTCTAGAAATATGTTCATTTTTCTTCATCCAAGAAAGCATATAACCCAGTGGGAGAGTCATACTTATGATGCTTTTGTTGATGAAGTACCGCACCAACCTTGTCTTGAAATCTTTCCAACGCAACCCCGCAATCCTCACAATATTTTTCTTTAGCTCTTCATCGTCTGGGATATTAAACTCTTTCTGTGAATTTAGAGACAACAAAAGCAAGCAATTAGATTTTTCATATATATATATATATATATATATATATATATATATATATATATATATATATATTATATATATATATATAAAAGTAATGATCGATATATCAATTAAATAAAGTTAATGCTTATTACATTAAGAGCATGCCAAATTTGTTCTTTAACTTTCTGGGGGACGTGAGGCCAATCTGTGATATTAATATCCACATGATGGCGAACCAAACTGCCCAGGTAGTTTGAGAAATCCTTTGCATTTGCGCCAAGAGGCCTACCGGACGAATCGAACTCAATCTCAAAAAGTCCATCAACTGGCTTTTTCTTTCTCATTTTCTGACCAACTGTAGGTCCTCTTGTTCTAACAGGCTTTGTGGGCTTTGTGGGCTCTGTGGGCTCTGTGGGCTCTGTAGGGTCGGCCATGGATATTTATATACCTGCACATTCATAAGATAACAAAATTATTAGAAATTATATTGGTATAAAAAATATATATATATATATATATATATATATATATATATATATATATATATATATATATATATATATATATATATAACAAATAAGATTAGCATACATTTTAGAAATTATACATTTTAGAAATTATACTATAGTATGGTCAACCCACAATCCTTCTCCATGATCAGTACGCATGTAACTGGTATCAATGTTATCTTCACCTAAAGCCACAGATTGAATACCAATAGAAAATGGTGGGATTTCATCAAAGTGGTCATATTCTAATACTTAACACATACCAAATAAAACATAATAAGTAAACACATAATGTTAATAGTAAACACATAATTTTAACACATACCAAATACTTAACACATACATTATTACAATTTTATAAAACATAACACATTTGTCATTACATCATTACACACTTTACCTACACAAAATGTCATAAGCATTCTTCACAAAAGTATTTAGCCCAAATTTCACGAATTTCATTGATTTGATTCTCCGTGTAGGACTTTGACCCCGCAAATGCCTACAAAATTTTTGAAATTATCAAATTATTAGTTTTAACATTAATAAAATATAATTTAAAATTCTTTAGTTTTATTAAATTTTACTTACCGATGCTAAATCTTCATACTCGTAGTATTGAGTGCATATCTCAAACATATATGCAAGACATAATATCCGCACTCCACACTACCGGGTTGTGTAGGACACTACAAATTATAAATTTTGATGTATATATATTAGAAAGTTAAACAATAAAACATTACTAATAACATTATAAAATATATAAAACAATTTGATAGATACCTTAATTTCCCTCCATTTTAACAAATTTTAGCTCTTTTCCTTTCAAATTTGTTGCCGACCGAAATGCCCTATAATATACTCTCATAAGGTGAATTGAAAAGAATAATAATAGTTAATAATAATAAATAAATATTATTAGGAGTTACTTACAACTCAATGGAGCCTTAATCTGTAGATCGCGGTTACATGGCAGTGGGTCTAATACATAGACCACATATGATTTCAAGCAAATGACCAAAAGCATCCAATGACTTCTACATTATTTAAAAACAAAATGTTAACGCAATTCACAAATAAGTCAATTAATTTATATAAATAGCAAAGAATATAAATTTAGTTTTCTTACTCTTGATGGTATGGAGCCAAAATAAATCTACGGTCCTTCTCTTTCTCAATCGCATGCATGACATAAGAAACGACCGCGTTGTAATTATGCTTGAGACTGTCTTGTGAAATCTTCCTTGGGCATACGAATCCAATTGATGACACTCCAATTTTCTTGCATAGCCGATAAAGACATCTAAAATGTAAATAATTAGTAAATCAAATGATAAAAGATAAACGACTAAAGACAAAAAAAAAAAAATACTTACACTATAAAGGCTTGTATTATGGACACATCGAGCCATTGCATTGTCAGCAAGTCTTTAATGTCGTCAAACATCACGACACCAGACTTATTTGAATGATGGAATATGTCGAACACCTCCTCTACCTCCATCTCAACATAGTCCAAATTAGCTGGCAAGTGTCGTAGATATGAAACCATCTTCTTGGATTCATCTCCCAAGTGCTCCAACACATCTTCAGACACAATCGGGGGTTGTAACTCATGGCATATTGATCATCACTTTGAAAATTCCTCAAATTTTGAGCTTTTGGAATTTCCTACGTGCCAAGAAAATTTAAAAGATTAACAACAATTAGAAGATATGAAATTGAACAAGATATTAAAGATATTCAATATTACCTGAAACTCGTTCACTGGATCAACAGACTGACAACTACTCCAACGCGGTGTGCCTACCCTTGGACTAGCTTGTGCATTTTTCATAAAGATTGAAGCAGTTGAGAGTGCATATCCTTAAACTTTTGCTCCATTTCTTCCATTGTTTCTCTTCTTATTTTCTCAGCCAATTTATCATACAATTTTTCTCCATAGCCTCAAGATCAACCGCTGAAACACCCCAGATGATTTCCCACGGCTAGGCATACCAAACACACCCCGAATCTTGCTATGCACTCCAACACCTCTCACATAGCCACCGTGCTCATTGGTGCCCAGAGCTGCTGATAATATATCATTTTGACGGGATGGTTGGAATGATCCTTGAGACATCTCTTCACCCTTCTCGATCTATTGCAACACAAGAAGATTGTTAACATTCTCATTAATAATATATATATATATTTATATTTAAAGTATTTGTATTACTTACAATTTTACCAAACACTTCCATTGTTTTTTCGTTGGGAATGTAATAACTTCCATCTTCGGATTTCTTAGACCTGCTCGAACCCAATCCAAGCTACGATCATTTGCTCCTATTTTCGATGTAATAGAAGCGCAAGAAGATTGTGAAGACAATGGGTCAGACAGCATCCACTCAGACTGCTTTCCAATATAACTCTGGACCCTAAGTAGTGGGGATGCTCATTTCGAGCTTGCAACTCCTGTACTCTGACTTTTGGCCTAAAATATAATTTGGTTTTAAATAATAGCATGTTAATAGTAACAAGCATTAAAACTAATAAAACATGAGTATTAAGTTTACTTGGAACTCCTCAGTAGTATGATTTTCTAGAAATATGTTCAATTTTTCTTCATCCAAGAAAGCATATAACCCAGTGGGAGAGTCATACTTATGATGCTTTTTGTTGATGAAGTCCGCACCAACCTTGTCTTGAAATCTTTCCAACGCAACCCCGCAATCCTCACAATATTTTTCTTTAGCTCTTCATCGTCTGGGATATTAAACTCTTTCTGTGAATTTAGAGACAACAAAAAAGCAAGCAATTAGATTTTTCATATATATATATATATATATATATATATATATATATATATATATATATATATATATATATATATATATAAAGTAATGATCGATATATCAATTAAATAAAGTTAATGCTTATTACATTAAGAGCATGCCAAATTTGTTCTTTAACTTTCTGGGGGACGTGAGGCCAATCTGTGATATTAATATCCACATGATGGCGAACCAAACTGCCCAGGTAGTTTGAGAAATCCTTTGCATTTGCGCCAAGAGGCCTACCGGACGAATCGAACTCAATCTCAAAAAGTCCATCAACTGGCTTTTTCTTTCTCATTTTCTGACCAACTGTAGGTCCTCTTGTTCTAACAGGCTTTGTGGGCTTTGTGGGCTCTGTGGGCTCTGTGGGCTCTGTAGGGTCGGCCATGGATATTTATATACCTGCACATTCATAAGATAACAAAATTATTAGAAATTATATTGGTATAAAAAATATATATATATATATATATATATATATATATATATATATATATATATATATATATATATATATATATATATAACAAATAAGATTAGCATACATTTTAGAAATTATACATTTTAGAAATTATACTATAGGATGGTCAACCCACAATCCTTCTCCATGATCAGTACGCATGTAACTGGTATCAATGTTATCTTCACCTAAAGCCACAGATTGAATACCAATAGAAAATGGTGGGATTTCATCAAAGTGGTCATATTCTTTTAAGCCTAAATCAGATGAATGTTCGGAGGATTATAACTTAATTCGGGAAAATTCTAATACCAAAATTATCGTAAAAATATTCCCGTCGCAAATCACCAATTTTGGGAATTTTCCGATAATCCGTTAAATCTAGGTTCAGAGTCCGTAACAATTTATCCCTTACAGTCCATTTAGAATTTTTCTTGAACTAATTAAAAATTCCGGCCTAATCGTATGATACTTAATAATCCCAATTCTGGAAAATTCGAATTAAATCTACGCCCTTAGAATTTCTTTGGTTCGCAACCGATACGTAGTCCGCGGCTTATCGATAATAAATCCTTAAACAAAATTATTTCGAGTATCGAATAGTCTTCTCTTAAATGTCATAGCTTAAAAAAAAATTTATATCGCTATTGTCGAATCTTAACTTTGTCGTAAAAACCGAGGGGTTACAGTCTACCCTCCTTCAGTTGCTAATGACCATAAGTTCATGCAAAGTTGATACATTGTGCATAAACAGAGTAAACCGAGACACCGGGTGCGACACTAGACACAAGGTCTTTGGCCTACACAAGCCTTAGTTCACTAGTTTGATAAATAGTATTTGAGACAAGAGATGGTTAGAAACTCGGCAGTGACAGTGTGGAATTATGACTAAAGTAATCTGATCCCTTGTGCGCATCGGCATTTTGGCTTATCTACTGCGCTTGTAATTTAATTATATCATCCTAAACATGCATTATCAAGTTGAGGTTGGGAATTCAATCTTTTTTGGTTAAGCGATTTTGCATAGGATGGTAAACGTAAATCACTAAATCATATAATATTTTATTCTACAATTTTAATGACTTAATTGTCATAATTTTTTCTAAATTTTTACATAGGTAATGAGGGTGATGATGAAGATGTTCACGTTCCAGCTGAATTTTCTGAAGTGTAGGTAACTAGGCAATAAAGTGTTACTCCGTATGGACTTATGTGTGTAGTGAATTTATATGAACTTTGAACAATATAATATTGTAGTATGTTTCACTATTTTGGACTTTAAAACTTGGGGGTTGGAGTTGGACATGATTTTAATATATTATTGTTAGTGTTTCACTATTTTGTAGTTTTGTTACAAAAAATTGGACAAAAACACTTACTGAACTCCTATATAGTTTATCTTATGCACAACTACTCAATTGAAATTGAATATATATTTGAAATTACAAATGAATACATTTATCTTATAAAAATATCAATAAAATAAGAAGTGGAGAAGAAAGAAAGAAAAAATTCATTATCTGCTAACTATTATGTAGTGTGATAACACATTTGTTAGTATCACTACTACAGGAAACACCTTTAACGTCGGTTTTTTAGCACTTTTAACGTTGGTTAAAAATCGACGTTGATCTGGCCGACGTTGTATATAAAAGATACGGCGTCGGTTGTCAAAACCGACGCCGTATGTATTTTTTTATTTTTTAAAATAAGAAACGACGTCGGTTTTTACGAAAAACCGACGTCGTTTATTTAAAAAAAAAATTAAAAAATAATAAACGACGTCGTCGTTTATTTAAAAAAAAATTAAAAATAATAAACGACGTCGGTTATTAATAAAAACCGACGTCGTTTATTTAAATAAAAAATAAAAAAAAATAAACGACGTCGGTTTGTTAAGAAAACCGACGTCGTTTATTTAAAAAAATAATTTAAAAATATGAAACGACGTCGGTTTTTGTAAAAAAACCGACGTCGTTTATTTTTAAAATAATTAAAAATATGAAACGACGTCGGTTTTTATTATAAAACCGACGTCGTTTATTTTAAAAAAAATTAAAAAAATAATAAACGACGTCGGTTAATATGAAATAACCGACGTCGTTTATAATTTTTTTTTAAATATTAAAATTATTTTATGAATCTACCTAAAACCTGTACAGTATATTTCCAACTCACACATAAATTTAAGAACCTGTGTAACAAATTAACATTTATAATTCACTATTGATCAAACTAATAAAGTTCTCAATTAATCAAAGCTAATAAACATCACAACTTATCAAACTAATAAAGTATACTACAACAACTAATAAAACATTGAATATTCAACATAAATCTCACAATTCAATAACACTAATAAACAACAAGTATTTGACATAAATCTCACAATTCATCAAGCTAAAGAAGTAATCTATCAATCCATTCATCAACTAAATATTGGCACCATATGTCTCTAACTTCATCAATTTCTTTTTGATTGTATGGCAATCTTCCTTGTCTCTCCAAAAACTATAAAGTTTAAAAGAGAATAAAAAGAATTAATAACTTAGTATTTTAAAAAATATGAAGGAGATCGAAAGATATTTGATGAATGACTTATGAGGTTCCTTCCTCGGCCTGGGTGTTGAAAATGAAACTCGGGAACATGGTGGTGATTATATTAGTAATTAGTAATTAGTATGACATCTTTGGCTGTTACCGAAAAATCAAGAAACTAAATACTTTGTCAATAATCTCCTCAAGAAGATCATCAGATAGTTTCGTGTCAGATTCCATTAGAATCGCAATCACCATATGCTTAACCTGAAAGAAAAGCTTTATCCATTTAGGAAGACCATGACATCAAATAAACAGAGATAACGAAACACACTGGGGGCATTTAGATAACAAAATGCTCACTCATTACAGACATTAGAAAACCTCAACTTAAAAAATGAACTAAAGAGTGAAGACAATAATATAATCAGAATTCAGACTCGCCTCTTCACGCTCAATGAAGCCCGTTTGCCTCAGATCATAAAGCCGAAAGGCAACTGCAAAATTAAAGCAACGAAACATTTCAGGAGTAAGCTATAGCTATTTGTAAAGCCTAAAACAACACTCACGATTCCTTACAATCGATTTTCTCTTCAATCGGAGTATTGGGATGGAACACATTGAGCGCGTGGATGAATTCCTCAAAATCAACAATACCATTCCTCTTCTCATCAAAGAGGTCGAATACCTGGAGAACAAGCAGAGCTCAGAATCAGAATGTTCCTTAACACAAACATTATTTGTTTTTCTTCTTTTTTTGGGGATAAAGCCAACAAAAAACACACACATAAAACAAACAGATATATGAATACAAACAAATTAAAGGATCAGAACTAATAGTGCATTTACCCGGTCCAGAAAGAGGGTCTCACCGTTTGGTGTATGAACTAGTGCTTGCTGAAGCTCTTCCTATCAGACCATGGTAGGTAGGTACACCAAACACATAATAATTAATATCATCAACAAACTAGGTAAAACTTCATAAGAAACATCTTTATTAAAAAAAAAAAATCTAAACCTGGGTTGACAAAAATTGGATCTTTTACCTTATGAATCAAACCATCATCTATGATTGGCCATGAATCAAACCATCATCAAAAATTATTAATTTATAAGCCCTAAAATACAATATAATTTCTAAAATTCGAAATATACTATAAATAATTCGAAATATATAACAAGCCCTAATTCGAAATTAAAAGAAAAATTAAAAAAAAAATAATAATAATAACCGAAGCTTACCTTCGGGCTGGCAGCGGTGGAGGAA
>CP025650.1:12847897-12878350 GCA_003576665.1 Ipomoea trifida
TATTTAAAAAAAAATAAAAATAATACGACGTCGGTTTGGTTACCCAACCGACGTCGTTTTATTTTCGTAAACTTAATGACGTCGGTTTGGTTACCCAACCTACGTCATTTTATTTTCGTAAACTTAATGACGTCGATTATGTACTACAACCGACGTCGTATCTTTTTGACGTCGGTTTTTTAAAAAACCGACGTTGTTTAGGCGACGTTAAATGTGTTTTCTGTAGTAGTGTATTTTAAATGAGTGATCACAAAATCAAACCCTAATGGTGAAAAGATTAAAAAAGTATAGAAAACCCACCAACCCAAGTGTAGTGGACTAGTGGTAGTAAAACTAAAATAACAGTGCACTGAAAATCTAATGTATTTTAACTATTTTTTTGAATACTCCACTGAAGCTCGAACTCACCACCTCCCGTATAAAGGGAAGGGTTTGATGTCACTGGACCACAAGGTCCTTGGCATGTATTTTAACTATTTAATTGATTTGGAAAGTCGTAAAACTTAACATTTTACGATTACGTAGATCCAATGCATATTGTTACAATGAAACAATATTTTTTTTTGAACAACAACAACAACATTAATTCATTAAACATATAATGGAATGATTACAACAAAGCCCTTGAAAATTACAATCTGACAAAGACACAACTTTCTTAGCCAAGCTATAGAAATTTGAATCGCAGACTTTTACAAATTTGAAGTTAAGATCCTTGTAGGAACATAATGTTTCTTTTGAGTCTTCAATAATCTAGCTAAATATAGGAAAACTTCGTTGAAAAGTCTTGCACACCACCTGGGTCTTCAATTCATTCATTGACAAAATTCCTGCCTGAAAATTATCAAGGGGTTGCCTGTCGAACGGGTTGAAAAGCATATTATGGTTCGGAGGCATTTTGATATTGTCATCATCACTGCCCGGGAGGAATAACGTGTACACCAAGACTATTATACTCATATCACGCACCATTAGAACCCGTCAAAAGAACGGGAGATAGAACTCGTCAAAGAAACGAGATGGAAAACTCGTCACAACAAACGAGATAAAATACACAATATTGATTAGAAAGACAAAAGCATAAAAAGATGAAAAGTAGGGTGGATAAAATCAAAATAGGTTGGTGGCTCAATAATCACGGATTCCAAGCTACCAACACAAAACTCAACAAGCTAAATATTATATATTATTTTATTAAAAGAAAGAGAGACGGAAGGAGAAAGGTGAAGCGGCGGTGGGAGGCGAAGGCTGCGTTGCCGGCGGTGGGACGGAGGTGAGAGGCGAGGGCTTGGTTGCGGAGATGCTACGGTGGTGGCGGAGGAGGTGTGGAAGATTTGCGGCAATGGGTGAGGCGTGGTTGCGAAGATGGGAGGGTGAGGCGGTGATGGGAGACGTTGGTGACTGGCGCAGAGGTGGGAGGCAGTGGTGGCTGTGTTGGAAGGCGGAGGTGGGAGGCGGTAGTGGGTGGTGGAAGAGTCGCGGTGGTAGAAGATGGAGGTGCGATGGAGAAGAAGGGGATGATGCCAGGTGTCGAAGGGGAAGAGGGCAAGCGCCGCCTCCGCTAAGCAAGCAGAGTTGGCGACTGCCGGAAAAAAAGGAGAAGCCGACAACTGCCGAAGGAAAAAAAGAAAGCGAGAAGCTAGAGAGAAGGAGTACAGTTGGAAGTTCCAAACGCACCCTTGCTCTAAATAAAACAAATGATAAGAGTGAATCCAAATTAGTACACTAATTTATGTCGGTATTTCTATGTTTAATGAGTTGTACATTGCACTATAAATATTGTGATATCATTTCTATCAAACAAAATTACTCTTATACCACTAAGCTTTTGTTAGTAATATAACTATAATTTTAATATTGAGTAATAATATAATCTTTTGTAGAAACCATCAGGACTAAAGAATTTTTTCTTTTGTTTCAGCACACTTGACTTTTCAGGGGGTTCAGGATCAATAGGGGGAACATGCAAATCCCCTAACTCAATCTTTCTACTTTTATCAGTGCACTCACCCAGCCCTTCTATCAAGTAACACTCATCAACATACGAGGGCTGGTGCTTCGCCATTTTGAATATGTCAAACTCGATCTTGTTCTCAGCCACCTCCATCACGAGTTTTCCTCTCCTCACATCAATAAGTGCACCTGCAGTAGCTAGAAAAGGTCTACCAAGTATAATAGGAACCTTGGCATCCTCCTATATATCCAGAACAACGAAATCCCCCGGTATAAAGTACTGATCAATCATGACCGGGACATCCTCAAGAACTCCCATCGGACGCTTAATGGAGCGATCCGCCATCTGTAGGGTCATGGAGGTGGGTTTTGGTGTGCCTAGGTTGAGCCTCTTGCATAAAGAATATGGCATAAGACTAACACTAGCACCCAGATCACACAGAGCACCCCCAACTACAAATCCACCAATGATGCAAGGAATGGCAAAACTACCTGGATCTTTCAGTTTAGGAGGTAGTTTATGTTGAAGAACTGCACAGGTCAAAGCTCCTTCGCTCAGATCCACCACCGCACTCTTCTCTGGCTTTTTCTTATTGCCTGAAATATTCTTCAGAAACTTCTTGTACGATGGAATCTGAGTTACTGCTTCAATAAAAGGCATGGAGATCTCCAGCTTATCTAACATCTTATGGAACTTGCTCTCTCTATCAGACTTCTTTGATCTCCACAACCTCTGTGGATATGGTAACAGGTTGCAAGGTACAACCGAGTCACCTGCCTTCTTGTTCCTCTCAGGCTTCTTGCTAGGGACACTCTCATCCTGCTCAGGAGCTTTCCCCTTAACACTATCTCTCTGTACCACAGGCTCCTCTCCACTCTCATCAGGAACATCCTCAACCTGAATGCCCTCATCCTTCTTATCAGCTTTCCCAAGCACTGGATCATTCGAAGGAAAAGGGGGATCCTTCAAAGCTAATACGCTTCTAGTGGTGATTGCATTCACTTGGTGCCTTGGATTCTCTATGCTTGCTGGCAGTCTACTATTCGAGGATGAGGCTCGATTAGGCAACTGATTACTACCTCCTTGTTGTTGAGCTGTGAGGCTCTCTATCAATGCTTGTTGAGACTTTATGGTTGCCTGTAACTTGTTCATCTGAGTTGTCTGAGCCATCATATGGTTCATGAGAGTCTGCATATCATCATCATGAGATGGTCTAGAGGAACCTTGACCCTGAGTGTTCCCAAAATTCTGATTCCCCTGTTGGAACTGCCCTTGATTTGAATTCTGACTATTATGCCCAAAATTCTGATTATTTCTCCACTGAGTTCCTTGGTTTCCACCTCTGTTCCCTTGATTACCTTGAAAGCCTGGTGGATGATTCCTCACTTGATTACCTTGATTGTTCCAAGAGGGAACAAACTGATTTCTCCCTTGCTGCTGATAGTTCCCATAACCTTGCCCCTGGCCCTGTGGTCTAGAATAACCAATGAGATCAACTTGCTCCACATTAGGCTGAGGGACTTGGTTACCGGAGTCTAACAGATAACATGTCTGAGAGGCATGATTCCCACAACAAATTGCACAACAGGCTACAAGAGGAACCTGTGGCACAAAATAAAGATTTTGACCATAAGAACTCTGTGGACCTAGTGGAGGCTGAGCAACTACCTGGACACTCTGAGTGGGAGCCTGTACTATCTACTTAAGCATGTGCTGTATGGAATCCAACTGAGCCTGCATTGCCATCTTTTCTTCAACTTCAAACATCCCAACTGGCCTCTCCTTCTTGGGTATATCATCCCCCTCAATGTACCAGTAAGTATTGTTAGAGGTGATCCTCTCAATCAACTACTCTCCAGCTGCCGGCCCCATATCAATGAAAATACCCCCCAAAGGAGGAGGTATCTAGAATAATCTTTGACCGGTTAGTCAACCCCTCATAGAACGATGAAATAAAGTCACCTGAGGTCATCAAATTCTTTGGGCACTGCCTCCTCAACTTCTTAAATCTCTTCCAAGCCTCAGGAAGATCTTCATTGCCAAACTGCTGAAAATTCTGAATCTGTTTCTTTAACTTGGCAGCCTTGGAAGGAGGACAGTACTCCTGCATGAAAGCTTTGTGGAGCTGTTCCTAGGTAATGAAATGGTTGGTGAAGAGTTTAGTTTTCGTGGTGGATGGAAAGTAATAGGTGGTAAAACGGAAAGATTTCCGAGTATCGTTCTCAAAGGATGGCAATGAGGGAATTCAAGCGGTAAGGGGATTAAGCACAAGAGTGTTTAGTGTTTGAAAGCTAACCCAAACATAGGTAAGAAAGGTGCATGAGACATCATGAAAATAAGGAACAAACAAAGGAAACAAGCAATGGGAAAGGAGGATTTGGACCTTGCAACTCATATAGGTATCCTTGATTTCCTAAGATACTAGGCTAGCAACACTTAGATAATGAAAATGAGGCAAGACAACTATGCCAACGCCACTCTCGTGGTCATTGGCCTATCATCTAGTCCATAGTCTCATTCTCATGGCAACTAGGCTAGGTGAGGCAAATTATCGAACACATGTTGTGCTATTTGCCTTCCAATCCCCCTTTTCTCAAAGGTGGGAAGGAAACGTGCTAGGCTAGGCTAAGGAGTATCCCTACTCTCGTAGGTGAGACTCCTTCTCCAAACATCTCTCATATAGGTTGATCATTCCCACACAAGAGTCAAAGAAGATCACCATTCACACAATCAAACTCATAATCAAAGCAATTGCAAAACCTAATTAATCAATTCAAAGCTCAAGAATATCCATACAACATTGCTCAATCCAAATCCACAAAGATTTATCTAATCATACTTGGAATTGAAATAGCAAAATGCAAAAGTAATGACAAGAAATTAAAAGGAAGACTTAGCTAGGAATTGAACTTTGAATTTGAACTTGAACTTGAAATTGAACTTTAATCTTGAACTTGAATGTAGATCACAATCTTGCAACAATGGAATTCTTCTCTAATTCTAATCTAAACTAAGAATTGAAATGTGGAGTGAATTGGGAATGTGGAGTGAATTGGAGGAGATCTCTCTAGGCTAATCCTAGAGAGAGAAATATTCTAAAGTGATCTAAAACTGAAGTGTGAAGGATCCCCTGCAAAATGGCTCAATTCCCCTTTTAAATCTCGCCCAACCGCCAATTTTCCGCGATGGACGCACGGGTGGACGCGCGTCCACGGGCGCGTCCACTGCGATAAATGTGTCCAGACTTCAACTTCTGCGAGCGTTCTGATGGACGCCCGGTGGACGCGCGTGTCCACTACGCGTCCACAGCAGACTGCTGCACAGACTTCAAACTTCAGAGAGTGAAAAATTGGACGCAAGGGTGGACGCCTGGTGGACGCGCGTTGGACGCGCGTCCACTGGGGCGTCCACTGGGCGTCCATGGTGTATTTCGCACTCCAACTTCGACTCATGAATTCTTCTTCGAAATCTAGCCATTTTCTGCCTTTTTGCCCATCTTTTTACCTACAAAATGATTAACCAAGTGTGGAATGGGGTCCAATGGCAATATGAAGCATTCTAACGCAATAAATGGGCAAATCAAACACAAAAGCTACGAATTGTGCACTAGACGATCCGATAATGACCTTATAAAGATGGCATCTTTTGCACTTATCAGTTGGCTGGAAAGGAATTCAACCAACTCTGTGCTTGATCTCTCAAGGAAAAGGGAAACAGACTCAGCTTGATGGCCTCACTAGGAACACCAATCATCTTGATGGTCTGACAGATTCGGTCAAAGTTCACAACATGGGTTTTCGGGTCCTCAACCCGAGCTCTTCCAAACTGATTATTCTGAACCATCTGAATGAGAGCAGTCTTCAACTCAAAATTATTTGCCTCAATTCCTGGATACACAATGCAATCTTCTTCAGTAAACTTAGGAGCTAAATGGGCTGCCATGGGATTTGCCTGTGGGAACTCCTGGGCAAACTGCTGAAACAGGTTGGGATTCATCCGATGGAGAAGATTTTGCATCCTAACCCCATAGCCTGGCTGCTGGTATGCAGGTTGCTATTGCATGAAAGGAGCTCCCAATCCTCCCCCAACATAGAGATTCGGGTTTGGATCGGCCCTGAAGTTCTATGCCTGATTCTGAACATTTGGTACTGGAGGATCAGCACGAACTCCAGGGTTGTCCCCAGCTACCTCCCTCTGCCTCGGGTGCTGTTGTGTGTTGACACCAGTATGGGCTAGCTGCCCGGTATTGCTACTGTCTCCGGTCTCTATGTCTACTTCGAAGTCTTGGAACTCTCGAAGCCAATCAAGTAACACCTTTTTCTCCCTCCTTAACTTCCTCTCAAAATCTGGATCGAAGGAATGAAGGTTTCACTCCCCTTCGATCTAGTGCGCATAAAAGGAGGGTAACCTGCTGTCAAACACCACCACAAACACTCTTGGAAGAAATTTGTTATGGGTTAGTGCAAATAAAGAATACTTTTTTTTTTCGAATAAAGAATGAAATAAAAACTTGATTTCCTAAAATTCACTAACTCTAATGGTAGTAAGAAAATAATCACACAATTAAAACCAAATAAACCAATCCCCGGCAACGGCGCCAAAATGTGATGAAGTATAAATGGGAGTGTAAATACGGGTGTGAATTGTCGTTCCGCTGAGGATTGGGGCTATGGCACGTAATTGTATGAATTAAGAGTACTAGGCACTAGAGTATGTGAATCAACTAGAATCCAAGCAACTAATAACTGAATGATGAAAATTAAAAGAAATAAAAAAGCTAATGAATTAACTGTATGATAAGGGAATGGGTCAGATTAGGGGAATTGTAACATTGATGTTCTAACAATCTCAGAATCAGGGAAAGAAAGATTAACCTAGGGATTTATGGGCAATGCACATAAGAATTTAATTCAGCTACTTTCGTAATCAATAAACAGAATTAGGCTACAATTGCCCCGCTGTCGTGATTCATCAATCATAACCTTAAGCACCTAAGCATTGTAAGCCCCCAAAATTACCCTTATTCTCATAGTAGGAAAATTAGGTTGAAATTGGTAAGGCTCGAGGTCTCCATCCAACTTTCGTTGTAATGAATCCCTCTCCTAGACTAGCAATTAATTGTGGTCATCAATCAATAACAAGTAGAAAGCAAATCCCCAAATCAACATAAAACCTAGGTAAAAGATTCAATCCCTTTATGCAATAATCACAATGAGCTACTTGATTCGCTGATCTCTTGACATGGCTAACAATCACGTTGTCAATGTCATTAGCAATGATACGACATTGCATAATAACTACAAGTATTTTATTAATACTATGAAAAATAAATTTTAAAATAATTTGAATGTAATTATATTAACTACTTGGGGATTGGTTGAAGAAGAGAGTACTCAAATAACCCAACATATTGAAGCAGAACCGCTCTATTTTACTAATATTGAATTAAATAAATTAGTAGTTACACCAAAAATTGATACATATGTATTTCTTTAATACCATGAAAAAAATAAATAAAAAAAATAGTTTGAAACAAATCATATTAGCTACTTGGGGGATTTGTTGACAATGAAAGTACTCAAATAACCCATTACCCAGCAAATTGAAGCGAGAAACTACCTTTTAATATCTTTGGAATACATAACATTTTAAATTTTCAAATTTTAATTAATTTATTTAATCTTTTTTCTTAAACTAGGGATTGCTTTATCGACAATAACTCATTCAACAATAATGGTTGAACTAAATGAATCCCAAGCATAACACCTAAATGAAAGTTCATAGCTCCTATATCATAATCTCATTGCATGGCGTTGTCATCTATGCTACCAACAATAACCGAATTGCAAATAACACACTACCAACAACAAGGAAGAGAACAAATAGTAAAGATGAAGACAATGACAATGTTACTCAAAAGAGAATTAAGAACACTTAAAAAATTTCAAATTAAAAGTAGTATTTATTTAGACTATCATTTTTAGATCAAATATTTAGACTATCGATTTTACAAGGTTGCAAACATTTATTTTAGTAATAATTATAATGAATTTTCTATATTATCTTGGATTCATATACTTTGAGTTAGATATTTAAATAAAAAAATTTCGACATTCAATTACCCATGTATAAACTTCTCCTATATAATCTTGCATTGATATACTTTCAAATATTTATTTAAATATACACATTGGGCATTAACCCATTCGCGCAATGCGCGTATAAAACTAGTTATAAGAATGTAAGAAAAATAGTAAGTGAATTGCAAATATGATTATATGGTAGCATGACTCCTTTTTTTTTTTTTTTTTTTAAGTGAAAGAGTATTGTAGGAATAAACAAAGCCTAATAATAAGACTAACTTCATCCTAATCCTAATACCAACAACAACAACAATAATAATAAGAGTTAATTTTATTTTTGGTCCTAGATTTATAAATAACAATCTATTTTTAGTCCTTTTTTAATATATATAAAACATCCCCCTTTGATCATACTACATAGTATTATTGTGACATGACCATGTTTTGTTCTCCACCAACAAAATTGTTAAAATTCTATAAAATACAAGGACATTTATTAAGTCTTCAATTATAATCTTTTTTTAATAAAATAAAAAAAAAATATAGAAAGTCAAGCTACTTTGTATAAAAAAGATTGAAATGTTATTATATTTAACATTTCTATTTAACGACATTTCAACGATCTTGATGACGGAAGACCAAAAATGATCATGCCACAATAATACTATAACCAAAGGGAGATGTTCTAAAAAAGAAGAACTAAAAGTGGATTATATCACTTATAAATCTAGAACCACAAATGTAATTAACTATAATAATAATAATTTATAATTATTATTATTATTATTATTTAAAATAATGAAAAAGGACAAAGATAGCTCACTATAACTTTGATTTACGGAAATTCTTGCAAGCACTACCCCAAAGTGCAATTTGAGTGAAATCCACATTATAACACTTGTCAACAAAGACCCATAATGAGACATTCCGCTCTAGATTGCACATAACTAACTGACACAAACTAAAAAAATCAACAAACAACTTCCAAAAAGAACTTGAAAACTCTCTGGTTACCAAGTTAATTATCCCCTAGCACACTACACCTAACTTGCAATTGCATTTGTTGCAATTGGCTTGCCCACTACTACATCAGACCTGCAATTGCAGCGTGGAATTGCATTTGTTGCAATTAGCTTGGTGTGCTGGTCTCTTAAAAACATTTAATTCTTATATATGTTGCCACATAAAATTGCAATCAGAAGAATTGCAGGTTTACAAAAAGTCTAAGAGTATCACCACCTTATACACTCATGCAAGACAAATACTGCTTTAAGGTGATGATATGTCTGTGGTGTTCAACCAAAATGAGAACCATATCCCTACAGCTACCTGTGTAATACAAAACTAAAGATTAATCCTCAGAGTAGAAAAAGATAATGTCTTTAACAATGAGATCTTAGAATAGGATGAAAGCAGTGGGAGATGTATAACCACTCACCTCCAAGAGAATTCTAATCCAAGCAGATAAACCACGGTTGTTATTCTTGAGGCTTACTAAATCATCAAGAAATCCAATTGTGCTACAGATGCTCCCAAAACTTCCACACAAGAAAATCCCAGTCTACATGTGCTCCATCTCAACTAAAAGCCTAAGCTAATAGTTGGATTGCACATATTATATTTATGCTCACATACTGTCTGCAACAAGTACACCAATGGGTATAAAATATAATCCACCCATTGTAGGGGTGACTTTCTTAGCAGAGTGTTGAGCAGGACCCTCTCTCCTTATTAGAGAGTGAAGTCTTAAAGTACAGAACAATGGAACACTGCAACTGCAGATATGAGAAAAGGGCGCATCATAAAGAATGGTGCCAAGGGTAATCTGACTATTTTCCAAGCACAGCAATCCACTAAGAAGAGCAGCAATGTTGAGAATGTCAAAAGACCACTATTGTTTAGGGATTCCATGCCTAATCCTGCAACAAAACCTTGCCAAAGTCAATCAGTATTCACTGTCAAACACTGGAAAACTGTCCATTTCGAAATACTTTTGAGCAACAGATTATCGTATTAGATTTGGCCTACATAAGGCAATACAACAATGCATGACCTTTGATAATTGATAAGGAACTAAATTACTAATGAATATAAATTTCTCATGTTGGACCCAAAAGAATTTGGAAAAAAAAAAATTCACACAAAAACAATAAATAAATCAGAAGTCTAATACAAAATACAGGATCATATCTTCTTTTGAGCCCCAGTGAAAACAGGTCAAGAGTGGCTCCCCACATAACCCTGGGATGACTCAAAGTCTAACCTATTGGCCACAGGTAAGGTGCTTATAAACTGAGGACACCTTTCTCAGGGTTTTCACCCAAGTAAATTAACTTCAGGGAAAAAAAAAAAAAAAAGTGTTGGTTATACAGGTAAATTGGCAGTACTTTCTTCTCCTGCGTGTCTGCCCAGCATTGTCAGCCTGTGAGCAGTTACAGTTATGGAGTCATCAGCAGGATAAGATTTCTCCTTTGTGGTAGGCAAGTCAACATCAGTTATTGGTTTTAACCTAATTTCTCCATCACTTTCTTCACCTTCACTTGATGAGATTCCATACCCAATGAACGCATCACTCCCCCCCCCCAGTCATCAGTTGAAGAAAAATCAAAGTCCTGCATAATTTACCAAATTTATCAAATGTTGAACGTAAAACTAACAAGTTCCATTACCTATTACACCCAAATACCCAATAGCATACTAAGTTAATACTTCTGAATTTGACTACTATTTACTCTAATATCACCTCAAGAAGTTTACGAAAAGGTTAATTCAAAATTAGTTATTTTTTAAAACCAGTCCAATGGTGTGGGTATCGTTGATTCGTTGACTTAGTTACATATCTCATAATTTAGATTTAAAATAGAGAATGAAAATAACTAGAGTATTTTCATTATATCACAATATAACATTATAATTTATAACATGAAGGACGGTACTGTATAATTCAAAAACCTAGATAAGTAGATAACGGGCTTTTCCATGTTTCAGAATTCACTATTGAACTTTTGACAGGCATAAGGAACATGACAGTATGGTACCATGGAAGAAAAGTCATATCCCAATTACTCCAAAATATGATTTTCCACTTTTATGATGTATAATTTCCACATATCATTTAACTTTCCACAATTATCATTCAGCCAACTAGTGCGAAGCCAATATCCTAGTACTTTCTGATGAGGACACCATTTTGTTTGGATAAGTAGCTTGAATGCTTGATACAGAACTTTGGAGTAACTTGAAAGGTTCTCAAGAAATGCAGCAATGATAGAGCTAGTTCTGGGCATTGACATAGGCATGGATTATGGATACCCGATGTATTGACTAGTACAATGACAACATTTTAAATTAATGTTTTTCAGAACCAGAGATTTTCTCTGTATTCAATGAGATGGATGAGAACCATACTTTCATTTCAAATCATCAACACAGCAACTGATAGTAATCCAAATTGAATACTACCCAAGTTCTTCAAAAATAGGCCAACTTCGAATTTAAGGGAAAACACTGTTAGTCTACCTCCATGCTTCTAATTTAGCAAAGCCATCCATCCTAACAAGCTTACTGCTAATTGACGAAAAAGTGAAATACTAACCCTCACAATATCTGATCCAAATTTCTAGCTAAGCATGAACACTTGAAATATCGTAACAATCATTTCCAATACTAGGGCTCAAACCGACTACTAACCTCTTCATCATGTGAATCACCATGGTGGTTCTCCTCATCTACAGCTTGATCAGATGTTTGACCACAAGTATGCCTATCAGGATCTGATTCCCTCCAGACTTTTGTTTTTCTGAAGATGTGAAGCAAATAAAAAGAAAAATTCACTTAGACGGGTAATTTTGAAGAGGCAAACTAATGATAGAGTTAATAAGGTAATCAAACAAGAATAATGAGATTAAACCCTACTCGTTCCTTACAGTAGAGGCTTGCGGAAGAATTGCCAGCCAGCTAGATAGTCTTGAGGCGAAGGTCACCGGTGGGGTTGATCGGAGTGCTGCTGAGGAAGATCCTCGTGGAAGTCAGGGGATCCAACGGGAGAGAAATCAGGACGCTGATCATCATCTTCGTCGTCAAGAGGTGGCAGCGATGTTGTGGTGGGGCTAGGGAGGTGAGGCCATGGCCGATGGGGATGTAAATGAATGCTGTTGTTGTCCCACATCGGATAGTTATATGCTTTTAATAGGGTTTATGTATGTTTTTTTCAAGCTAGTGGCTATGTTCGTAGAAAGGAGAGATGGTTGGCATCTCCCCCGACAGGGACGGGAACAGCCTTCGGGCTTTTCCTTGTTAGCAAACACGTTGGTTAAGGCAACCCACTTGGTGGATCTATAACCCAATTTTTTTGAGCATTTGTTTTGGGTTTCCTCCCAGAGGACAGGTTTAACTAAATAATTTATACAGTGGACCACGATCACAAAACGACATCGTTTTAATAAATGGAAAAATGACTTCTGTAAATTTTACTACAGTTCATCTTAAATGATACTACAATTGTGTTGAACTGATACTGCAGTTGCGCGAAATGGAGGGCCCATCCGTCTGTTTTCATTAATCAAAACGACGTCGTCTTGTCACTTGGATCACAATGCTTGGTGGACCGCGGTCCACAGTAAAATTTGCGACTAACTAATTGTATTAGCTAGTTATAAAAATAGTATATTCTTTAATTATTTTTACAATTTATTATTATTATTGTTATTATTATTATGAATAATTTTTTTGTTTGATTATTATTAATGTTACAATTATAGAGGAAGACTTCTCTAATATAAAATAGCCATAACAAGAGCAGTAAATGCACTTAGGCCACAATTCCCGCCCAATACAAAACGCTGCCGTTTTGGGTTCGAAAAAATGCCGCTCAAAATTGCTGACTTAGGGGAGTTAATGCGCTGGCTGTTTAACTAAGAAAGGTAATTTTTATTTTTGTTTGGACGTGTTTTAAAAAAGGTAACGACGCCATGATTATAGTTCATGGGGAAATCGAATCGTTTACAACGTTTCGGCAAAAGAGGACTGTTCATTTATATACCACCGGGAATGAAAATACAATTATTAGGCGTGTAGAAGTCTTCCAGTTTCAAACTTGAGAGTTGTGCATTGGGATCAAAATATATATTACAAGCGCAGAATCACTCTCAAGTTTGAAACTCAACAGCAGAATCACTCTGAACATCCAAAACTCAGATCCATTTGCATTTAACGTGAGTCGAATATGGGGATGTATTCTCTGGCTACCGGATTGTCTACCTTCAACAATAGGAGTGCGATCAAGGTTAGAGTAATTCGTAGCTACGTGGTACGGGAAAAGAAAGGATCTGCTCAAATAAAGAGTCAAGAATTGGTCTTACACGACCCAGAGGTATGTTTTCTTTGCTTTTAATCTTCAGCATTATAGATTGCTATTCTTGCTTCTTAATCTGCATAGATTACAATGACTGATATTAGACTTACGTGCATACTGAATAAATAATATCACATATATTCTCTGCTGCAAATATTAATATCCATATAATTGATAGGGAAATGTGATTCATGCAACTATACCAGCAAAAATGGTACCAAGGTTTAGCAAGGGTTTTTTAGAGGGCAAGGTGTATGCTATTAAGAACTTTTATGTTGTTTCGAACTGGCATACCTACAAGACTAGCATGAACGAATATATGATGCAGTTGAATCATGAAACTATTTACAAAGAGTTGAGGTCAGAGAATTTCCCTTGGTTAATGTACAGATTGAGGCCTTTTGATAGTTTGAAAGGTAATGCTGAATTGAATGAGAAAGAGCTCATTGGTAAGATTTCTAATCTATTACTATTCATTCTTGCAGATTAGCATTACTCAACACATTCTGTTATGTAGGATTTTTTTTTCCAGTCAAGTTTTTTCCAATTTTCTGAATTATTTAATAGATATCATTGGTCGGGTTGTTGAAGTCTATGAACCTCAAGAAAAAAAGATTGGTGGACATAATGCGAGGCTCATAGACTTTGTGCTTGAGGATGCTCAGTAAGTATAAACTGCCTAAACATGATAATGTTATATTATTAAAATGCAACACTTATTTTTTTTGTTTAAACAAACAGTGGACAGAAGTTAACCTGCACGTTTTGGGACGACCACGTTTCCAAGATTCAGCATTTATATCAGTCTCCTTCCAAAGATCCTGTGATAGTTCGCATACAATTCTGTCGGATAAAAAGAGGTCTCAGAGGTTAGTCAAATCTACATTTACAATTAAATTCTGCACATAACTATTCTGAAAAAATTAATTCCTCAATTCAGTTTTGTTGCCTTTTATTTCAGATGGTGAGGTCAAGATCTGCTCATCTTATGATGTAACTCAAGTGCTTTTCAATCTTGAATATCCTGAATTTATCAACTTCAGGGACAGGTATTACTGTCTTAAACATTTAATTTCTGCATTGTGTTTCTTTTTACATCTACTGAACTACATTTTTGCATATTTTTGAATTTCAGTCTTACGGACATAGGATATCAAACACCTATGAGAAGTATAGCATCCCTATCCAGTTTTAGTTTTACCAACACTATGGATGAATCCAGCAGTAAGTCTATGGAACTAACTACCATCAAGGAGATCTATGACAATGATAAGGTAATACAACATTTTTACTTACCTTTGTAATGTGTTTTTTGATTACATCCTCTCTAATTCATAGCTTTGTCAATGCAGTATGGAGATTTTTGGGTGGCTGCAAGGATATCGGGTGTTGTTAATCCGACTGAATGGTTTTATAGCTCCTGTAGGAAACCGGGATGCTACAAAAAACTGAAGCTTTCTGAGGGAGTGAATAAATGTTTCAAGTGTTTTGCTATTTGGGAATCTGGGATTTTAAGGTATAAGATTACACTAAGAGTTGTTGACCTTAAGGGTAATGCTTCATTTTTAATGTGGGATAGGGAGTGCCAGGAGTTGATAGGAATGCCAGCAACAGAGCTATATGAAAAGAGTATTAAGGTAAGTGTTTTTTTTTTTTTTTAAATCTACTGTATTTACTATAACTAATTCTCACTAATTCCTAAATTTTTTCAGAGCGATCAGCCATTAAAGCAGATCACAGATTTGGCAGGCAAGACTTTGCTGTTTCAGATTACAGCAAAGTCAGATCACACATCCTACCGCAACACTCCATTTCCAGTTCTTAGGATAAACAATGATCCACTTATTATCAAAGAACATTGCAGTCAACTGCTGAATCTAGAAGAGAATGCATGCAACTCTAACATGCAAACCAGTCTGGGTGATGATGATTTTTTGGAGGTATGGATGAATGCATTAAGTTATAATCGATTTTCTAACGCTTTCACATTACATAAAAATATTTTATGTCTACTTACATGACATTTGCATTTTAGGGTTTTTTAAGTGATGAAGCTGAAAGTCCCATACCAAGTATTCCCCATGTTGCTGTTGGTGATTCAACTGAGGGACCTGTCAAGAGGTGTTTGCTGGATCAGTTTTCATCAACACAGGCTGGCAAGAAGCAGAAAGAGATTCAAGACATCAAAGTGAAGTTAGAGAAAATAGATTGAATGCATTTACTGACAAGTTTGACAATCTGAGACAAAAGTTATATATGCTCAAGGGTTTTGTTGCTGAGCATTTGTTCTGTAATTTTAATTCTGCACTATGTTTTTGAAGTTTTTTGGCAGATGGGTACTTAATTCCTAACACTATTGCAGTTTAAAATCATTCTAAGATTCAGTTAGCCAATCTTAGTATAGTGTTAGGAACTTTTAATAGATATTATAGATGTTATTAGTGTGCATTATGTTTTTTCGTTTGCAGGTATCTGTCAAGCTAGAAGACTGGAGCAAAACAATATGGAATACAGAGAAGATTGCATCCAAGGAATTAGCTTTTTTAAACTTTAGCCAGTTTTGATTCTGTTTGTATTAGAGATGGTAATGTTTAGTGTTGAAAAATTTGTTTCGTGTAAATTTTTTTTTTTATTTCCAGTAATATATATTTACAATTCTAATGAAACATAATTTTTTAAAGTCATTTGGGGTCCACTAATGCAATAAACACTAACTCTTTATTTTCATAATTTCTTATTCAAACACAACTTCTAATAAAAAGAAATACTGCAAAAAAATGTATAATAGTAAAAATCATTAAATGACTTATCTATGAGCTAAAACCAAATCAGCTCCTTATCTTCTAAAACACTTTATGGAAGTCCTTTCTGCATCAAAGAAAACAAAAACTTATAATGAAAATGTTAAAGTACTGCCACAGTTAAGTATCACAAAGGATTAACTAAACTATTATCAATTTTATATTTAGTTTTAAATATTATAATGGATTCAGAAACTTAGTTAGACCAATACACTGACTTCCAAATTCCTTAGTCTATACATAAATGTAAAAGGCCTGCAACAGTTAAGGCTCACAAAATCATTAACTAAACTTTGTTCTCTTTTATAATTACTTTTAATTAAGATAATGATAATGACTATAATGGACTGAAAGACTTAGTTAGACCAACAGGCTGACTTCCAAATTCCTTACTGTATGTATAAATATTTTTGCCACTTATTGATCCATTAAGTTCACACTTACAGACTTAGGCAGAATGTTAATGACTTTAAATAACTCATTAACTTATAAGGAACTGGCAATACTTTACAGCCTTACTTAGATGCAAATACTCACTTCCAATATCGAAAACTGATCCATTAGGTTAATTAAACTTTTTTTTTAAGAACTAACAGTCACACTTACTTAGAATGACCATTAGGTTCGTTAAACTTTTATTTTTATCACTAACAGTCACACTTACTTAGAATGATATTTTGTCAGTGGCAATAACTGGAAAACTTATAAGGAACTGCACTAATTTACATTTGAGCTTAAACCAGACTCATACTGACTGCGAAGTTCTTTAATGTATTCAAAAAAACATTAATATTGCATAATTAAACTTGGTGCCTTTCTACATAATTTGCAGAAATTAAATGTTCAGCTCTGTTACTTCATTATGAACTGCAGCACCTCTTTACCTTCACATCTTCGCTGTAATACCTTAATGAACCTGCAGACCATACACTTAAAACAGGAAAGATATGACTACAAACAACATTAATCTCTAACTTAATGGTTACTCCCAATTGGAAAATGCAACACTTGCAGTGGCAGAAACAATTTACGTTCATGCCAAGAGTAATAAAAACTTCAGCTGTATAGTTTTTCTCCTTTTGTCATTTTATAACATTTCAGTTAGTACTCAACCATTAAAAAAAAAAAAAACACCTCAGTGTTGGGTACTCATTAGGCATCAGAATGTAGTTTCATCATCTGCCAAACCTACATTATACATATTAGTAACAACAAGGAAAATCAAATAATTATCACTAAATAAACAGATGATATACATTTATAGATTTACCATAAACCTTGCCTGCCAAATGATTTTTAGTATTAATCTAGCAACATTAATTACTTGAGAGACTCTTTGTATTCCAACACTCTAATAGATACCAGTGCAAGCATAAAGGCTACCAAAACAATGATTATTATTACTCACATCATTATCAACCAGCAATATAAAATCCATAAGGCTTCAAATCAAATTTTACACACACAGCTACAATTCATGAATGCTAATAATGAAGAAACTTACCAAATCAGCTCTCATTGGCAGTAAGAGGAAACACCCTCAGACTATAATACCAGGTACGACTTGAGTATTCTTCAGTATTAACATTTTCTGACTGCGAATTGCTTTATATTCATCTTTAATGGGTCCAAAAAACACTAAATACTCATACTCAGCAGAAGATTAGTATCCAATAAGAACAGATTCTAATAAAATTTACAGAATGTATACAGAAATGACCTCCCTGTACACATCCAAGAGGGGTTTGATGAAATTCTACTAATAGGGAATTTCATATCAGCAGAAGATTAGTTTCCAATAAGAACAGATTCTAATATAATTTACAGAATGTATACACAAATGACCTCCCTCTACACATCCACAAAAACGGTGATGAATAAAGTAAATCTATGCAAGTCAATCTACAGCACATACTTGAATCAAAAAACCCTAGACCCAATTTCTAATCTTCTAAGGTTTAACACTTAGTCAAATCAATTCAGATAACAAACAGATTGTGCTCGATTTTTCACCTCAAATCGACGCTCAAATAGAGTACCTAATTGCAGATTTAAAATCCGGTAGTTAGGGTTTGAGATACACTTACCAAGCAAATTTGCTGGGACCAAAGTACATCCAAAAACAATGGGTTGTAATTCTCGGACCATTAGGAAATACCTAATTCTCGGACCATTAGTGTTGTAATTCTCTGTAACTGAATATCGAGAGTGAGATTCAACGAACGGTGATATGCCGGCTTTGAATCACTCCAATATGTATTCAAAAACCACGCTGTTGCGTCTTGGAGCACAGAAAAGAGGTAAGCGAAGAGAAGACGGCACTGAGGTTTCCAAATCGCAAGAACTGGAAACTCTCATATGCTTAGTACACGTATCTCTCTTGCAAAGAGAGTACGTGTACTTAGCAGGTGAAACCATTGCTAAGTATTTTTTTATGATTTATATATATTTTGTTTCATTTTTACACTATTTATATATAGAAATAATTGTGATATATTTTTCCAGAAATATATATATTTATATTTGAATATATTTTTTTGTGTAAATGAATGTCATAGCAAGTAATATTTGTATTCCGTTAGATAAAAAGCCTAGCAATTTACGAATTTAAATCAAGTCAAAATTCATTAAATTATAGGCTTGGCAATACTACTAATTTAGGTTTTAATTATAATTTT
Organism: Ipomoea trifida; assembly: GCA_003576665.1. NCBI lineage: Eukaryota > Viridiplantae > Streptophyta > Magnoliopsida > Solanales > Convolvulaceae > Ipomoea > Ipomoea trifida. The sequence goes on from CP025650.1 coordinate 12,866,767, forward strand.
TTTTGCTTTGATTTACAGATCAAGAGAACGCGTCATCCATAGATTTGAGTAATAATCATTCTCAGAAACATGGAAATGGGTCGCAGTTTCAGAATAGCTACGTTTATGGTGTATTTGAAAATTCAATCAATTCACCATTGAACATTATAACTCATAGTAAGTATTCATAAATGTCGATGCATAAACATATTATACCCGTCAATTTTGTTAATATTTCATATTTACAGGTGGTCAACTAATTAAATCGAGTATTTCTTGCAACAAGAACCAGTCTCAAAGTGTCATATCAAATGAAGGTATAAAATTAATATAATATTTCCCATCTGCATGTTATTAGAATTTTTAAACGTTATTTTTTATATTAAATACTATAATGCTTTTTGTTTGAATAATTTAAACTTGTGACATGTGGTAACTGAACAAAAAGCATATCGTTTTGATATTGCCTCATGGTTGGATTTTTTTTTTCTCAGCTGGTACAACTTCAGTTCAACGACTCAAAGTTAGAGCACCATTAAATGATGTCACTAACGGTAAGTCACATAAACCATATTTATTTAACATAAACATTTGCGTTATTTTATATACAGAATATAATGGTTTTTTAAATTACTCTATTTAATTAGTTCGGCCTTCTAAAGCACAATGTACAAAAAAAGTCGGCAAAAATGAAGTAATTTGCTACAATGATTTGCAAAAGGCAATACCACTTCGAGCAACGTCATCTACTCCGAATTTGCAAACATTAAGCAATGGCAGTACAGGTTAGTTGTTCTAAATTATTTATTATTTAATTAAGTTAATATTATTGAAACCAATTTATCCTATTTTTTTGCCTTTATTGTTCTGTATTGCATTAATAAATTATATTAAATGTTGTGTTGCATTTCACGTTAAAAAAATTAGCACTAATATTTAGCTGTTCATTTAATGTTGAAATCATCTATAATTTTATTCTTAAATTAAAATAGGTGTTTTTATTTAATATAATTTCCATGTTGTTTAAATTTTATTTTTTGTTTTATAAGTTATGGACACGACAAACCATCAAGTGAGACAAAGCTTGACGTCCAGTATGGCAGTTGATTTTTGCCGGAATCTGGAACAGGATTTTGCCACTGTGCAGCGGTCAACAGGTAAAAATACAACAGTGGCAAATACCTGTAATTCTTAACGTGTTTTATCGGAGTATAACATTTGTGCGCAATTGTATAACGCAATGCACCTCAATAATGATGGGATTTTTTTTACTTTTTTTTTTTAGGCTCAAATATATGTTCTAATAACATGTTCTAATTTTTTTTACATTGAAATTATTGTTGTGATAAGTTATTGGCAACACCAACCATCAAGTTAGTCAAACATCGAGGTACAAGATAGGCGTCGATTTGAGTAGAAATCTTGAAGCCGAATTCGAGACTGTACAAGGACGAGGACAGACACGTACATTTTTCTTAAATAATGGTATGTCTTAACTTCAAGGAACCATGTGCTATTATTGTAGTAATTTATATTACTTTGGCAATGTAGACAAACCACAATTACTATGATATTTGTAGGTTACATTGTTGTTCAGTTTGGTATTAACATACTTTTTTATTATTTAATATTGTATTCTCGACTTTTTTTAAAATAATATTGCTAAAACCCGTATTAATTGTTATCTAAATTTACTATGTAATATGTAGTATATTATTGAACAAGTTACCTAATTTATAATTGTCTTTAATTATAATACCATTTTTTTCATAAGTTTCTGACAGAACAACCCATCAACAAAGTCAATGTCCTATCCCAAATATTTCTGACCATTTGGGTCGCAATTTGCAAGCTGAAGCGGATACCAATCTTCCCATTCGAAGGTCTCAAAGGCTTACATTTCAAAAGGGTAAAGCTGTTGTCAATTCTCAACAGTTGATAATCGATAATATCCAGAATGACAAGGTTGTTAGTATGTCGGCACTAACCGGTAAGTAAAATGTTATTAATCTTTAATAACCATGAATATAAATGTGAATGAATTATATGCATGTTTAAATGGAGGTAATTAATAATTATATATGGTTTCCTTCTTATTAGTGGCTTATCACGATATTGGTGACCCCAGCAACATCTGTCAGAACTGCAATGCAATCTTCTGGTTTGAAGAGAGAATGAATAAAGCGGCACGTTGCGGTACTGCAAAGTATTCTGGTTGTTGTGGTCATGGGAAAATTGTGCTCCCTAAGATGATGCGACCGCCTAAGAGGCTGTTTGACTTATTTTTTAGTCAAGGAGAGAAACAAAAAGAATTTTTAAGATACATTAGGAGGTACAACAACATGTTTGCGTTTACCTCATTAGGAGCAAAGGTGGACAAATCCATAAACATTGGTAATGCGCCTCCTATTTTTCGGATTCATGGTCAGAACTTTCATCTAATTGGAGGTTTAATTCCTCAAGAAGGTAATAGGCCCAAATTCGCTCAATTATACATTCACGACACGGATAATGAGGTGGAGAATCGGATCAGTGCATTCAGGTAACTTATCAGAATTTTTATCATCACAATTTTAATTACTGTACTTGAATTAGTTAAACTCCATTACATTTCAGACATTTACTGAAAATCTTACCTCTTATCTTCTGATAGCATGGGTGAGCAGAATGCGAATCTGCATTTGGAAATTGTCAAAGATATCAAGCATGAACTAGATGAACACAATGTGTTGGTGAAATCATTTCGATGTGCCAAGGGTAATATTGACTCAAATCCAGGAGTAGATTTCAAGATGAGGTTAATTGGTAAGCGTAATTCTGATGCAAGGACATATAACCTACCAACGGTGTCAGAGGTTGCGGCTCTGATCGTCGGTGACATTGACCCAAACATGGGGTCCAGGGATATTCTGGTTGAGACTAAGGCAGGTGGTTTAAAGAGGATAAACGAGCTTAACCCTGCGTACCTACCACTTCAGTATCCTATTTTGTTCCCATATGGGGAAGACGGCTATAGGGAGGATATCAATTTCAACGAACTCATACAGCAAAGAAGCGGTGGTCGTTGTCGGGTGTCGCAACGTGAGTTCTTCGCTTATCGGATACATGAGAGGTTTAACGAGATGTCCACAATCCTATATGCACGACGTCTTTTTCAGCAGTTTCTGGTAGATGCGTACACTATGGTAGAGTCCAGCAGGCTTATGTATATTAGAAATAATCAAAAGTCTTTGAGGTGTGAAGCATACAAAGGCCTTGCAGATGCGTTGACTAGAGGAGAAGTTGACACTAGCAAACAAGGGAAAAGAATAATATTGCCATCCAGTTTCACTTGTGGTGCTAGATATATGATCCAAAACTACCAGGATGCTATGGCCATTTGTCGGCATAAGGGTTATCCAAATCTGTTTATCACCTTTACATGCAACCCTAAGTGGCCTGAGATTCAGAGATACATGAAAAAATGCAATCTCAACGCAGAAGATAGGCCCGACATAGTCTGCAGGGTTTTCAAGATGAAGCTGGACTGCTTAGTCAAAGAAATACGTTCGGGCACACTATTCGGTACCGTGACTGCAGGTATTTGTTATTTTCCTACTTCAAGATATTATGGATCAAGTTCATTATCTTATTGCTAATATATTAACATTTCGCTAACCAAACACTTTAAACAATCTCCCATTACAGTTGTATATACCATTGAATTCCAGAAGCGCGGTTTACCACATGCTCATATTATAGTGTTTTTGGAGAGACAGTCAGAACCATTTACTGCGGCATCAATGGACAAATTCATTTCAGCTGAAATTCCTGACAAAGAGGTTGACATGGAATACTACAAAGCTATTGAAGAGTTTATGATTCATGGACCTTGTGGATTACATCGACCAAAATCTCCATGCATGGTAAATAATAAGTGTTCAAAGCACTTCCCAAAAAAATTTGTTAATGTATCAAGTTGGGATGATGATGGGTATCCGATATATAAGCGAAGTGAAAGTTCTAGAACTGTGGAGAAGAATGGGGTGCAGCTTGATAGTAGGTATGTGGTGCCGCATAATAGGTATTTGCTTCTGAAGTATAGGGCACACATCAATGTGGAGTGGTGCAATCAATCTAGGGCCATCAAATATCTGTTTAAGTACGTCAATAAAGGCAACGATAGGGTCACTGCAGAGTTCTACAGAAGCACAAGTGACGAGCAACAGAATGACACTATTGATGAAATAGCAATGTATTACGACTGCAGGTACGTGTCTGCATGCGAGGCCACTTGGCGTCTTTTCAGTTACGATGTCCAATTCAGGTTCCCGCCAGTTGAGAGACTTAGCTTCCATTTACCTGAATGTCAATCGGTGNGGTAGAGTATGGAGAGTGTATTATCTGAAAGTTGTTAGTGTTTCATTATAGGGGCTTTTATAATTTGTAAAGGTTCAGAGCAATTATGAATGATTTTTGCTATTACTTTGTTCATTGGAAATCCAACAATTTTGGTGTACTAATTACTGATTTCTATTTAATATGACTTGATACCAATGTAGAAATGATTACAAATAAATGCAGTGTACATCTTACTGCCTATATGAGCAATATATTGCATTACACTACAATTGTATGCACAATAAACCCATAAAGACTGCGTTTTGAGTACTTAATTTAGTAATTGTGTATTTCATTTACTTAAATTAATTGAGAACATACATCTCAATAAAGGGTTCTGTCTTTAATATAGGCACACCATCATGGAAATCATTTTACAGTTAAAAAGGGAAATGTGTACTGTAATTGTCTTTCAGACAACATACAAATCTATATATCTACTTAGGGTTTCGTAATAGAAGAAACAGTTTGTTTGTTTTAAAATTAGATTCACACTGTTTTAATGTAGGGTTCTTTGGTTGTATGCTATATGCAGATTAATGGAAGAAAACAAATAGCCCGAAAAAAGATAAGTACCTTTCATTTTATACATTCCATTAATAATGTTTAGCTTTTGTCTAATTCTGTTTACTACATTCACATTCAACCCTAACCTTAATGAGAACTTGTTATCTTTTGCAGGTGAACAAAGTCAATCAAACTATAAAGATATTCTGTCCTCAACTCCGACACTTCCAAGGATAAGAATGTGGCTATAAAGATAAGCATACTTTATATTAATCTTTAAAATATTGCCTCAATTACATTTTTAGAAATTGATAAAAACTGTAAACAAACAAATATCACAAAACTGTAAATCTATGTATTCCTATAAGATTATATATGTGTAGTTACAATGGATGCCTAATGACATGCCTAGATAATTCTTTGACTGATGCTCCACTTGTTTGCCTTGTCTTACAACTTGAGTTAAATAATTGACTGCAAAATCAATTATTTGTTAACTTCTGCTCCAATTGTTTGCCTTGTATTGCAATTATCTGACTGCTGCTCCAATTATCTGCCTGCTGGTACCACTTAGTCCTTCTTGTTTGCCTTGTATTGCAATTATCTGACTGCTGCTCCAATTATCTGTCTGCTGGTACCACTTAGTCCTTCTTGTTTGCCTTGTATTGCAATTATCTGACTCCTGCTCATATTATCTGCCTGCTGCTACAACTTAATCATCAAGTATCTGTAAAATGACAAATATATACAGAAAAAAACACTTTGCAGTACAGTTACTGCTTAATTAGATAAATTCAGATTCCACAATGCAAATAATTCTAGGAAATATTACTTCTAGGAAATATCACAAAACATTTGAATTGTTAAAATACAAAAGAAATAGATTGTTAACCCTAAACTATTAGGGTTACAAATTCAAGGGACCAGGGACCAAACAAATTGTCCCAAAACCATTGTCCAAAATACATAGTGTCCAAAGTACTCAATGTTCATCACCCTGTTCTTTCTCATCCTCCATTTTCACTACAACATCTTTCTTTTTCTTTGATGGTTGTGTACTTGAGAATTCATCCAGCAGACTTCGCTTCACTACTTCAGTTTCATTGCAAGCTTCATCCTGCTTTCCAGGAGTAGCAGCAATAGGACTTTCTGTAGGATCATCTGAAAAAAAACCCTGAACAGATAACAGATAAGCATCTACTGCTAGTGAAACTCAAAAGCCTATTTCAGTAAAATAATATCTATAAATACCTCATCTGAGTCAGAATCATCCTGTGTTAGTTGTAGCTTGGAAGAGAATTCATCATCATTATGCTGGATTAGCCAAGGACAGTAGGTTTCAAACATTTCAGGAAAGTGTTTGACTTGCAGTACTGGAACTGCATTCTCCAGTTTATCAAATGTTTCACTTTTCACTGAGATCTTAAAGAACAAACCTTTCCCTTTTAGATTCCTGATGTCTTTAGGAACCTTTGTCATTACCTAAAACATAAAAATGAAAAAAAGACCATTAGTGGTTAAGGCATTTTACTAATTAGACATCTAAGGATAGTTAAAAATAAGTGAACTTACAGATGGCTGCATAGCCTTCAATTCATCTGCCTTCAAGCACAACAAATCCAGAACTTCCCGGTCCCATAAAAGCAGTGGAGCAGTCCCATTAACATCAACAACACGAATTTTAAGCTTATATCTTAGGGTACCTTTAACAAACCTCCCACCACATTTGCCACAATCATACATTCCAGAGTTGAGTTCCAATTTCTTATTACAGTTTGGTTTAGGGCAAGAGTCGTAGTACCAATCATTGGGATCAGACTCAATACCTATGATCTTGCATGGTACCCAAAAATCACCAATCTGCCATGAAAAAAAATGATAATCTACCAATCCATATATCTATATATGTTTTAAAACTTCATAACTACATTAGATTATTAAGAAATAGATACCTCTCTTTTAGAAAAAATGTCAGATAATGTTGTGATCTTCATTTTTGAACTGCTTTCCACTCCACTTGTAGTTCCATATGAGAAAGTTGAATTGGATGTAATGCTCTTCAAAGGAGTTTACTGTTGCATAGATAGACTGAAATGTACCAAATATGAATATGCTGTTCTCAGGTTTTAGAGATATGTAAAATTGATATGTTAAAGAAATGTATCATACCTATTTCTGAATTCAACAAACTCCAAACTGTTCTCATTGAATAGCAGTTTTGTAGCATCATAAGAACTGCAAATTTTGACCTCTCCAGCTACAGAAATATAAATTAGAAAATTACAAAAGAATAAGGACTAACAAATACTAATGTATTGCAGGAACAAAAGACAACAACACTGGAAATGAGTTATGTGATTGCAGCAACAGATAATTCACAAAGAAACTGAGGTAAGAACTGAGATAAGGAACAAACAAACATTCTCAGATTACATATACTCTGTTTACACTACTGCAGATACTCTACAGCTACAGAAATATAAATTAGAAAATTACAAAAGCATAAGGACTAACAAATACTCATGTATTGCAGGAAGAAAAGACAACAACACTGTATCTGAGTTATGTGATTGCAGCAAGAGATAATTCACAAAGAAACTGAGGTAAGAACTTAGATAAGGAACAAACAAACATTATCAGATTACTTATACTCTCTTTACACTACTGCAGATACTCTCCAGCAACAGAAATATAAATTACAAAATTACAAAAGCAGGTACAAAAGACAACAACACTGTATCTGAGTTATGTGATTGCAGCAACAGATAATTAACAAACAAACTGAGGTAAGAACTTAGATAAGGAAAAAACAAACATTATCAGATTACTTATACTCTGTTTACAATACTGCAGATACTCAAGAAGAAAGAGGTAGACATTCCACCAAAACAAAGCTCTAAAGGAAGAAAGAGGTAACTGATATGTAAATTTACACTTACATTTTTCGACAACCTTAATCCGACCCAACTGAATTAGAACAACAACTGGATCCAAAAGATCACTTTGAAAAAAAGCCTTCACTTTGTCTACATGGTCATCCCAGACTGTGCATTTCAGTTGATTACCCCTGCATGATTTATTTGTAAAAAATAGATGCATATTTTCAAACTGTAAAACAAAAGCTTTTGAGTTTTGTAAAAACTTACTTCAAATCTTCAATAACAAAATCTATCAACCGAGAGGGTCTCCCATTAATCAGCTTCTCCAATGGAGAATATATTTCCACTACACGGCCAATGACATCTACAAAAATAAAATAAATATTAGATCAGTAGTATATAGTACTGCCTTACTGCCTCAAAACCATGAAAAAATGGAATATTTTTTAACTTACCAACCAAAATATTTGCATCCAGTGTGTTCAAAACTTCAAATGGCTTTAGTCTGTACATATACCTTGGAAAATCACAACTTTTATAAGGTTTGATCAATGTTTCAGAAAACACTTTCATCATGTACTCTCCTTCACATGTCTTATAGCAATAGTAATGAGCAACTAAGAGAAAATTTTTGATGCAGTAGACATTTCCCTCTACAAAATCATTCTTAGGAGAAACACTCTTTCCTGGAATATGTAGGTGGATGTAGGAACCCTATAAACACAAAACAAAACAGTGTATATGAAATAGAAATTATAGCACTATTTGTACTGCATTTTTTACAGTTTACAATGTTTTAGACATCTAAAAAATAATAGATTACCACTTCATCATGGAAGACACACTCTCTGCTCTTGATTTGATCTCTTCCCCTACTGTGCCAAACATTGTAGGTTCGCACAGCCCTCAATCGGATTGCAACTGAAGTACGGTCCTTATCCAACTCTTCAACTAATACATACATTGGAGCCATGGAGTTGATTTCGAAGGCAGAAAATAGAATAGATTTGTAGATTTGGTTGTTAATTTCGAGCTGATCATCGCTGGTGTATATATATTGGTAGCGCTAGGGTTATGTAATTATAATGTGTTGTATCCGAAGAGTCACGCCTGTCATTGGAAAGCCAAAGAGTTGTATCCATAAATAACTTAGGTTCAAATTTAAAATGTAAACAAATGATTGAATACAGAAGATAGCCGCAAAATAGTTAATGCGATCGGTTTCCCATGAAATGTTACAAAACGGCGTAGTTTCCATTGGGCGGGAAACTGAAATTTTTTTTTTACCAAAAAACTTGTCTCTTTATATATATATAGATAATTTATACAGTGGACCAAGGTCACAAAACGACGTCATTTTAATAAGTGGAAAAATGACTTTCGTAAATTTTACTACAGCTCATTTTAAATGATACTACAATTGTGTTGAACTGATATTGCAGTTGCGCGAAATGGAGGGCCCATCTGTCTGTTTTCATTAATCAAAACGACGTCGTCTTGTCACTTGGATCACAATGCTTGGTGGACCGCGGTCCACAGTAAATTTGCGACTAACTAATTGTATTAGCTAGTTATAAAAATAGTATATTCTTTAATTATTTTTACAATTTATTATTATTATTGTTATTATTATTATGAATAATTTTTTTTGTTTGATTATTATTAATGTTACAATTATAGAGGAAGACTTTGTAGTTAATAATAATTGAACATCAAAAACATCAATTCAAATAAAATTAGAATAAGCATAAGTCACAAAAAATAATTCAACATAATAGCTAATATAGTTAATACAAGTAATAATACTTTAGGAATGACGCCTAGATGCAATGTTATCGCAAATAATTGTCATTTCTCGGGTTCTTATAATATCATTACCCGGTACAAAGTTAGCTTCAACATCTTGAAAAATATCTGGAGTTATGAACTCTAGATCTTGATCAATGAATCTAAAACTCAGGTCACCATTTGTGCTTTTTCTTATGTAGTTGTGCAATGCAAAACTTGAGCAAATAAGTATGTTTTGATCCATTAATGAATATATCGGTATTTTTTGCAATATCTTCCACCGAGCTTTAAGAACACCAAAAGCCCTCTCAATGCAACTTTTTAAAAATGAATGAGCTCGATTAAATATTTCTTGAGATCCCCGTGGGTTTGCTCCATGAAACTCTGATTGATGGTATATAGTCTTAGAGTAAGGTGTCAATATCCATTCTTTCTAAGAAGCCTTTATCCACCAAGTAATACTTCCCTAAATAATATATAAAAGTTATAAATTATAAGTATATTTAACAAGTAGTAATTAATGAAACAGACTTTTTAAACTACCTGGTGGTGGTTTAGGAAATTTGAGACTTGAATTAATAATCGTGTCAAGAAAAATGCGAACATCATGTGCGGATCCCTCCCATCATGTTAAAACATATGTGAGTAACATGTCAAAGTCACATGCTGCTAAGACATTGGTAGTTTGAATCTCCTTCCTTCCTCTATATCTCATTTGATCTTCATCTCTTACAGTTATTGCAATATGTGTGCCATCAATAGCTCTAATGCAGTGGAAGAAGTGGCATGTATTAATTCACATATTGATGTAACAAATATATAGATAAGAATGAGATGAACAACATATTAATTCACGTTCCTTAAAAAGTGACATATATTTATTATGATTAGCAATTTGTGGCAGGATTTCCTTGAACTCATGATCTTATGGTACAAGCATATCTCTTGAGAATCCATCCATGACATTCAACACTTCTCTAATAATTCTACTCATAGTTTCACAAGAATGTTGAAAGCGTTCTTGAGTATCTCTATTAGAAGCACCCTTACTAAGCACATATACAAATATATCAAGTTTCTCTAAAGTTAAGATCCTATTCGAAGCCCTCAAGCCATACTTGGTTTTTAAATGAGTAAATACCAAAAATGGTCCCATCAACTATGTCATAATTCACAAATTAGTCTTCGACTATCAATTTTACCAATGAGTTTTTTTCCAAAATAGTTCATCGACTATTGCTCATTCTTAATTTTGCATTTCGACTTTCAACTACACCAAATGTAGTCCCTCAACTTTCAAAACTCACCCAATTTGTTCATTTGTTACATATTCCATCTAACCAGTGTTAAAATGAAGGGCATTTTCGTCCATCTACCTATTGTTAGCCTAATAAACATTGAGAAATAGTTGAGGAACCATTTTGAGAATAGTCGATGGACCATTTTGGGAAAAACTCTTTTACTTATTTCATTTTTGTTTGTTTTCTTACAAATTATAATTTCTATACATTTTTTTCTTACAAATATAAATAGTTAAAATCGCGCAATCCAACCTCAAAATTTTTAACTTTCTTTACAGACTTTTTCCCTCTATCTAAATATACAAATTATTCCTGTGAAGTTTTATAATAAGTTCCGTAAATTTCATAAATACTCATATATATACTTTTTTTATGTTCATAGACAATCAATCACTATGTATCACATTAAATATTACTTTTACCATTAAAAATAATATTATTTTTTTCGAGTACAGTTTAGACACCCAAAGAGTGTAAAATGTACTAATGTAGGGAAAATATTGGACTGAAAGGTAAGTTTTTCCAGTAAACTTCTAAGGTGAGCCGAAAAGTAAAATCTCGTCAATGTTTCCTGCAATATTTTCTGTATCTGATTTCAAAGTAATTATTAAATTTTATATTAAATTGCATTATTTAAGATATTGTATGACATCTTTTATATGTTTTCCTCTTCTTATTTTTTTATTAGTAATTAATTATTAATTATTAAGCCAAGTATAATTTATTTTGTAATGTGGACACATTTTTTTT
>CP025650.1:12887147-13027836 GCA_003576665.1 Ipomoea trifida
GTCAATATTCGACTTTATTGTAGCACATTGTAATTTACTCCTGATATATAGCACTACATCGATGACTTTATTGTAGCACATTGTAATTTACTCCTGATATATAGCACTACATCGATGATGTATCAAACGTTGTGTGTGAATATATTAATGTTCAACGTTAACTTGCTTAAAATTTTTAATTTATGATAAATTATATCGTGAAATAGGATCCACCCCCAAGTTCATAAAAATAATACTATAGGTAAATCAAAATGGCACCAATAGTAGTAAATATATGTACACATGTATTTATAGTAGTGAATTTATATAATTACAAGACTTTTGTTCTTTTTTTAAAAAAATGACTTTATCAACTAAATTTATATACCTAAATTACCATTAGATTTATTTTAAAAAGTGAAAAAATGTGTCATTTAAAAAGTTTCAAATAGAGTTTTTAATGATATATTTTTATACATTAAATTTTATTTGTACAAAAAGAAAAATAGACAAAATTAAGAAGGGAAAATTTTTTAATAAGTCCACGATATAACTATTGTTTTTTTATTTTTATTTAGGTAGACTATAAAGCAATAATGCGCGCGAACCCATTAATACGTAACGTAATATATCATATATGGATCTAGTAACATGTGAGAAGAATTTATACTTAGAATTTGTTCAACATTTGCAACAAACTCTTGATTAATCTCCACAATTACTCAATTAGAGTAATTTAATTAACCCCCAAAGAAGGGACTAAAATTGTATTCAATAAAATTCGGGTCCTACGCATAAAAGAAGCTTTCATAGACATTCCCCAGTTCCCCACCAGGATTTGGATTAGGATTATGCTTAATAATAGAGTATTTTAAAAGTTCTCAAATAAAATACACCAAAAATGCAAAGATTGATATCATTAGCTGATTGTACTCTGATAATTTATTACATGTAAAATTGAAAAAATTGTTTTAAACATTTTCTTTTAATTTTAACATTTTAGAACAATAAATTGTTAGAAAAGTTAATTAATCATACAGTTAATAACAGTCAAATAAGTCAAAATTGACCGATAAGCTAACTATGTTATCAAAGAGAGCAATAAACGATAAATAAATACCTGATTAGAGTGTTGATATCTTGAACTCCGCCGGCAAGAAGCTTAAAGCAAGCAGAATAAGTTGCAGGTTTTGGTACTCAAAACACTCCCACTCTGCCCAATATATATAAAATATATCAACAAATATGCATGAAAAAATAAGAAAAAAAAAAAAAAAAAAAAAAAAAAAAACCAAGAATCAGAATCAATTCGTTCTCCGGAATCTTGGGGCCAGATAGTTTCCGGATAAATACACAGCCACAGTAGACGTCAGTGCAGCTGTCATTTCAATGCCGTATCAATTACTCCCCATATAATTTGATGATAAATTATTTTTCTTTTCAAATAATACGGTATTTCCATTTCGATATACCCAAAAAAAAAATACTAGTATACTACTTCTCTCTGTACAGGTAAATATAATTAATTAAGCTAATAACTGAAAGTAATGCTACTCAACCTAAAACATTATTTACATCAACTTCCATTTTCTATTTTATCACTTTAGGGCCGTTTGGTTCACGGAATCTCACATTACCTTAGAGAATGTTAGATTGTTGGAAATGTTAGATTACTGGGAATGTTAGATTCATGTGTTTGGTTAAAAATGAGGAATGTAATATAAACATGTTTGGTTTATTAGTTATCTTTTATGTTATACTAATTTTTTTTTTTTTACTTTAATACTTTTAACATATTTATTACATGATTAAAAATATTAACTAATTAAAATCTTGAACTTGAGAAATAAAATTATTTTATAAGCTAACATGATGTAATAAAAATAAAATAAAAAATATAATTACAAAAATAATTAAATATAATATATATAATAAACTAACATAAAAAAATATATTATTATAAATTATAATAATTAGAATTATAATGGTAAAATTTGTAAATATCCAAGGTAATCTTACATAACCTTAGAAATGTAAGGGAATCACATTCCCTTCAAAATCCTATGTGGAGGGTAAGTTTCATTACTTAGGGAATGTTATATTCCCTTATGAAGATGAACCAAACATAGGAATGCTAGCTTTGGAATGTCACATACCTATGGTTATGTTGTATAACTTGAACCAAACGCCCTTACTTCCTGACGTGCCAAGATAGATAAGTTATTTTCATTCACTGTGGGTCTCGAAAAGTGCCAATATTAAATTTTTGTGTGAGACCGTAAAAGTAGGGAATATAATTTGGGAGTTTTAAGCGTATTTTCTAACATTTTGATAAAAAAAAAAGTGTATTTTCCAACATTATTAGTGGAATCGATGGAAGTGACCTCATCGTATCAACATTGTCATCTTCCATTAGAAAGCGCACAACATTTGTTTGTTCGATGAAGGAGAAAAGAACAGTAAAAGGAGCTAATTCGGTTTTGCCTTTTGCTTGCGCGAATACTACAAGTGGTACGTGAGTCCGACACCATTCTCATTTCTCACATGCCCACATTTTAACCATTTTACTCGTTCTATCTTTTTCTTGACCCTGTTTGGTAAATGGCTGTTAGCTGATTGTGTTAGTTGTTTAGGTTAGAAAGTATGATTTGTTGATAACATTAGATGATTATAGAAAGTTGTTTAATAGATTAGCTGTTAACTGATAGCTGTTTGGTATAATTTCTTTTCTCAAAAAGCTAATTGAAAAGGCTGCTTTGAGTAGCCTTTTGAATTTTAGCATTTTGGAGTTACAAAAAGCTTATTAACCAAACAACTAATAGTGGTCAAATAAGTCAAAATTGGCTGATAGGCTGATTATTTACCAAACAGGGTGTAACCCCTCGGTTTTTACGACAAAGTTAAGATTCGAGAATAGCGATATAAATTTTTTTTTTAAGCTATGACATTTAAGGGAAAACTATTCGGTGCTTGAAATAATTTTTCGTTTAAGGATTTATTATCAATAAAGCTGCGAACTACGTATCGGTTACGAACCGAGAAAATTTTAAGGACATGGATTCAATTCGGATTTTTCAGAATTGGAATTATTGAGTATCATACGATTAGGCCTGAATTTTAATTGGTTCAAGAGAATTTCTAAATGGATCGTAAGGGATAAATTGTTACGGACTCTGTACCTAAATTTAACGGACTATCGGAAAATTCTCAGAATTGGCGATTTGCGACGGGAATATTTTTACGATAATTTTGGTATTAGAATTTTCCCGAATTAAGTTATAATCCTCCGAACATTCATCTGATTTAGGCTTAAACTGATCAAGTGAACTAATATCTTCTTAAGGGATGAATGAGGTGTTGACATGTGGCATTAAATCCTAGAATGAGATTTTGATCTTGATTGGGCATTTAATGAAGCATGTGCATTGTACTTGTTTCTTGATTTGCAAGAATAATCTAACCTAATCCCATCACCTCACATTTATCACTCTTCCCCTCCCCCATTCGGATTACACTAGAAGAAAGAGGGGAAAAATAAAAACTTAAGCTAGCAAATGATCATTCCTTCTCTCCACTCCCATTTTTTTTTGAAAATCCCAAAGAGAAGAAGAAGGAAAAATTAGCTAAGTCTTCATTGTGATCTAAAGCTTCCTCCTACTATTTTCCTAACTCAAGTAACCAAGTCTAGGTAAGACTTTAAGCTTTAATGGTTCAAACATCTCTAGCATTTAAGTGTGATGTTTAATACAAGAAAAATGTTGTTATTATGGTGGCATTTCTTTAGGATTTTTGGAGAAAATTCCAAGGGAGCATACTCAACTTACGGTTTAGAAATCTTCTACGGAGGTAAGGATTCCCTTAAGTCGGTTCAATCGCTTGGAAATAGGCAAATGCTAGGAAAATTGCATGCTTAGAGTTTTGTTCATGAAAAATGTGTGTTACACTTTAGATCTATAAGTTGACTCAAAAATCTTTGCTTTGATTATTGATAAATTTGTTATGCATGTTCATAGCTATTTTATGCTTGTATATGTTGTATTTATGTCCATATAAGCTTATACTTGTGGAAATAGAGAAAGGAAAATCAGGGTAGATTCTGGCAGTAACTTCCGTGAATTTTTGGGAAAAATCGGTAAGGTATTTTGATCCAATTTTTTTTATACATGTAGTTCTATAAGTGTAGAAGCTGCATATAAAATTTCATAATTTTTGGAGTAGTATAAGTATGGTTTCCAAATTATTTTCCGAAACTGGTCCAGAGAGAAGAAAAATCCGGACAGCACACTGCCAAGGGCAAAAATGTAATTTTCTGTGCAAATTCGTGAACCTAGGTGACCAAAACTTTTTATGAACATCAAGTACTATGAGTTAGGGTTCTACCATAAAAATTTCAAGTGAAAAAGAGTTCGGGAACTATTTTTACCGGCTCAATCTTTCGGACTGCGCCAAGCTGAAACTTTCTGAAAAAAAGAATGGTTAGAAACAATTTTGACAAATATTACTTTTTGTGTATTATATTAACGTGGAAAATAACTATGTATTGAAATTTATCATGACTCTATGCTTGAATATTTTGGTATGTGTTTAACACTAACTAAGCATGGGAGTTGGAAAGGTGGATGTGTTGTGTACCCCACCGAGATTTAAATAGTGGATGTGTTTCGTACCCCACTCGTGAACTAATCGTGGATGTGTTTTGTACCCCACGTGAAATTGGAAAGGTGGATGTGTTGTGTACCCCACCGAGATCTAATAGTGGATGTGTTTGTACCCCACTTATGAATTTAAAGTGGATGTGTTTACCCACCGTGAACTAATCGTGGATGTGTGTACCCCACGTGAGATTTGAAAGGTGGATGTGTTGTGTACCCCACAAGATCTAATAGTGGATGTGTTTCGTACCCCACTTATGAGTTAAAGGTGGATGTGTTTCGTACCCCACCGTGAACTAATCGTGGATGTGTTTTGTACCCCACGTGAGAATTGGAAGGTGGATGTGTTGTGTACCCCACCGAGATCTAATAGTGGATGTGTTTCGTACCCCACTTATGAGTAAGACGAGAATTGTGTACCATGGGCGACGTGTAAGAACTAACTACCGGGTGAATTAATGACTGAGTTAATTGCTCCAATTATTGAAATAAAGTGAAATTACTTGTTGATTATGTTGTTGCAGGTTGATTGTGTTGTGGGTAATATTATCTTACCTTGTTCTCATTGATTGACTATTTTGAAAACCTTTGTTTATTTTCAAGTGATAATGGATATCCTTACTTAGCCGTCGCGCTAACTACACTTCATTGTGTCATCTATTAGATGCAGTCTAGCGTGAGCTCTGAATAGGATGGAAGTCGAGGTTGAAGACTACTCTGTCCTAGAATAGACACCCTGGAGGATTATTTCCATAAGTACATATCTGGATATTGATATGGTTATTTGAGGTTGTAAGTTTAGCCTTAGCGTTTGGGTATAGGAAAGATACCTAAGCGTGGCGGTAACACCCAGTTTTCTGCTGGTTAGACGCTTCCGCAATGTATTATATTTTAAGGATTTTGTAATAAATCCAAGTTGTGAAAATTGGGGTGTTACAGAAACAGAGCATGTATATAGTAGATTGGGATTCAACCAGACCGAATATATGCCTAGTAGCTAAAGGAAACTTAGATTTTTGTTAGGAATGGCACAATAGGCTCAACCATCTCAACTTTAAGGTAATCACCAAGCCAAATCTAGTGACACGAATTCAAGATCCTTGAGTTTTTTTCACATAGACTTATTTGGGCCAGTAGACCCATTGAGCCTAAGTGGTTGAAAGAATACCTTTGTGACACCCTAACTTTTCACAAGCTGAGATAGCTAAAACTTTAAACATAAAAGCTGCATAGCTCAACAACTACTCATACTATAGCGGAAGCGATTTAAAACTTATAGGGTGTCATGCTGTAACACCCCAATTTTCCACTCTTATACTTTATTACAAATCAGTAATTCAGACGCTAGCGGAAGCTTACATCTACTCAACAGAAAACTGGGTGCTACCGCCACACCTAGAGTGAATTCTATCACCTCTTTGACAAACTCCACTCTAAGTGCTAAGGCTAAACTTACAACACCAACATACTACAACAACATCATAGTAGACCTCAACCTGCACTTCTCTTCTATTCTGAGCTCATCGGCTACAGAGGTACTCACTAAACTGCATCTGATAAAAACAATACACATTGAAGTGTAGTTAGCGCGACGGCTAAGTAAGGATATCCACGGGTTATTCAAAACTAAATAAAGGTTTTGTAAAAATTGTTACATCAAAACCCTATCCTTACTCATCAGTCGAGGTTCTACCTACAACAGTTACACATAGCAACGTGCACACATAATAGGCAACAATTTCAATATCAATCTTGAATCACTTTCCCTCTAGACGAGGTCATACAATAATCATTTACTTACTCAAAGCATATATTGCTAAACGTTTAAGCATATAAGCAAGTAATGGAAAAACACAAATTCCACCTTTTTGTTCTCAATCACTTTCTTTGAAAAACATTTCTTTCATAAGGAAATTCTCTTCACTTTTCACCTTTCAGAGAGATCACCCACAACCTTTGGGTATTTTCAATACTTTTCACATACCTCTTCTCCGTAGCTACAGCGTAACTACATTCATATTTCAAAATCCACTTGGTCCTAGATAGAAAGTGAGTGTGAAACCTTTGGAGTATCCTTTCTCCACTTTTGACTGACCACTTGGATCGTTCAACTCGGGTTCAGTGGTCATCGCCCGGTCTAATACTGATCCCCTGGACTTATAGGCGCGTTGGAATGATTCCTAGCTAGCCTCACTAGGTTCATAAGAACGACACCTACCCGAAAATAGAGTTACTATACTTAAGTGTGCACACCCCCGCAGGAGACCCTTTTCCTTCCGGGTGATATAGTACTCGGCGAATAGACTTCGCCCACAGTATGAACTAGTCATACAATAACATAACCACCATACGGGAAGGCACTTTAAGCTCTTTATCCCGTAGGCTACAAGACAAGGTCCTTCACCACTTTTACTAGAACTAAGGTTTGAAAACATTTTCCTTCCTTTTCCCTTTCCTTGAGTCAAAAATCACTTTTTGGACATTTTCCATAAAATTAAGTCCTCCTTTGAAATCAATCACCATTCTTAACTTAGTTCAAAAGTCTTGTCTCTCAAAACATTTTGCTCAAAACATTTCCCATCATCACACTACACATATGTATATATGCACTCAACATAACATTTTCCACATTTATGCATACTCACATAAAGTACACATACCATATATATATACATAATACAACCTTTATTTAATTATACATATATACTCATATATGTACATATATATATAGTTTAAACACACACACATCACACGTGTATATATATACATAATACACACATAACTATATATACTACACGTACATACATATGTTTCATATACATAATACACACATATATATATTTACTATACTACAAACATATATTTAACACACACACACGTACACAGTATATATATCATCATACTACACACATATATATATATATATATATATATATATATATATATATATATATATATGCACATATCACGACACACACACCCACCACATATACGCACACGACATATACATATATATTTATACCTAAATACATAATTTCCCCACTTCATAGCATATGTATACCACATAACATATAGGTTTCATGTACACCAATCAACAACAATTCATAACCTAGCTATCAATTATCTAGTTTCAAATAACCTCAACCAAATAAAGGGATTCCTTACCTTAAGAAGGTTTACTAACACCGTAGGAACAACTCTTGGATCTTTTCCCCAAATTCACCTTAAATCCTATGATCAAAATCAACACCATAACACAATATTTTAAGAAACTAAGCTTAGATTCAAGCTCTAGGAAGGAATGCAAAGCTTTCTACCGAATAAAATTAAAGTTTTACCGAATAGGTTGACACTTGTGAAGAAAGCTTGGCTATGGAAGGTGAGCTCTAATGGTGGAAGAAGATGAATCTCTCTCTCTCTCTCTCTCTCCCTCTCTCTCTCTCTCTCTCTCTCTCTCTCTCTCTCTCTTTCTCTCTTTTCTCACGAAATGGGAATGGGAAATGAAGACATGAAATTTCTTCATTCTTATCTTAACATATATATATCCCTTATAAGATAAGATTAAGGGAAAAATAATAAAATAATAAAATATCTTCCACCCATTTGGCTTATGGGATAAGATTAAGAAAAAATAATAAAATAATAAAATATCTTCCAACTTATCAGTTGGGGTCCAAATAGATAAAGTTTCGGTGAAAAATAATTTAAATAGAAAGAATTTTGAAACCAAAAATTTATCTCAGACTGAAACTCAAAATTGGGCTAGGTTCGGTACACCGTGAAATTTGGCGATGTACGATCAAAATAAATTTTCGCTGCTATGGACCAACTTAATTAAATAGGAAACTCAAGAATAATAATATAGTGCCTAATAATCCATTTCCTAGGACAAACGGGTCCGAACACAAGTTCCTAAAAATTTTACGATTTGTGACCGGCACGCATGATCGCAGCTTATTGGAATTGGTGAGGGGTTACACATGCCACATCTAGGTAAAACACAACCTTGATGCACAGGCTATCCAAAACAAAACATAAAATCCTCAAAACATAACAGCAACAAACTAGCCAAGATACATAATCCAAAACAAAGGCACACAGGCCCGAAAGGAGTCTAAAACATCATCTAGTCTAAGCAAACATATCATAGCTCTAGCGCGCTCACGGCTTAGACTACTCCATACCTGGAAAACATTGAGAAAACCATTAGCAAAAGAATGCTAAGCAACTACCACTCACACTCGTGAGAACATACAGAATATAATAAGTTTGCAAATAGGTTTACACACCCGTATAGAATATACACACCAACAAACTGTTCTTTAATTAAAACAGAGACTCAACAACAACAAGCTGAATAAGCCATAAACCAAGGACTCTCCAAGTAAACCAATATCCAATATGAATGTACAAGACAACAAGTCTATAACGGAATACCAACTGAATCATAACCTCAACAGATTACTCACAAAGGAACAACCAAACCGCGATATATCGATCAAGGAATAACGGATAACGAACGAGATACAACTCAACTAAAGAACCATAAGGAACCAAACAAATATCATACCAAAGATAAGCACCAAACCATACCCTCCAACCACAATACCAACCCTCATACCAACCACCAAACCAAACCTAGTACACAAAGGCATAAAACCCAAACCACAGAGGCAAAAGCCCAAACCGCAGAGGCAAATGATGCCCATACACAGAGGCAACGATGCCCAAACACAGAGGCAAATGATGCCCAAACACAGAGGCAATGATGCCAAAACACAGAGGCAAATGATGCCCAAACACAGAGGCAATGATGCCCAAACACAGAGGCAAATGCCCATAACTAGTTCACCCTCAACAAGCCAAAAGATACTCAAAGAACTCACGTCTCCACATCCAACCTCAGACTCATCCCCCAAGAATAATCCACCCACAGTGTTCATCTCAGGTTATAAACACAACATACACTCAGAATAATAACCAAAGATTCAACCAACCATACTAACTCAATAGACCAAGATAATGGATCAAAAGACATGAATAAATACTCAAAAACCAATGTGGAATACTCAACAAAATATCCAAACAAGTTCCAGAATCAGAGATGAATCAACAAGACAACAGATCACAAAACAAGCTACTGGAAACAGAACTCCAACTGAACTGCGGAACTCAGTGGCGGAACACCTAGTGCCGCCACACTCCTCCGCAAGAAGGAGGTAGACAACCTTGGCGAAAGACCTCCCTCCGCCATCCCTCACTGCTACACACTTGCGGAAGACCCTAACGGGACACATTATACCGCTAGAGTGCACCGCAAGAGTGATCCCAACGCACAACTCCTAAACTCGAATCAGAATACGAAATGTTCATTGCAGAATGCAAAAATATGATCAGATTGCCAAGATTACATATCTCAGAAGCCAAATAAACATGGAATCCATAACAATAAATACTCATACTCATCAAGATGCAAAGGATCAAGAACACAAGTTCAATAATCCATAAAAATAGATCACAGATCATCAAGAACAAAGGCTAAACCAACAAATTTCCACAGGATTCCAAATCACCAAGTATTATACATAGATCAAGAGTGTAGAATAGGTTTTAGTGAGACATGATGGTTACCTCTTGTAGCACAACTTCAAACCAAGCAAACACCTCCCTCTTCACAAGCCACTCCCACCCACTTGATCATCTTTTCCCAAAGAAAGATCCCAAAAGAACACCATAAGAACTTATAAAAAGATCATGAAAATGAGATGATACAAGGCATATTCCTAAAGAAAAACACTTACCCAAGCCCTAGAAATCCTAAAGGAGCAATCTTGGTCTTGAATCTTGAAGGATAGAAGGTAGTGTATATTGTAGGGTTCTTAGGAATGATAGGGTAGGAAGAGTTATTTTGTAGGAGAAGGAAAAAGAGTAGAAATGATTAATACAAGCTCTTTTATATGGATAGGAAAAATCATTACATACATAGTGTATATATTATATTAGGGTAACTAGAATAAATAATGGGCTCTTACAAAGAATGAGTCTTGCATTATTCAATATAATACTAGTAAGTATGAAATTGGTCCTTCAAAAATAAATAAATTGGGCCATTAAAAAATATATTTACTTATAAGAAATATAAGGATCCAATTTAAAGAAACCCCTTATAGGAATTAAATCAAGAATTGGGCCTTAGAATAAATAATTAATTCCGGAATAAGAAATATATATATATATATATATATATATATATATATATATATATATATATATATATATATCAATTAGAAGAACGAAGCCCAATTAAATCAAATAAATTACACGGTAGAATAATTACCGGTCTCAAGGCTTGAACGAAAATACGGGGTGTTACAACCTTAGTGGTAGTAGATAACTACACTAGATATACTTGGACATTGTTTAAAGAAGAAGAATTAAACCAATAGGCTACTACCCGAGCTGTTGAAGTAGTTGCAAAATGAGAAATGATCCAGTATTATGAATATAAGGTCAGATCAAGGCACATAATTTTTAAATCAAGTCATTCAGAGTTTTTGTGGACAATTTGGTATTGTTCATCAACTCTCAGTTGCTAGAACACCAGAGCAAAATGGTGTTGCCGTGAGGAGGAATCGTACTCTTAAATAAGCCGCAATGTCAATGATTGTTCTTTCCGACTTACCTAAAAGGTTTTGAACTGAAGCTTTTAACAAAGCATGTTGAACCCAAAATTGTTCCATAATCAACAAAGTTCATGGGAAGACACCCTACGAACTATGGAAGGGTAAGAAACCTATTTTGAGATACTTTCACACCTTTGGTAGCAAGTGTTTCATTCATAACAATAGAAGGACGAATCTAAAAGCTTTTGATGAAAGAGCTAACAAAGGGTTATTCAGTAGTCAACAAAGCATTCTGAGTACATAACAACAAAACCATGGTGGTAGAAGAATCCATCTATGTAGTATTTGATGAAGGAAGCATCAACCGAGACATTAGAAAGCTATCCGAAAGTATGGAACAATTAAGTGTTCGAATAGAAGATTAGACAAGTCTGGGCAATGAATTCGAAAGGTCAGATCGAGTAGTAAATGAAGTCGACAAGATTCGAGATGTCAACGCTCGAGTCGTCAGAAGAGTTTACTATTCGGTTGCCTAGCCATTTACACTTGCACGAGCCGTTAGAAGCTAAAGCTACTCTGAATGTTCATGAAGTAGATGAAGAAGCTCCTCCAATAACTTTTCAGCCTAATCTTATGTGGCTAAGGGATCATCCACCAGAACAAGTTATTAGAGATATAAGTCAAAGTGTTAGGACAAGGTTATCCATTCGTGAGTGCATGATGGCGTGTTTTCTTTCACAAATTGAGCCTAAGATTGTGGAAGAAACACTTAGTGATCCAGATTGGGTTCAAGCCATGCAAGAAGAGCTTCACCAGTTTGAAAGGAATTATGTATGGGAGTTAGTTCCAAGACCTTTGCACCAAAATGTTATTGGGATGAAATGGGTTTTCAGGAACAAGATGGATTAACGAGGAGTCATTGTTAGGAACACGGCTCGACTCATAGCGAAATGTTATTGTCAAGAAGAAGGCATAGACTAAAGGCAATTCGTATTTTTTTAGCTTATGCCGCGTACAAGGAGTTCAAAGTCTTCCAAATGGATGTCAAGAGTGTGTTTCTTAATGGCTTATAGGAAGAAGAAGTGTACTTCGAGCAACCTCTAGGTTTTGCAATGAAATTGGGTATGGATAAAGTCTACAAGTTGAAAAAGGCCTTGTATGGATTGAAACAAGCGCGAAAAGCTTGTTCACACTCTCATGTTTCCTAATCAATTGTGGATTCACAATGGTCAAGTTAATAAAACTCTATTCTGGATCAAGGATGGAGATCACATCTTATTGGTGCAAATTTACGTTGACGATATCATATTTGGAAGCACCAATCCATCCTTATGCGAGAAGTTCTCTAAACTCATGCAAGGTAAATTTGATATGAGCATGCTGGGAAAATTAAACTACTTCTTGGGATTGCAAGTCAAGCAAAGCGTAGAAGGCATTAATGGGAAGTCGTCAGTAAAAATCCCAATGAACGCTTTATTATAAATGGATGTGGATAACAAAGGGGAAGAAGTAGATCAAGCAAAGTATAGAGGTATAATTGGCTCTCTTTTGTACCTAACTGCTAGTAGACCTGACATCTCTTTTGCAGTTGGTGTGTGTGCAAGATTTCATGTAAATCCCAAGGAGAGTCACCTCGTAGCAGCAAAAAAAAAATCATAAGATATGTCAAAGGTACGCAGATAGATATGAATTGCACCTCTAGAACATGTCAATTTCTAGGAGGAATCGTAATCCTAACGGTAAACAAAATGGCCATCTGAACGGAAAACCAAATCACTATCGGAATGGTTAGAATAGAAGGTTCAATAAGCTTGAGAAGTCATCTAGAATACCAATGAGAGGCGCTGGAAGGTCCCTTCTGATGAGAACTGGCTTATGTTCCATAAACCAATATCCAAAGCGCGATTTGAGTTGTTCAATATATATAAGCAATTGTTCTATTCTAGGTTGCATAGCAATGTGTATAAGCCCCATTTTAAAAAATCATATGCACCTAAAAAGCCCCAAAATTACCACAATATCCTTTATGATTACAATGTTTTTAATGGCTATAGTCCTATAGAGGACCGAGACTTGGATTAACGGGATCTAGATACAAGTGGATGCCCAAATTGACTAACCGTGAAGGACCCAAGAAGGTATGGGTACCTAAATCAAACTTATCTTTGATTTCAGGTCAACAGGATTGTTCGATACGTTGGCAGTGTATGCTCGAGGCATATTACTGGCGAAAGGTCAAATCTGAGCAACTTTCGAACAGTCAGTGGTCCTAAGATCATTTTTTGTGGTGAAATGAGTGGTCAAACAAAAGGAATGGGAGACATCTCGTGTAACAGGCTAAATATTAAGGATGTTTTGTATGTAGAAGGATTGAAGTTCAATCCTCTAAGCACTAGTAAGTTTTGTGACAAACGATATAAGGTGGAATTCTCCAAGGATAAATGTTGCATAATCAGTGAGAAAAGTGGAGCTTCAAGCACTGTGGATTTAAAAAATAGTAGACTGGCGTCTGCAAAAAAGAGATGTGAAATACCTGGTGCTCCCCGAGCTACAACACAAGGTGAAACTCGGCCATCTTGAGAAGCTTTAGTCAGCAAATGTGACAACCCTTCAACACATAATATAAACAAGTAAGGGGAGAGTGGATCACCCTGTCTCAAGCCTCTTGAGGGAATGATGTAATCTGTGAGAATACCATTAACCATAACCTTATACCGTACTGTTGATACACAGAGCATAATAAGATCAATCCAAGCTTTATCAAACCCCATTTTCTCCATAATAGAACAGAGATAGCACCATTCCATTTTATCGTATGCCTCGGACATATCAAGCTTAAGGCCACACGAACATGTTATTCCCTCCCTTTTACGATTGAGATAATGGATGACTTCAAAAGCAATAAGAACATTATCTGTAATCAGTCGTCTAGGGATGAATGCACTCTGAGTTTCGGAGATAACACTCTCGAGAACATCCTTTAAACGATTGGCAACCATTTTGGCAAGGATTTTGTAAGTAACATTACAAAGTGATATCGGTCTCAAGTCCCCCATAGTATTCGGCACTGCCTTCTTAGGAATTAAGGTAATATTGGCGCCATTCATCCCCATTGGCATAGACAGGACTGCAAACAATCAATAATAAAACTCGCCACGTCATGCCCGACATCATCCCAAAAATGTTGATAGAATGCTGGGTTGAATCCATCAGGTCCGGGAGATTTATCCAGGGCCATAGAAAAAACTGTTTCTATTACGTCATCATAAGTAAAAGGCTGAAGCAATTTTGCATTTTGAGCATCTGTCACTTTTGGAATTAAATCAGCTAACATAAGTCCTGAACTAGTGTTGGTCGACGCAAAAATATCCACATAGTACTGCTTTGCTAATTCAACAAGTTGAATTCCTTCAACCCAATTATTATCACCATCCTGCAGCCTGGCAATTACATTCTTTTTTTTTTCCTAGCCGTAGCATAAGAGTGGAAAAATTTAGTATTGCGGTCAATAACCCCTCACTAATTCCAATAAGCTGCGATCCTACGTACCGGTCACGAACCGTAAAAATTTTAGGAACTGGTGTTCGGACCCGATTGTCCTAGGAAATGGATTATTAGACACCATACTATTATTCTTGAATTTCCTATTTAATTAAATTAGCCCATAGCAGCGCAAATTTATTTTGATCGTAGCATCGCTAAATTTCGCGGTGTACCGAACCTGGCCCAATTTTAAGTTTTAGTTTGTGATAAATTTTTTTGGTTTCGAAAATTATTTGATTCAAATTATTTTCTACCGAGAATTTATCTGTTTTAATCCCAATCAGTCTAGCCAAGATATTTTCAAGATCATGCCATAAGTGAGTGACACTTGTCACAATTAATTACCACATATTTATGTGGACTAGTCAACCAAGTGAGATAAAAAATATAAAGCAATTTTTTTCCCCTTTCTTCTTCATTTGGCCGAATTCACAAGAGAAAAGTGAGAGAAAGATCATCATCTTCCTCCATTAAAACTTCACCTTCCATAGCCAAAGTTCCTTCACAAGTCTCAAGTCTTTCGGTAAAACTTTAATTTTATTCTGTAGAAAGCTTTATTTTCCTTCCTAGACCTTGAATCTAAGCTTAGTTCCTTAATATTTGTTGTTATGATGTTAATTTTTCTCCTAGGGTTTTGAGTGAAAATTGGGGAAAAGGTCCAAGATTTGCTTTCTACGGTGTTAGTAAACTTTCTCAAGGTGAGGAATCCCTTAAGTAGGTTAAGGTCACTTGAAATTGGATAATTGATTGTTTGGTTGAAATATGATGAGATCTAGGTGGAAATATTGTGTACATGATTGTATGTATAATATAGAGTCAATTCCTTTTTTGGTCCTAGACTTATAGTGGCAAAGACAATTTTAGTCCTCCATAAAAAAATCAGACAATTTATAGACACACTTATTGTGATGGGGACACTTTTGATCCTCCGTCAGTATTTTCGTTTGATGGCCGTTTGAGAGGGGGGTAAATGCGTCATTTTCATGATTTCTCCTTCTTTTTATTCCATCTCTGTCATAATTATCAAAATGCGGTCCCTGGTCGCAGCAATCGCAGTGCTCCTCCATCCCCCATAGTTTGGCGGGTACCATCTCCCCGGCCGCGGCTTGGGCTTCGTGGGAATCTGCTCCCAAGAAAACTATATCTGATTGCTGATATCCAACGCAAGCGGCACCAGATTATCGCCGGAGCCAGCTAGAAGGATTAGCCTGTGCTTTTTGGACTTGGCCGGACGCCTGGTGGATAGCAGCGGCGCACTGAAATCCAATTTTCTGGAGCATCTTCCTGGGGAATCCTCCGACTCCATGAATATAATACTAACCAACTACATTATATTGCTGGGTTGGAACCAACCGGGTACAAATCAAAATGATTTTTGGAGCGATGGGTAGTTCAGTGTTGCAGAAACCATGCATGAATTATATAAAGCGTGGAACACACTCCATCACTGGAACTAGAGGACAGTAAGTTCTACTACTTTTCCATGAAAATTGGGAATTCAAGTTAATTGGCTTAAAGATGGAATAATATCCTAGCTACTTGATTGAAGATTCACGCAGCAGATGAGGATTACCACTTCTGCTACCCAAGAGTTTTTTTTTTCCTGTGTAATAGAAAGGAATTAATTAAAGATTCAAGTTAAAAAGACCTCTAACAACTGCAGTATTTTGTTTCTGAAACTCGCTAACATGATAGTATATATTTGTTAAAGCTGTATCCTTACCCCCACACTACTGCTTAACCCTTAACCCTTTTGTGGGCCTTGTGGCTGCAATATGGGCACTTGTATGTCTTGATTGTCAGTGCCTTTGATGGTGTTATTTTAACACACTTTCCATGGAACCATCTCTCACATATATCACAGGCAATTCCATAGATTGTATGCAGTTCATATATGAGGGAAAACAAATGGTTCCTTTAGTTTTGATTGAGCTGAGCACAGAAGTAGAAAGCCACTGCAAGCAGCCATGAATTAGTGTGCATAGCTACCAACCACAGCCAACCTCACTTCTCCATCCCGTCCCTCCCAAAATTGATGCCTAGCACAGGCTCCCGGATCTCCGGCAGAACATCCTCCGCCGGCAATGTGACTTCCCACCTCTCGTCCGGATGACCGTACATGCACAAATTATCTTTCTCTAGATCGCACTGCGAGAAAAAGTTGTCGACATCGCGCGCAAGGGCGTAGAAAACGGCGAAGCGGAGAAGTTTATGAAGATGTCTCCGACGGGGAAAGAAGCCATGTTGGTCGCCTCTCTAGTCTATACGGTAAAAAGAAGGAGAAATCATGAAAATGACGCATTTACCCCCATCTCAAACGGCCATCAAACGGAAATACTGCCGGAGGATCAAAATTGTCCCCGTCACAATAAGTGTGTCTATAAATTGTCTAATTTTTTTTATGGAGGACTAAAATTGTCTTTGCCACTATAAGTTTAGGACCAAAAAAGGAATTGACTCTATAATATATATGAAATTGTATTTTGCATAATATATAGGTATAAATTGTTGTGTTGATGAGATGTGGTAGTTAATATGCCTAAATATCTAAATTAGAGATGCTAGGTGTATTATATAATATATGTATGTACGTATAAGTATGGTATATATATATATATATATATATATATATATATATATATATATACACACACAATACAACATTTTATTTTAATTATACATACATACCCATTAGGTATGTATTTATACCCATATATGCACATATATATATATATATACACGTGTGATGTATGTATATGTATATGTAAAATCGTATATATGTGCATATATGGGTATAAATACATACCTAATGGGTATGTATGTATAATTAAAATAAAATGTTGTATTGTGTGTGTGTATATATATATATATATATATATATATATATATATGTGTGTGTGTGTGTGTGTGTGTGTGTGTGTGTGTGTGTGTGTGTGTGTGTGTGTGTGTGTGTGTGTGTGTGTGTGTGTGTGTGTGTGTGTGTGTGTGTGTGTGTGTGTGTGTGTGTGATATATATGTTAACCGTGTATACATATACGTATGAGTATTGTGGAAATTTATACTATGTATATAGGTAGTATGTGCACTTTATGTGAGTATGCCCAAATGTGTGAGGCGTTATGTTGATTGCCTATATACATATATGAAGTATTATGTACATATGTGATGTGATAATGGAACAATGTGGGATAGTTACACTTTATTACCCCAGTGTATGGTAATTAGTGTACTATCAAAATGTTTTGAGAAACAAAAATTTTGGACAAAGTTAAGAGTGTTGAATGATTTCAAGTTGGGACTTGGTTTTGTGGAATATGTCCAAAAAGTAATTTTTGACTCAAGGAAGATGAGGAAGAAGGAAAAATGTTTTCAAACCCTTAGTTTCTAGTAAAGTTGAGGAGGACCTTGATTAGCCTTCGAGTGGCTTAAAGTGCCCTTGCCCAAGGTTGTTATACATAGCATGATCATTCATACGGAAGGAGCGAAGTCTATTCGTCGGGTACTATATAACTCGTTTGGATGAGGAATTCCTGCGGGGGTGTGCACACTTAAAGTATAGTTACTCTAGAAAGTCCGGGTAGGTGTCGTTTCTATGGACCTAGTAGGGCCAGCTAGGAATCATTTTAACGAACCTTACGTCCAGGGGATCAGTGTTAGACCGGGTGATGACCACTGAACCCGAGTTCGATGATCCAAGTGGTCAAGAGAGGGAGTCAAGAGAATACTCCAAAGGCCTCACGCTTTCTACAAAGAAACTAAGTGGAGAATTTCGTATGAAAATGTAGTTACTCTGTAGCTACGCTAAAGAGGTATGTGATGATTGTTTAAGCAAGAAAGGGTGTTGATGAACCCTCTTTGAGAAAAAGTTGGTGGAATTTCCCTATGAGGAAGATTTTCAAGTACAGGGTGGTGATTAAATGCGAAGTCCATAAAATTTTTCCACTACTTGCTTATATGCGTAGATGATTAGTGATGTGTTGAGTAATGTATTTCTTGTTAAGCAATCCCTTATCCAAAGAAATTCTATTGTTGTTCCATTCTTAATTATTACTTGTGCAAACTATAATTGATAACCTGTTTGCAGGTAAAGTGTCAATGAGGAGTAAGGGTAATAAAGGTTTTATTTAAATATACCTGTTTTGCAAATCTTTATTTAATTTTGGGTGACTCATGGATCCCTTACTTAGCCGTCGCGCTAACTACACTTCAATGTGTTTTTATTTAACAGATGTCATCTAGTGTGGGCTCCTGGAGCCCGATGAGCCCGATGAGCTGAGGGAGCTCATCTGAGTTTACATTCCCGACTATGGACTATGATGACTACACATAGTTCTTGATAGGCGAAGACCCCTACGTTCCTGGCTACGCTCCTGATCCTCCTGTTCCTCCTTCTCTACAGTATAGCCCTCCCCCAGCTTATCCATCTGTACCCGCTTGCATTTCGGTTCGCAACTGGCAGCCGACTTTTCTGGATAGAGCCCAAGCTAGGCATGGGTTTTATCCCATGGAGGTGTTAGAGGGGAGTAATCCCTTGGAGTTCGTTGTTTTTTATCTCTACCCGTGGGACCCCAGTCCTCCGGAGGATTGGGATGAGTGGTCTATGGTGAACACTCCTTGCTACTTCTTGGATCATCTCACCTGGTTCGCGGGTGAGTGGCACCTAGTATGGGGAACGTACACCGGACCGGTGTACCGCCTCTTAGAGTAGATGGCTGGTTGGGGAGGTTTTGGAAGGACTTCTTTTGTGTAAATATTTTTTTTTGTAGCCATAGTAAACTTAGTTGGCTAGTTGGTTGTAAGCAACATCAACTTGGTGTTTTTGGGACCCTAGAGGTCAATCCTGGTATATATATATTCGTAGCTAATCTAGCTACTTTTGTTCCTTTCTGCTGAAATAAATATATGGTTATGTCAAGTAGAAAGTGTGTGTGTGAAGCAGTTTTCTTCTTTAGCCTATGCATCTAGAGTGGACTCTACCGAGGTTGGATAGAGTTCCGTCTAGATGTGGCAGTAACTACTCCGGATGTACGGTATAGCCGGGCCGGGGTGTTACAAGTTGGTATCAGAGCGGTTGAATCTTTGGAGGTTAGATTGGAGTCTAAGCTGTGAAACCCTTGAACCCTAGTTTCAAGTCAGTCAGTTTCAAGTTAATTAAGTTTCGAGTCAGCTTAGGTTCGTTAAGAGCAACCTAAGTCGTTATTACAGCCTAATGAGTATAAGTTTCTGAGCAGAGCTGGAACGGAGACTAGGCAGCGTAAAAAGGGGGTATTTCACTTCTACTGTATAGAATCTCTTGATTCTGGTTGCTAAATACTCTAACTGATACTTGTGCATTCTTATATGTGTTAATCATTTCGTATGATTGCTGTGAGTGAACTTGAGAAGCTGCTATACTAACTGTTTAGTTAACTAACTTCTTAGTAACTTTTATACTTCGGAAGCTAACTCGAACCCAGAATCAAAATCAGGGACACCCTCGGGTCGACTTTGCTAAAGCTATAGCAAGTAGACACCCACCGAATTATGCAGGGGAAAATGACCCAGTGGTTTTGGAAGAATGGATACGGACATTTGATAAACTGCTTGACGCAGTAAATTGCCCAGCGAATCAACGAGTATCTTCTGCGGTTTATTACTTGACGAAAGCCGCAGATAACTGGTGGGCGACGGCTGGACCCGAACTCCTGCAAAACCCAGACGTTGGCTGGGAGGAATTCAATGAGGAATTGAGGGGACAATTTTACACGAAACGAATTAAGGGAATCAAGTGCGAAGAATTCTTGCGACTGAAGCAGAAAGGAGAAACTGCTCAGGTCTACTATGACCAGTAAACTGTTCAGGTCTACTATGACCAGTATGTGGAGCTAATGAGGTTTGCTCAAGACATTGTGCCGGACGAGGCAAGCAAAGCAAGAAGATTTGTGCGAGGACTGGATTGGGACGTGAGAAGGGCAATCGCACCATTTATGTGCTCCGCTCTCAAGGAGGCATATGATCGAGCATCGGATCAGTACCAAGTGTACCTGGATCAACAGGAAGTTTACGGCAGGAACGAAAGAAAAGCTGATGATAAACAGAGGAGATTCAAGGTGGATGATAGGAAGTCTAACCAAGGGAAATTTCAACCAAAGCAAGGAGAGAAGATGGGAGGAACAGACCAAGGGAAACAGTCTGCTTGCAGCAGATGTGGAAAGAGTCATCCTGGAGAAAATTGCCAAGGGATGAGAATAAGGTGCTACAAGTGTGGCCTCTTAGGACACAAATTCTATGAGTGCCAAACCAGGGTAGAAAACCTCCGGAACTCCTCGCAGAATACCAGGCAAGGAGGAGGATTCAATGGGAGCAACGGCCGGAAACCTGCGGAATCAAGAAACATGGGAGTTAATTCTCCACAAGTGAACCTGATGCGGCACAACATAATGAAGATCCATTGAGAGTACCAATTGGGCCAATCACAAGGCCCAAGTCCAAACAATTAAAGCAACTCTTCATTGGTGATGTTCAAAGATGGTGGAAATCCAACTCAAGGCTTTTAGTGCTAATTTTGGGATTTAAATTAGGCCCAAATCAGCCCTATTATTTGTGTTCATCATTATTTTAAATTGTTTGGCATGAAAGAGAAAATACTAGTCTTTTAGAAAGGATTCCTTAAATCCCTTTCTAAATAGGACTATATTTACTTGCTTTTTAGATTAGGTTTAGGACTCTTTTTCCAATTGTATTTAGGATTATAATGATGTCCCTATACCTATAAATAGGGCACAATCATATTAGTTTAGAAAGGCTTTCATTCAATAAAATTCTTAAGTTTTTCTTTACACTTGTGTAAGAAACCTTATAGCTAATTGTGGACTCAATTAGTGGCTAGTCGTGGACTCAACTAGCAAATTGATTCGTGGACTCGAATCAATCTTCCTTTCTTCAACCTTAGATTTAGGTTCGTGGACTCGTTCTTGAATCGAAGGAAACTAGATCCGACTCTAGTTGATTGAAGATTGCATCATCGAGGTACTTGAAGCTACAATGGGATTCTTCTAAGTCTTTGAGGATTCGAGATTAAGGGTTTCTTGTGAGGTCTAAGGTATTTCGATCCATCTCTATCCTTACTTTGGGAGCTATCTTAGGACAATACTCCATCTTTATTTGAACCTTGGACTAGGTTCATATCAATTTGGTATTCAGAGCCTAGGTTTATCTCATAATCATTACAAATTTTGTTCCCTAGGTTTCCTAGGATTTATTAGAAAAAAAAACACATCATTCCTATCTCACTTTTCTTGTCTTATATATATCACAAAACCCCAAAAAAAAATTCTTGCATTCTTGATTGTGTTCTTGAATCTTGACATTCGTTCTTGAGTTTCTTGAAAAACTATCTCAAAATAGTTTTTCAATTTTTCCACAACCAATATCAATGAAATCCCACACATCCCAAAATTGTTTGAAGAACTTGTGTTGATCCTCTTGGTCCGAATTTTTTTTTTTTTTGTGATATTTTCATTACTTATTTGGAGGATAATTATAAAAAAATTCAAAAAAAGCAAAAAAAAAAAAATCAAGAAAGTTTTTTAAAAAAAAAAACAAAAGAAAAGAGAAAGAATAAGGTTGGGGAAAGAATCTGGTTGGTAGGAAAATCTTGGAGGGAAAAGGAAGGGGAAAAGTATAAGGTTGGACGGAGTTCTTGATTCCTATTTGGTTGTGGTACACTTGAACCCTGTTACATTCTATTTGTGTCTACCTTCTGATATTGGTCTTGCATACCTTTCTGCCATACTTCTTTCTTTACTCTCATTTTTCTTTCAAATCCTTCTTAGTTTCTTTACTTGTATTGTCATTTTTCTTTGCTTCTTGCTCTCAATTTTATTAACTACCTCTCGATATACCCTTACTCTCAAAGGCTTGTGAAGTTTTCCAAGGTACGTTTCTTGAACTTTGAGGTTGAATCCATATCAACTTGAGTTTAGGACTAGAAATTTTCCTTTTTGGAAAAAGGCTTGTGAGAGTATTTGCCACCCCGAGCGATACACGAGTGGAGTGTGTGTTTGTAAGAGTGTGTAATGTACCTCCAGAGCCATATAATCCACCTCTTACCCGTGAGTTGAGAATAGTTAGGGAGCGAGCCAACTTTTTGGTTTAACTAACATGACTGCTCACATATCTTCTTGTTTTTAGATTTTGTTTTTCGTCTACTGATGGCTGAACAGGTTCGAAACACACCTCAGATATTAGAGCCCAAAATAGATGCTCTAACTTTCGCCATGGAAAGGTTACTCACACGAATAACTAATTTGGAGCAACACCCTCAACAAGTGCAATCACTGCACAATGTTGAGTGACACCTACCACTAGCAGGAAGAGTGGATCCTAGATGTCAAACGATCCAACAACGTATTGTAGAGTTAGGAAACATTAACCTTGAAATTCCTAACTTTACTGGTGAGAAAGGACCAATCGAATACATAGAATGGGAGAATGTTGTTGAAACTCTTTTTGATTTAAAACAATATTCTGATCTTGCTAAAATTAGACTAGTTGCTACATCTTTTAAGGGGTATGCAGTATCTTGGTGGCAAAAAAAGAACAGAGAGAGAGTTGCTAATTTTATTCCCTATGAATCTTGGGTTCAAGTGAGGGAAGATATGCGCCTAACCTTTCGTCCTAAGTCTTTTTTCTATGATCTTGAAAGAAAATTGCAGGGAACCGTGCAAGGAACGATGTCAGTTGATGAGTACCACCAAACTATAAATATTTTGCTCAAACAGGGACACATACACGAAGAAGAGGCAATAACTGTTGCCCGTTTCTTACATGGATTGAACTTAGAAATTCGAGGTGGAATGAGTATTCAGAGATATGACACCCTTTATGAAGCCTTGTATGCTGCATGTGAATCTGAGACAAAAATCAAAGAGATGAAAATATACAAGTCCAACAATGGTGCATTAAGATGGAACAACACTCGTTCCACCACTCAAAGGTGTGATGAACATCCTCCTCCAAGAGATGATTCACGAGACAAAGGTAAAGAAAAGGTAAGTGAGGTAGTAAGGCCTCAGCGTAATAAAGAATTGATTTGTTATAGATGTAATGAGAGAGGCCACATGGCTCGTGATTGCCCTAACAAGAGGGTAGGTAAGATAACAAAACAATCTGAAAAATTTTCTCATTGTCTTGAATATAAGTCTGAGGATGAGGTATGTGACCATTTTGAAACTCCCAAGGAACATGCTGAGGCGGAACCATTCATACCTTTAGATGTTGAGCCTGAATATACTGCTAGTGAGTCTAGTCATACTCTTGTTGGTAAGGAGGTTTTGAATGTTCACCCTTTAAAAGAAGATGAGTCTCAAAGAGAAAATATAATTTGTGCTAAAGGGTCATTAAGAGGGAATGCTTGTACTATGGTAATAGATTCTAGAAGTTGCACAAGTGTGGCTAGTGCAGCTATGGTTAGAATTCTTCAGTTACCTTTGTTTGATTACCCAAATCCTTATCCATTGCAATGGTTATCCAATGCAAGAGGAGTTAGAGTAACCAAGCAGGCTTTTATTCATTTATCTATTAACAGTTACTCTCACGAAATTTTGTGTGATATTACCCCAATGCAGGTTGCTCATATCTTGTTAGGTAAACCATGGAAATTTGACATAAAAATAAGTTATGATGGAATGAGGAACACTTATGTGTTTCACATGAATGGAGTTAGATATGTCTTGCCCACTTTGTTTCCTAAACAAGTAGAAGAAATTCAATTGAGGTTGACGCAAGCTCTCAAACCAGCCTCGAAGAAAGAAGAAATCAAAGAGAGCAAAGTGGAACCTCCATGTTTGGAATTGCGGTCGCCACTCCAATCCATTAACTCAGTTTGTTGCCAAACAAAGGGACCACAATTAGTGATACAATTGAAAGGACCAGACCAAGGTGTCAAAGTGCAACCTCTCTTGGTAACTAAAAAGGATAGTAAGCAAGAGAAAAGAAGGGGAGTCACTTTCTACTCACTTTTATTTCAAAAGCATGCATTAAAATTCTCTAGATTTGTTTGCCATGTTTCTATTAATGACCTACTTGCTAGATGTGTTAGAAATTTGTTTGCTTCCATACATTTGAGATTCCTTAATTTTGATTTTACTAAAACTTTATTTGATAGAGATAAGGAATCAATGGGAAGTTACAAGGCACATTGGAAAACATTTTATGGCAAATACTACTTGCACAAGGGGATTTGGTCCAAAGTCAATGGGATTGACACTTTTTGCTTTGTTTTGGGCATTGGTTTAATTGTTGATTCACATAAGGGACAATTTTGTATTCAAAAGACTGATGATGTTTTGCATGGATATTTTCATTGGCCAAAGAAGAAAAAAGATGTAGAATCTTATGTTCATAATTGTGCTACTTACCACCACACTACATCTAAATCATTACTTGGCCTTCCCATGGATTTTGTGTTTGGTTTAACCTTAAGCTCTAAAAGGAAAGATTTTATGCTTGTCAATTTTAGAAAAATGGCTAAATTTAATATTTCTCATGTTGTTACATTTTATGGTGTACTGTTAGACTTAGTTGTTCCACTTGTTGATTATGGGATAAAGTTAATTGGAGCAACTCATGTCAAGCATCCAAAGAAGAAGTTACATGATCGTGATAAAGTACAAAGTGATCTTGCTTATTTGTCTTTCATTGAAGATTTGGATTCGAGGACGAATCCTTTTCAAGAATGGAAGAATAATAGGAACCAGGACACATGGAACCCAATAAGGGTCCATAGTGTGGTCATCACAAAGCCTATCACTACATCCTTAAAGCATCATTGGTGGAAGAAACAAGAATGCCCAAAAATAATTCCATTTGATAGAGGAAAGAATTATAGTGGCCCATTTCAAGTGATATCACAGATTGAAGACAATGCTTATAAGATTCGAGGTCGAATCATTTTTAAAGAAGGGGAGGATGATGTGGCGCAACATAATGAAGATCCATTGAGAGTACCAATTGGGCCAATCACAAGGCCCAAGTCCAAACAATTAAAGCAACTCTTCATTGGTGATGTTCAAAGATGGTGGAAATCCAACTCAAGGCTTTTAGTGCTAATTTTGGGATTTAAATTAGGCCCAAATCAGCCCTATTATTTGTGTTCATCATTATTTTAAATTGTTTGGCATGAAAGAGAAAATACTAGTTTGTATTTAGAAAGGATTCCTTAAATCCCTTTCTAAATAGGACTATATTTACTTGCTTTTTAGATTAGGTTTAGGACTCTTTTTCCAATTGTATTTAGGATTATAATGATGTCCCTATACCTATAAATAGGGCACAATCATATCATTCTAAGGAAGGCTTTCATTCAATAAAATTCTTAAGTTTTTCTTTACACTTGTGTAAGAAACCTTATAGCTAATTGTGGACTCAATTAGTGGCTAGTCGTGGACTCAACTAGCAAATTGATTCGTGGACTCGAATCAATCTTCCTTTCTTCAACCTTAGATTTAGGTTCGTGGACTCGTTCTTGAATCGAAGGAAACTAGATCCGACTCTAGTTGATTGAATATTGCATCATCGAGGTACTTGAAGCTACAATGGGATTCTTCTAAGTCTTTGAGGATTCGAGACTAAGGGTTTCTTGTGAGGTCTAAGGTATTTCGATCCATCTCTATCCTTACTTTGGGAGCTATCTTAGGACAATACTCCATCTTTATTTGAACCTTGGACTAGGTTCATATCAGAACCGGGGAAGACCAGCGAACGCTGCTACAGGTTCGAGTGGCAAAGGGAAGTTACCAATGGGAGAAAGCAGCACAGGGAACCAAGGACGAATCTACGTCGTCAACAGCGCTCAGGCTCAGGCTAGCAATGTCGTAACCGGTACATTTCTTATAAACTCAGTGCTTGGTTCAGTATTATTTGAAACGGGAGCTACCAATTTCTTTATATCATCTACATTTGCGGATAGATTGAAGCTATGGCCTACTAGTAAGTTAGACTTAAATGTGAGAACTGCCTCGAGGATAGTGGTAGCCTGTAAGGATGGATATGACAACATTTCGATAAAAATTGCGGGATTCAATTGTCCCGAAAATCTTATTCGTTTTGAGCTAGAGGGCATCGATGTGGCACTCGGGATGGGCTGGTTGGATATGTATAAGGCTCAAATTGTTTGTAATGAGCGAAAGGTTGTCCTGCGAGGACCGAATGGGAAGAGAATATCCTACCGAGGGATTGAGAAGCAAGCCGAGCCCAAGTTGATGACAATGCAGAAGTTGAGGAAGTACGCTCACCAGGGGTGTGAAGTGTACCTCTGCTTGGTGCAGGATGCTGAGATGGAAGAACCTGAGATCAATCAAATCCCAGTAGTGCGTGAATTTACCGACGTGTTTCCAGAGGATCTCACGGAAATGCCGCCGAAAAGGGAAGTGGTCACTATTGATCTCACACCAGGAACCGCGCCAATCTCAAAAGCGCCTTATCGAATGGCACCGAAAGAGATGGAAGAATTGAAGGCTTAATTGGCAGAATTATTGGAGAAGGGATTCATCAGACCAAGTGTGTCACCTTGGGGTGCACCAGTACTGTTTGTAAAGAAGAAGGATGGGAGCCTGAGACTCTGTATCGATTATAGAAAACTCAATCAAGTCACAGTGAAGAACAGGTACCCATTGCCCAGGATCGACGATCTGTTCGATCAATTGAAGGGAGCTGGAGTATTTTCAAAGATTGATTTACGGTCAGGGTATCACCAAGTGCGAGTCGTGGAGCAGGATATTCCCAAAACAGCATTCCGGACTAGATATGGGCACTACGAATTTGTCGTCATGTCGTTCGGAGTGACAAATGCACCAGGGACTTTCATGGACTTGATGAACATGATTTTCCTTCCATATCTAGATAAGTTCATCGTTGTCTTTATAGACGATATCTTGGTTTACTCAAAGACACTAGAGGAGCACGAAGAACATCTTAGGATAGTATTGCAAATGCTGAGGGAAAAGAAACTTTTTGCGAAACTATCTAAGTGCGAATTTTGGAGGGAGGAAGTAGCATTTCTTGGTCACATAATCACCAAGGAAGGAATAGCAGTGGACCCAACTAAGATAAAAGCTGTAATGGAATGGGAAGCACCCAAATCGGTCACGGAGGTCCGAAGTTTCTTAGGATTGGCGGGCTATTACCAAAGATTTGTCTAGGATTTCTCGAAGATAGCAAGACCATTGACAAATCTGCTCAAAAAGACTACCAGGTACCGTTAGAGTGAAGAGTGTGAGCATGCGTTCCAGGAACTCAAGAAGAAGTTAACAACTGCCCCAGTATTTGTAACCCCTCACCTATTCCAGTAAGATTAAGATTCGAAAAATATTTCTTTATGCTATGACATACATGAGATGATCTCCCGATACTTCAAAAGAATTATTATAAGTAAGGATAGTTAGTAATAAGCTGCGATCGTACGTACCGATCACGAACCGTAAAATTTTTAAGGACAAATTTTCAGCTCGGATTTCCTAGGAAGTGGATTATTAGACACCATACTATTATTCTTGAATTTCCTATTTAATTAAATTAGCCCATAGCAGCAAAAATTTATTTTTGATCGTACATCGCGAAATTTCGCGGTGTACCGAACCTAGCCCAATTTTAAGTTTCAGTCTAGAGTAAATTTTTGGTTTCGAAAATTATTTGAATTAAATTAGTTTCTACCGAGAATTCATCTGATTTAATCCCGATGAGTCTAGTTAAGATATTTTTCCAAGATCCAACCATAGGAAGGTGACACTTGTCACAATTATCTACCATATGTTGAGGAGACTAGTCAACCAAGTGGATTATAATATAAAGCCATTTTTTTCCCTTCCTTCTTCATTGTGGCCGAAATATTCAAGGAGAAGAGAGAGAGTGAGATCATCTTCATTCTCCATTAGAGCTCACATTCCATTAGGGGTGGAAATAGGCTAGGCCGAGCCGGGCTTTAGAAAATTAGGCATGGGCCTGCTATGGAAATCTAAAGCCTAGGTCTGGGCCTGAGCCTGCAATCGTTATATCCTGCACCACGGTGCACATAGCAATGTGCACCCAGATTCCAAAACGACGTCGTTTCGATGTTAGTGGACGCGGACGCGAATGATTCCAAGGAATTCATTATCTATAATACACATAATCATTATCTAGAATACACAGAACGTTTACCTAGAATACACAGAATGTTTGCCCAGAATACACAGAATATTGACACAAAATACACAAAATTCATCCTCTTAACATTCGAATGCACAAACACATCACAACCTGTGTTAATAACATGAAAACACAGAATATTGACACAAAATACACAGAATCATCCTCCTAAACATTCTAATGCACAAACACATCACAACATGTGTTACTAACATGAATACACAGAACGGTTGCCTAGAATACACAGAATGATTGCCTGGAATACACAGAACGATTACCTGGAATACACAGGATACAAACATAATACACAGACTGACCGAAACGGGAAATGTGATTTCCAAAAAAAAAGAGACCATTAATTTACAATGCTCAAAACGACGTCGTTTACGTACGTGATGCACATTGCTATGTGCACCGTGGTGCACAGTATAATTTGCCCTGAGCCTGTATGTAGGCTTTTTTTTAGGCTCAAGCCTGAGCCTACAGTTGGCCTGGCTTGGCCTGAAGCCTTTTTAAAAGCCTATTTAACATATAGGCCTTTAAAAAGGCTTCAAAATTGATCCTAAATAGGCTTTGAGCCTATTTAAATAGGCCTTAAACCTATTTAAAGCCTACATTTTAAAGCCTTTTAAAGTATGCCTCTAAAAAATATATTAAAATGTATATAAATATTATACATTTATATAAATATTAAAATGTGTGTATATATATATATATATATATATATATATATATATATATATATATATATATATATATATATATATTAGATATAAAATGTAATATATAATAATTAAATATTAAATATAAATATTATTATATATATATATAGGCTAGGCCTGCGGGCTTGTAGGCTAGACTTTTAAATATAGGCCTAGGCCTATTTAACTAAATAGGCTTCTAATTAGGCCTAGGCATGGCCTTTTTATTAAATAGGCTAGGCCAGAATAGGCCCTAAGTAGGCCAGGCCGTAGGCCCCTATAAAGGGGCCTGGCCTATTCCCACCCCTACATTCCATAGCCAAGAATCTCTACACAAGTCTCAAACTTTTCGGTAAAACTCCAATTTTATTCAGTAAATAGCTTTATTTTCGCTCCTAGAACATGAATCTAAGTTAAGATTTCTTAAAATTATGTGTTATGTTGTTGGTGGAATTTTAGGGTTTTAAGGTGAAATTGGGGAAATCAACTCCAAGAGTCTTCTACGAGACTAGTAACCCGGTTGAGGTAAGGAATCCCTTTAATTGGTTGAGGTTATTTGAAACTAGATAATTGATAGCTAGGTTATGAATTATTGTTGACTTGGGTACATGAAAACCTATGTGTTATGTGATGATTATGTCTTAGTTGTATAGCAAGGATATGATAGGAGTACATATACTAGGAAGAAGGGGAAATTATGTATTTATGTGTATATATATATATATATATATATATATATATATATATGGGGTCATGTTCAGGTGTGGCCGTGTCTTCCCGTGCGGCCGTGCGGTTCACACCACTCAATGTTACGAAATACACCACTCAATGTTAAGAAACACACCACACAAATATGCACTGTGGTGTGTTTCTTAACATTGTGGTGTGTTTCATTGTGTTTCATTGTGGTGTGTTTCTTAACATTGAGTGGTGTATTTCGTAACATTGAGTGGTGTGTGACCGCACGGCCGCACGGGAAAGCACGGCCACATTTGAACCAAAATCTATATATATGTATGTATGTGCCGTGTATGTATATATCTATGTGGGTGTGTGTGTGCCGTGAATATATATATATATATGGGCGTGTGTGTGTGTGTGTCGAATACATATATATATATATATATATATATATATATATATATATATATATATATATATATATATATATATATATATATATAAATGGTATAAAGTGTCACATTTTGAGTGTAAGCATATGGTATGTATAACCCGTAAATATATATGTTGTTAGTCAGAAGTGTAATGCTACGTACTTAGGCACATGTGTTATGTAGGTAGTGTTACATATGTGTGAACTTATAAATATTATAAGGAGGTGGTATTATGTGTATGTAAAGAATAAATGTATTTTGTGTGTTATGCCCATGTTAAGGTTGGGAAGTGTATATGTTATATGCATTGAGGTATAAATGTGTCAAGTATGATTCTTATGTGAAAAATGTGGAGTTGAAGGTGTGGGATAGTTACACTTGAATTACCATTGTGAAAGGTTGTTAGTGGACTATCCAAATGTTTTGCAAAAGAAAAGGGAAATTTCTGGATTTGGTTAAAGGGGGAATTAATTTCCGAGTATTGGAATTGACCCAAGTACGTCCAAAATATTTTCAATGTAAGAAAGGAAAAGAGTAGAAAAATACTTTTCAAACCTTAGTTCTAGTAAAAGTGGTGAAGGACCTTGTTAACCTACGGGATAAAGATGGGCTTAAAGTTCCTTTCCCGTATGATGGTTATGTGTATGATCATTCATACTGTGGGCGAAGTCTATTCGCCGAGTACTATATCACCCGGAAGGAAAAGGTACTCCTACGGGGGTGTGCACACTTAAGTATAGTCACTCTATGTTCGGGTAGGTGTCGTTCTTATGAACCTAGTGAGGCTAGCTAGGAGTCATTCCAGCGTTCCTATAAGTCTAGGGGATCAGTATTAGACCGGGCGATGACCACTGAACCCGAGTTCAACGATCCAAGTGGTCAAAAGTGGAGAAAGAACTCCAGAGGCCTTACACTTTCTATCTACGACCAAGTGAAATTTTGAAATACGAATGTACTTACGCCGTAGCTACGGGAAAGAGAGACGTGACAAGTATTTAAGTACCCAAAAGTTGTGGGTGATCTCCCTCTTTGAAAGGTGAAAAGTGATGAGAATTTCCTTATGAGTGAAAGATTTTTTTTCAAATAAAGTGATTACGAGCAAAATGTGTGATTTATGTTTTTTTTCCTTACTTACTAGTATGCTTAAATGTTTAACAATACGTTATTTGGGTAAGTAAATGATTATTAAATGACCTCGTCAAGAGGGAAAGGGTTCAGGATGGTATTGAATTTTACCTATTGTGTGTGCAAGTTGCTATTTATAACTGTTGCAGGTAGAATCTCTGACGATGAGTAAGGTATAGGGTTTCCATGTAACAATTTTACAAAACCTTTATTTAGTTTTGAATAACCCGCGGATATCCTTACTTAGTCGTCGTGCTAACTACACTTCACTGTGTTCCTAACAGATGCAATCTAGTGTCAGTTCCTGTAGCCCGGTGAATTCTGAAAGTTCACCGGAGTATGTTTGTGAAGGCATGGACTACGACGTGTACATACAGATGATGGAGGGTGAAGACCCATACGCACCTGGTTATGCTCATGTAGCTCCCGTCAGCCCAGATACTCCTGTAGCTCTGTCGGACCCTTTTGTTTCTTGCCCTGTTATGGATGAGGTACAAGCTTCTTATGGCTTTTACCCCATCGAGCCTCTAGATGGTAGCGATCACCTTGAGTTCATAGTGCACTACCCTTACCCTTGGGACCCTAGCCCTCGGGACTGTTGGGAAGAATGGTCGATGGTCATAACCACCTCTCGGTTTTTGGACCATATCACCTTGTACGAGGGGGAGTGGCACCTGGTCTGGGGAGAGTTCACCAGTCCCGTGTACCGCATGATGGACTAGACGTCGAGTTCTTGGGAGTTCTTTTTTTGGTGTACA
Source organism: Ipomoea trifida (assembly GCA_003576665.1). Lineage (NCBI taxonomy): Eukaryota > Viridiplantae > Streptophyta > Magnoliopsida > Solanales > Convolvulaceae > Ipomoea > Ipomoea trifida. The sequence continues at coordinate 12,919,810 of CP025650.1, forward strand.
TACTTTTTGTAGCCTTAGTGATGGCTAAGTATGACTAGTCGTGTCGTAGTTGAACCTTGATCTGTATTTTGGCCCGAGGGGCGACCTCATGTATCTACATAAGTGTAAGAATGTATATTTTGCTTAATTAAGCTTTTTCAGCTGATATATATATATAAGTGCATAAGTATCTGTTGGGTGGCTGTTGTGGTTAGAAGAGTTTCCTTTTGCCTGTGCACCTAGAGTGAGGTTTATTGCGAAATGATAGAACTCTCTCTCTAGGTGTGGCGGTAACTCCCTCGGATGTACGGGAAGGTAGGTCCGGGGTGTTACAAAGTGGTATCAGAGGCTAGGTTGAACCTTTGGGAATCAGGTCGAAGCCTAGGTTGTGTGGTCTCGATTGTAGGTCGAGGATTGAAATTCGGAGAATTCGATTTTCAAAGCCCAAGTTCGAGTCAGCCTAAGTTTGCTAAGACTGACCTAAACAGTTTTTTTTTTTTCAACTGAGTTTAAGTGTGAGCTTCTGGAGCGGAGCTAGAGACCAGGCAGCGTCAAAAAGGGGTACCTCATCATCTGTATTTCGCGAAATCTCCCGATTCTAGAATGCTTTGATCAATATTTGTGTATCTTTATACGCGTTAATCATTGCTTATAATTGTTGTGAGTAAGCATGATAGTATAGTGCGTTCCTAACTGTTATGCCATAGTTGAGATACCTGGTTGATGAGCATGATGAAGTGGATGTTAGGAATTGCTGGATAAGACTTGGGTAGCTGCTATACTAACTGCATAGCTAGCTAACTCGTTAAGAGCTTTTATGCTTCAAGAACTAACTTGAAACTGTCGTTTGGTGAAGATGCCGCCTAGACGAAATGTACCTGTCGGTCAGGGCGACGATATGTCGGCTATGGATCGTATGGCTCTCGCAATGGAACAAATGGCTGGATTTATGATGGCTCAGCAAGTCTAGAATCAAAATCACAGACAGCCGCGAGTTGATTTTGCAAAAGCCATAGCAAGTAGGCAGCCACCATATTATGCGGGTGAAAAAGACCCGGTAATCTTGGAAGAATGGAATAGGACGTTTCACAAGCTGCTCAATGTAGTCAACTGTCCTGCAGATCAGCGAGTATCTTCCGCTGTGTATTATCTGACAAAAGCGGCAGACAACTGGTGGTCAACAGTTGGGCCCGACTTGCTGCAAGATCCAGACTTTGGCTGGGAGGAATTTAAGGAAGAATTGAGAGGACAATTCTACACGGAAAGGATTAAGGGAATCAAGTGTGAGGAATTCCTGCGATTGAAACAAAAGGGAGCAACTGTGCAGGACTATTATGATCAGTATGTAGAGCTGGTGAGGTTCGCTCAGAACATCGTGCCTGACGAAGCCAGCAAGGCGAGGAGGTTCGTACGTGGACTGGATTGGGCCGTGAGAGGGGCGATTGCACCGTTTATGTGCACTACTCTCAAGGAGGCATATTGTAACACCCCGGCTCAGCTATACCGTACATCCAGAGTAGTTACCGCCACACCTAGACTAAACCCAGCCAAAACCAGACAGAGTTCACTCTAGGTGCACAGGCTAACAAGAAAACTGTATCATATCATCATAACCATCACAACTTTATACATATATATATAACATCAACAAAGGAGTAGCTATACTAGCTACTAACATGAACAAGGGTTTCTTACAGCCCATTAGATCAAGAGTTCGGGCAACAACTGACCTTACTAGCCATTTTAGAACTATCATGGCTACAAAAGATATATACACAAAAAGGAGCAGGAGCATAAGCTGGAGCTGGAGAGTCAGGAGCGAATCCAGGAGCATACGGGTCGTCACCAACTAGGTACTGTACATAATCCTCATAGTCGAGGAAGGGGAACATGAACTCTGATGAGCCACCAGAGTTCCCTGGGCTGCAAGAGCCCACTCTAAACTGCATCTGATAAGGGACACAATGAAGTGTAGTTAGCACAACGGCTAAGTAAGAAAATCCATTGTCACTTTAGAGCAGACAAAGGTTTGAAAACATAGATAATCTGAAAGTTTTATAAAGTTTTACCCATGGTTTGAAAATCTGCCTGCAACGAAACGATTTATAGATAGAATAATAGCGTATAAATATTAAATCATATAAAGCTTTTCTCAAATAAGAATCATGGCATACTTGCCGCTCAAAATCATTTTCATGCCCTTTTTGGACAAGTTTGCAAAATTTTACATTTCCAGGAATTCCATCATTTGCAATAGAACCGCAGCTCTATGCTTATAATAATCTGAACCGCAGCCCAGATTAACAATAATTTTCATTTGCATATAGAACCGCAGCTCTATAATAATCTGAACCGCAGCACAGAGTAACAATAATTTTCATAGTCAAAAATTTATTCCACTTAGTTTCCCCTGAGTAAGCACTTTGAACATTTCTCAATTCTCCTTCTCAAACCTTGGGCAGTGGCATTTCCCTGCCTTCCCGTCGGTCTCCTTATCCCAACCTAGGGCCATGGCACTCCAGCCCTCCCATAGGTCCAACCTTATTCCAACCCCGGGTCGTGCATTTAAGCCTTCCCGAAGGTCCCCACCTTATTCCAGAAACTAAGGGTTTGAAAACATTTTTCTTTTTCTTTCCTGGAATCAAATAGTATTTTCAAAATAATTTATTTCATTCAAATATGGTTGTGACATCCCAAAATTTCGTCACTAGTTTTGTTACAAAAGTATTTTTGTCAAAATTGATTCTGACAGTTTCTGTCCAGAAATTACAGCTTTGCGCAGTCCGAAAGATTGAGCCGGTAAAAATAGTTCCCAAACTCTTTTTCACTTGAAATTTTTATGGTAGAACCCTAACTCATAGTACTTGATGTTCATAAAAAGTTTTGGTCACCTAGGTTCACGAATTAACACAGAAAATTCCATTTTTGCCCTTGGCAGTGTGCTGTCCAGCATTTTTCCTCTCTGGACCAGTTTTGAAAAAAATTCCGAAAACCATACTTATACTACTCCAAAAATTATGAAATTTTATATGCAGCTTCTACACTTATAGAACTACATGTATAAAAAAAATTGGATCAAAATACCTTACCGATTTTTCCCAGAAATTCACGGAAGTCACTGCCAGAGACTAGTTAAATTTCTTGTCAATATTTTCACAAGTGTAAGCCTATATGGCCATAAATATGATATGTACATGCATTTTCAGCCATTATCATGTATAAAAACATATTCATAAAACTCCTAATCTCATTATTTACTAGCAATTGTCCACTTTCAAGTAACTAAACCGACTTAAGGGATTTCTTACCTCAAAATGGTTACAATTCCTTAGAAATGACCTTGGATGATTTTTCCCAATTTCCACTTTGAAACCCTAGATTAAAATCATCACCATAACAAGAGATTTCAAGAAATTAAGCATAGATTCATAACCTAGGAAGGATTACAAGGCTTTCTACTGAATAAAATCGCAAACTTACCGAATAGTTTGAAGGCTTGTGTGGAGATTTGGCTATGGAAGCTTGAAGTTTAAGGAAGAAGAAGATGAAGATGAAGAAGATGAACTCTCCCCTTTCTCTCTTGTATTTTCGGCCAAGGAAGACAAGGTGAAGCAAGAGGAATAAAACATGTTTGGACAATTCTTATTTTGAGGGGAATGTTTTTATGGAAGAAAGAAAATAGAATAAAATAATGGAGTATTTTTAAACTTATCAGTTGGGGTCCAAACAGATAAAGTTTCGTTAGAAAATAATTTAAACAGGAACAATTTTGAAACTAAAAATTTATCCCAGACCGAAACTTGAAATTGGGTTAGGTTCGGTACACCGCGGAATTTTAGCGATGTACGATCAAAATAAATCTTTTACTGCTATGGACTGATTTAATTGAATGGGAAATTCAATATTAATAATATGGTGTCTAATAATCCATTTCCTAGGATAATCGGGTCCGAATACTAGTTCCTAAAATTTTACGGTTCGTGACCGGCACGAACGATCGCAGTTGAAAAGAAACACAAAGACGGACGTTGGTGCCATACTTGTAGCCAACCAGCTCACCACGACAACCGTAACTGTCCCCAAAAACCAAAGAAAAAAAAAGCAACAAAAAAACAAAGGGAAGGCATAGCCAATAACCAAATAAAAATGTAATGCTATACTCAATTGACAATTTATTTTGAATTTCGTCTACAATGACATCTATAAATTTGCTACAATTCTTCTTTTGCACTTAATAAATTGTGGTGATGCCTTATGTAAAAGTTCAATAGTTTGTATTTTTTAAAAAAAATTGAGTGGAGGACACACGATATATGCTAGAGAGCACACGAAGAAAAGTATCCGGGCACACAACTGAAAGTATTCGTTTGGGACTATGTTCACAATCCCAAAAAATGTGCTACAATTCTTCTTTTACACAGAATAAATTGCAGTGATGACTTATGTAAAAGTTCAATAATTTAGCTTTAAAAAAGAAATTGAGTAGAGGGCAAACGATATATGCTAGAGAGCCCACGAATAAAAGTATCCGGGCACACAACTGAAACCATGCGTCTGGGATTATGTTCACAATCTCAAAAGTCCACCTTCATAAAGTTGTTTGTATGTTTATTTTGCAAATATGGTTAATTTCGTCTACAATGACATCTATAAATTTGCTACAATTCTTCTTTTGCACTTAATAAATTGTGATAATGACTTGTGTAAAAGCTCAATAGTTTTCATTTTTTTAAAAAAAAAATTAAGTAGAGGACACACGATATATGCTAGAGAGCACACGAAGAAAAGTATATCCGGGCACACAATTAAAAGTATTCGTCTGTGACTATGTTCGCAATCCCTTCATAAAGTTGTTTGTATTTGTATTTTGCAAATATGGGTTAATTTCGTCTACAATGACATCTATAAATGTGCTACAATTCTTCTTTTGCATAGAATAAATTGCGGCAACGACTTATGTAAAAATTTAATAATTTGCCTTTAAAAAAAATTGAGTAGAGGACAAACGATATACACTAGAGAGCACACAAATAAAAGTATCCAGGCACACAATTGAAACCATGCGTCTGGGACTATGTTCACAATCCCAAAAGTCCACATTCATAAATTTGCTTGTATTCTTATTATGCAATTAAAAAAAAATCAATAGTGTGTCTTACTAAAGGCACACAATATAGGCATGAGGGACACAAAGGAAAGTATACGCACATAACTGACATGACGCGTCTGGGACTATGGGCACACAACGAAAGTCAACGTGCACGAATATAATTGGACTCTGGCACACGAGAAAATAGCAAAGACATATTCCCCCGAACAAAACAGTCACCACGTGTATAAGGAATGCAATATACCCAATCGTGCACACAATTATAGAAATACGGGCATAAGAATAATACTGCTGCACTAATGGTCTACGAATAAAACTGAAAAGCTAAGAGTAATGTAGTTGAATAAGAATAAAAATGTAACAACAAAGTAATTATGAAAATTCAACAATGACCCAGAACTAAAGTACTAGTTAACAACGAGACAAATATCGCGCACAGGCACTTATAACAACTATTATAAGTGAAGATGTTCATACCCTATAACAACTATTAAGACAATAGCCAGCAGTGTTTTTGACATCATCTAATGCTTCAGCTTGCTGCTCATGAGTCCTTGTGTCTCTTGATACAATGTTAATTATTGTGCCACCATATTTTGGCTGGAAGGAAAATTTGACACTTTCAAGGTAGAGAGAAAACTGGCTATGTAATTAGCAAGAAGTTTCAATTTTTTTTTATTAGCAGAGAAGTTTCAATTTTTTTTTCTTAACTGGTTTATGCGTTCATTGGTAACACGACACACTTTAGTGGGGACTGGACGAACTTAAAGATTAACACAATACCAACGAATATTTACCAGAAGGCAAAAACTTGTGTGAGACCGTCTCACCATGAGACGGGTCGGGTCGGGTCAAGATGCAAATGTAACACTTATATGCACAAATGTCATACTTAGATGTAATACCAATTAGGAATAAAATTTTTGTTACTTATAAGGGTAAATGTAATACTTTTAAGGAAAAATACAATACTTTTATATTTCGATTTAAAAATATTACATTTGTTCTCAAAAGTATTATATTTGACCTTATAAGTAAAGGGCACTTGTCAACATTATTTATTATGAAAAAGTGTATTACTTTTTCTCTTATAAGTAAGAAAATTTGTATTCTTGATTAGTGTTATATTTGAACATATAAGTATGACATTTGCACATATAAGTATGACATTCGCATGGTGATTTGTCTCGACCCGACCCGGCTCACACAAGTTAGATCCTTACAAGAAACTTACTGGAACAAACGCACCGTTCGATACCCCAACATTTAATTGAACCCCCATGTAGACTACCATTAGGCTTAAAAAAACGTCAGGGCACACAATTCACACAAAAAACAATTTAACCCCAATCAAGTAAAAATAATTGAGAACAACTGGGCACAAAAAGTAAATGAAACCAAGGCACACAATTCAAACAATAAACCATAAACCCTCAAGGAAAAAAAATAATTCATAGTACCAAAAGTTCAACTATACATCTTAAACGATGAGGCTATGAACTTCTATCTAACTTAAAAATAAGTTTCAGTTCTACATTTTAAAAACCCATACACCAGGTAATATGTTGTATGCTGTAAAACCAGGGAAAAAATTGTTTGTACTGATGAACACGAAAAATTTATTAAAAAATAAATCAGTTTTATCCAACAAAAAAAAAGTTCAAAAAAAATTTGTTTGCACTGCTTCCCCCTGAAACCCTATCATCGCTCCCAGCAATCGGAAAACGTCAAACACACCACACCATTGACAATACCATCACCAATGCAGTAAAATAATTAAAAAAAAAAAAAAAAAAAAAAAAAAACAAAAAAAAAAAAAGATTGAAAACTTACCTCGACTCGCCACCGCCGAGTCTAGACCGGACAGCCTCGATCGCCGACTGCAACCACCGTCATCCGCCATTATCGCACTCTACAACTGCCAATGTGACACCACCGGTGACATGCACCGGTCCAACGTCCGCGAAGAAGATACCGTCGGCGGCTCCAACAAACTACACAACGCCGGGTCTTGGTCGCCAACAGAAAAAGAATCGCCTTCACTGCCCCTCCGAACGCCGAGAAGATGAACTGACGACCTCAACAATGGCGTGAAGAATGGACTTCTGCGGACCGTTCGAGAATTGGAATAGGAAACGATTTGCAATAAATCTCCGTAGAAAATCAGACACAAGCGAAATAAAAGCTTCCTAACTTAACCACAATACTACAAAAGAAAAAAATACTAATTTCAGACACGTGTACAGATTCTCCCATTTCTTCTCGTGACACAACCACCACCAATTAAGTCATGACATGTAACCAAATCTCCATGTGGCCATCAGCCTTTTGGTTAACATAATTTTGGTCACATCGACTTCGTAATTATAATTCAATTTACTTTGTCGGGTAATTTTTGTTTTTTGTTTTTTTCTTTTAATTTTTTGGTATCACAAAATATTTACTTTTTATTTTACTTACTCCGTATTTATTATTACGGAGTATTAATTAATTAAATTATGCATTAAAGTAAATTAAATGAAATTACATTAATATTATAATTAAATAGAACGTTTAATTTTTAAATTTGTTTACAAATGAGAGGTCACAAATTCAAAACTTTGTGGGACATTTAACCTTTATATTTCAATAAATTAAAAAAGTATGTAGATACAAATAATACATTGTAATATAGCCAGTATTACTAAAAAATTGTTACTCAAATTAAATAACTTTTGTGTGAGTTAATTTTTATTGTTATTTGAGTGCATATTCTAAACCATGGCGACTTGTTTCTCCCGTTACACAAAAATATAAATAAGTAATGATAAAAAATAAAATTATTTCGAAATTAAAGCTGGCAAAATGAGATTATAACCTTCTTAACACGCCGTATAAGTAACGTGCATTGCGTTCTTCACCCACTCTTATCTCTCTGTCTTCACTATAGAAAAAAAAATAATCTGGGCCGCTCCACCATGGCGAGGAAGAAGGTTTTCAGTGGCATTTTGGCGATTCTTTCGGTTCTCCTCGCCGTGTCCGTTGCGTCAGCGGCGGGGGAGGAGAAGGAGTACGTGTTGACTTTGGATCACACCAACTTCTCCGAGACTGTGTCCAAACACAATTTCATCGTCGTCGAGTTCTATGCGCCTTGGTATATAGAGCTACGCCTTACATATATCTATTGCCCAAGCTGTGCATTTTTTCTATAGATTTTATTTTTATTAGTTATAGTTCATTTTGATATCTGTTGGTTGTTTGAAAAATTAGATTTTGTTTATCGGTAAAATATGCAAAATTTGAAGTTCTTTTACAGTATTATTCGAAGATTTTGCTGCTGCTATATTTTACTGAAGTTGACTTTCTCTGATCTCGATCAGTTTAATTGCTGATTTGGGTGATTTCTCTGCAATTTCAGGCCTTTTGATTTGGCGTGTAATAATTATGTAATTAATTTGGGAAATGAAATTGCTGTTTTCTGCAAATATTAAATGATTTAGATTTTTGCGCTTGCCTTGACATTTGTATCTGACTGAGGGATCCCTGAATCCTGATTTGGTCAACGCATCCGGGTTTCCTTTTTAAAATTAAACTTGTTTCAAATTCATTCCTTTCAAAACAGATCCCTGGCTTTTCAATATGATGTAGTGTTTGAGGATTAATGCTTTATGAGACAAAGCAACAACGCCATTGCAGGAATGGATTGGTGCTAGAATATGGATTCTTGAAATTACATATTTTCTAATAAATTATTTATAAATCCATGGTTAACATGAATGTGTCCACTAGATTCAGAACAGGGAGTTATCAGTAATATATTTTTCTAACTCGGAGCACATACATGCTCATTTCATTTCATATGATATGGGATTTGTACATATTTCTTTTATAAGATGCACCTCAACTTTAGGGCTGTGTACATATGCTGTACCCTGGTTGTTGGAATTTGTTGGCTTGCATTTCAGGATGCATTTTCATGAGAAAATAATGGCCAATCTCTTTTTCATCTCCCACTTTTTGAAAGATATAATTTAGACTACTGTTGTAACAGGTGTGGGCACTGCAAGAAACTTGCTCCAGAGGTAATCATTATGTCATCTCAAGTTTTTTAAGAGGGACTCGGTCATTGCTTTTTATTAGCATAATAATAGCATGGTCATCTTTCATTTGTAAAAACTTTATTTTAAAACAAATTTCATTTACTTTGTAGTATGAGAAAGCTGCCTCTGTGTTGAGTAGTCATGATCCTCCCATCACTCTAGCAAAAGTTGATGCAAATGAGGACTCAAACAGAGATCTAGCAAGCCAATATGAGGTCCAGGGGTTCCCAACCATTAAGATCTTACGTGATGGAGGAAAGACAGTTCAAGATTATAAAGGTCCTCGTGAAGCTGATGGTATAGTTACTTATTTGAAAAAGCAAGTGGGTCCTGCATCATCTGAAATCAAGTCAAAGGAAGATGCTGCTAATATAATTGATGAGAAAAAAGTTTTTGTTGTAAGTTTTGGTGTTCCTTTCTTACATAATTTTAGTGAATGAACTTCTTTCTTAGTTACTCAACTGCTTACTAGTTGAATCCATGTGTTATGCTTTTTAGGTTGGTGTTTTTCAAGAATTTTCTGGAGAGAAGTTTGAAAACTTCATAAGTTTGGCTGAAAAGTTACGCTCTGACTATGATTTTGGTCACACACTTGATGCCAAACTCCTCCCTAGTGGCGAGCCAGTTGATAAGCCCACTCTACGTCTTCTTAAACCATTTGATGAGCTTTTTGCTGATTTCCAGGTATTACTGCCTGCTTTTTGGTTGAGTTTTTCTTGTTGGCATATCTCCTTTTCCTTTTGAAAGAGCAACTCTCATTTTTTGCAGGACTTCCAAGTTGATGCAATGGAGAAGTTCATTGGTGAAGCTAGTACTCCTATTATCACTATTTTTGACCAAAACCCAGAGAATCATCCATATGTTAACAAGTTTTTTGATAGTCCCAATGATAAGGTATTCAAACTTGTCAGAATTTGTTGCCGTGAAAGTATTTCTTTTATGAATTTGTGTTTGAAAATGCATACATCATATTGCCTTGTGTTAGACAAGGATAACTGGCCATGACAATTCCACAAGGAACTTGGAATACATTAAAGAATGATCTACTTTGTGGTGCTCTATGATTATTCTAATCATGAATCTGGTCTTGGGAACACTTACATTTGTCCTTCTGGCTGCTTTCACTTTGGGAAATTCTTTTGTTTAACTTGAAATATCATTGTGAAGAAAGTTGCTTTTTAATTGGGATTTTTTCTCTCTAGGCAATGCTTTTTGTGAACTTCAGTAGTGAGCTCAGTGCTTTCAAATCCAAATACAATGATGTAGCTGTGCTTTATAAGGGAAAGGGAGTTACCTTTCTGTTGGGAGATCTCGAGACCAGCGGTGGTGCACTTCAGGTTCATTTCCATTTTTCCCTACTGAGTGTTTCTAGACAGGATGTTACCCCTGCTGATGTGTTAAAATGTTGTTTTTGATTTGGATTGTAGTACTTTGGACTGAAGGAAGATCAGGCACCTGTAATCGTAATACAGGACAAGGATCAGCAAAAATTCATTAAACCAAATGTGGAACCAGATCAACTTGCAACTTGGGTTAAGGACTACAAGGTAATGTGCTTGGTTTTCTTGTTGCTGGAAGTTATAAGCAGTGCACTTAGCCTGACTTTAGGTTGCAATTAATATTGTCTTGCATATTATGATTTTGACTGTCACAATTTTTCATTGAATATATGTTCATATAATTGATGAGCTTGCTCCTCTAGTGTTAGAAGTAGTAGATATCTATATTGTTGCTATATGGATGCAGGAGGGGAAGGTGGAGCCATTTATTAGATCGGAGCCTATCCCAGAAGTTAATAATGAACCAGTGAAGGTTGTTGTTTCTGATAGCCTTGAGAACATGGTTTTCAAGTCAGGGAAGAATGGTATGTATCTAAATCCTACTTTTTTATAAACCTTTAATCAATTGAATTTTTGTTGCTTATGCAGATGCTAATTTCATATTTAGTTCAGTTGCAAGTTCAGAATTGATTCATTGACAAATTAAAGAAATTATATTAGTTCAGTTAGAATTTGGCTCATGGGAAGTTATATTTCTTTCTTGGAGAGGGAGATGATTTTGTCCTTGAAATACTTGGCTTGCTATTTTGTCTCATGGGAAATCATATGAACTGAGGCTTACTTTCTTAGCCCATTAGCTTTATTGTTTTCCTTTTCTCATTCTTGACAGCCTTTTTTGGATTTATTTTTTGCTTCACCTAGCAAAAGTATAATTACATGTACCCTACTATGGGATTTGGTACCCATTATCATGTTTGTTTGCCTACTTTTGCTATCCTACTATTGGATTCAAATCCTTAAGTAATTATAAAACCCATTACCCTTTTTCTCTTCTACTTTTGAACAATGGGAAAAAAATAGGAAGAGAAAAAATAAAATAAAATAAAAAGGTCATTGTCTATTCATTAAATATGAAACTTTAATATATATACACATAAATGTATGTGTATATATATGTGTGTGTGTGTGTGTGTGTGTGTATATATATATATATATTTATTTATTTATTTATTTATTTTTATTGTACTTAATTAATTGTATAATTTTCACTATTTTGATTCAAATTCCTATTTGCTACGACTTAAACCCATTACCATTACCAGTACCAGTACCATTCCGATTCCAATGTTTGAACCAAATACACCTAGTATATATTTTAACCTCTTTCTTACAGTCCTGCTGGAAATCTATGCACCTTGGTGTGGCCACTGCAAGAAACTAGCTCCAATCTTGGATGAAGTAGCAGTGTCGTTTGAGAATGATCCTGATGTCATAATAGCGAAACTGGTAAGAACTTTGATCCATAATAAAAAGAAGTCGAGGAATGTTCCTTTTATGAGATCAAAGTCCATAAATCCTTAACCAATTCTTTCTGACTCATAGTTCCTTGAACAAAAGTGATAAAATAAATCCACCAGTGAAAATTGTACTACATCCAGTGTTTGTTATTGTATCTGAAGCTTAGTCCTAACCTCCTCTACCCACATTTTTAGGATGGAACTGCAAATGATATCCCTGGCAAAAAATTTGATGTTCAAGGATACCCAACTGTGTACTTCATATCTGCAACGGGTAACATAGCACCATATGAAGGTGACAGAACAAAAGATGACATTATTGACTTTATCCAGAAGAACAGGGATAAACCTCTTCAGTCAGACTCCATTAAATCAGATTCAGTGAAAGAAGAATCCGCCAAGGATGAGCTGTAAGGAGGTGAGGTTCAATTTCCATTTTCATTTAATATTCCATAGCAACTCTTTTTAGTGTAAAATGGGCTGATGGATGCACCAAAATATCCAACTTTGAATTCAAAGAGTTTTGATGCTAGGAATTTCTTGGTAGTTTTTTTTTTTTTTTTTTCCTGAAACTATCCCAATATAGATGGACCTTTCTATTAAGATTTAAGAATCAATGAATGTATGTGCTTTGATTCATTAACAAGTGACAAGACCCAGAAGCCTCTATGGCGGCTGTATCCCATTGCTGTTAATGTTTGAATTGTGCTTGATTCTAAATTTTGAGGAGTTTTGTAGTGGAATATTTTAACATATCCTGAAACCCTTCCTCTTCTGTAAGGTAGTAATAATGATGTCTAAGCAAGTGAAAATATCAGTTATTTCAACTAACATTCAGCCTCAGCTTCACTTAATATTTTTCTGTTTTCACCCCTCATGCAGGTTAGGGAGTCGAATAGCATGGCGAGTTCAAGTTTTGTCACCAGACAATTCTGCCTTTTTTCTGTTATGGCTTTTACTTTCCTATTCCTATGAATAAGATGTTATTTAGTTTTTGATCTGAGGGTGTTTTAGTTAGCTCTTAACTGTTAACTGGGAACGTGTAAGACTCTTTTAATCTAGAATCAATATACTCCAATCCCTTCTTAGACACAGATATTGGGTGCCTTTCTCTGCCATTAATATCGTTGCACCTCACTATATAGTAAACGTAATTACTACACTTTTTCTAGTGCACCAATACACTTGTATTTTGATGGGTGGCAATTGTATTTAGTAGAATCAAAATGGGTGGTAAGTTTTATTGAGTATGATGAGCATTGGTATTGTCTTAAGTTGTGGAGCATTGTGTGGTGAATCTTGCTCCAACAAGGGGCCACCTCGATCACCTGGTCAAGCGTGGTGGTGCACAGCGGCGGCGGCGTCCCTCTTCATTCCCCATTCGTGAAATCTCAAGTGCAGCTCGGCAGCAGCAGTCAAGAAATGTGCAGCCTGGATTAAGTTTAGAATGTTGACCACTTCCTTGAGCGTACTAAGTCGAAGATCATCCGCCTTCTGAAGGATATCTACCATTGCTTTCTCCTTGGGTGCCAGAGCTGAAGCAACTCGTTCATCTTGGAGTCCATGTTCCTCCATTGTTTCGTCACCTGCCCTTGTTAACTCGGTCACCATGTGTGACAACTCGACCATGGAAGCATCAGCCACCGACTCCTGCACCTGGGCGTGCTTCTCGTCCAGCTCTTTTTCTTGTCTTATCGTCTTCCTCTGCAACTCGTCTATGCGGGTGAGTTGATCGGGATAAAGGTCTCCCAAGTCTCTCGTCTTGAGACCACTGAGTAGCTCTGAGAGCCTTGGCTCAAGTTGTAGGCCGGACTTGGAGTAGAGAAGATGGAAAGCCATAGATGGCCTCCATCCTCCAATCCACATGAAAGCGTCCTCTATTTTGCTCCTCCACGAGGGGGTTAACATTGCTATGACGTCTCGCTTCCCGTATCTGGATTTAACTTTGTAATAATGCTCGTAGTGGTTGATCACACGTTGAATGAGAGGACGCAGGTGATTGTGGTTGTCGTTGTCCTCGCCATTAGTATTGCTTCTGCCGTCTTGACGGTGAGTCTTAACGGCAGATACAAGCTGTTCGAGGTCTCGTTTTTGCTCAACAAGCCAACACTCGAAGAATTTTTGGAATCCCTCACTCTCACCCATGATACATACATATTGTACAAAATAGCATTTGGTTTCATCCAAAATATATACTGAAGGAGGTTTGGCAGAATAGAAAATGTTAGCCGACATGACATCTAAATAAAACCAGTTTGTGGTTCTGTGTGCGCGCGTATCGTATCTGGTATTACAGAATTACAAGTTGCCCGGATTGGTTCGGAATCTCACATGGATTGAGATAATTTGATAGGCCGAAGAGAATTAAAGCATTCATGGAATATGAGTAAATTATTTCTAAAACTCTATTGGATCTAATTTAAAGTCCACATTGCACATGCTACCATCCCACAACTTGCATTCTCTCTTCGTTTTTTATTTTTTTTCTGACTGAAAATCTGGAAATGCTTCAGGACGAAGGAAATAAACAAGCCTCCACTAGAGCACATAGAGAAAAAATAAATGGAAATTTATTTATTAAGCCCTAGTGCCCTGCGCAAATATTACCGTGTACCGCCTATATGAAAACGGACGGCTGAAATGGTCTCCGTTTCACGCCATTCACTTTCAATTTATATGCACTACAGTTACATTTCAACACAATTTTTCAACACAACTGCAGTTTCTTTTCAATATAACTGCAGTTTCATTCGACATTAACCACATTACACTCAAATATGTGAAACTGTTATTCAATTTCCTTTCAACACAACTACAATTTCTTTTATAATACACTACAGTTTCCTTTCAACACAACTATAATATCATTTCGATATAACTACAATTTCATTGGACAATATACACCCAAAAATTTCAGTTTCATTTTATATATACACTGCAGTTTCCTTTCAACACAACTACAGTTACATTTCGATATAACTACAGTTTCATTTGATAATATAAAAACAAATGTGAGGCAGTATCTTTTGAGATGAACTGTTGTATCCTTTACGGAACTCCGCCGCAACCGTTTCTTTTACTTAATGAAACGACGGCGTTTTGTGACCATGGTCCACAATGCATTATGGACCATGGTCCACCGTATAACAACTGTAGTGTCCTGTACGTTTATTTAAGGCAAATTATTGTGTGGACAGTGCTGTGTAGAACACAGTCTAAAATGACGTCGTTTTGATAAAAAAAATTCTTTGCTCTACGCACGTGTTAGAATAATGAACATTTTGGGGTAAGATAATGTATTTTATGAGTTAGAATAATATACTTTATGTGTTAGAATAATGTATTTTATGTGTTAGAATAATGAAATTTATGGGGTAAGATAATGTATTTTATTTGTTAGAATAATGTACTCTATGTGTTAGAATAACGTATTTTATGAATTAGAATAATGTATAATGTACTTAATGTGTTAGAATAATTAAATTTTTGAGATAAGATAATGTATTTTATAAGATAAAATAATGTATTTTATAAGATAAAATAATGTATTTTATGTGTTAAAATAATATATTTTATGAATTAAAATAATGTACTTTTTTATGTTTTTGGATCATGATTCACACAATAATGATTGTGTATTTAAGAGGATATATCATGCCAAATTGCATGTGTGCATGTATATGTCTACGTACTCTGTTCCATTTTGTGTATTTAAGAGGATATATCATGCCAAATTGCATGTGTGCATGTATATGTCTACATACTTTTTTCCATTACAGCTCACTCTACTATATATATTCACTTTGTTTTAAGAGTAATTCTACATGTACTTTCATTTTATATACTACCATTTTATGGCGATGGACGGCGTTCTCCCTCTACGCGATCGCTCTCCCGATTTTGTTATGATCTATTGATAATTAGCCCTGGCTGCTAGGCTTTGTTATGACCTTCACTTGATCTTTTAGATTGGGCCGGGTCTGGCCCGTTTCGGCCAGACCTGGTCCATCTGACATAATTTTTTTTTTCTCAGCCAAGTATGGGCATCAAGGCAAATTATTGTATGGACCATGGTCTACATAGCTGTGTGGACCATGAATATAAGGTACATTTTTATTATGCTAAAAGTACATTATTTTTGTACTGAAGGTACATTATTCCATAGTATATATAAAATAATATACTTTCAGTACTTAAATAATGTACTTTAAAATAATGTACTTTTAATATATTAAAAATGTACTTTTTATTTATGGTCCACATAGCTGTGGGGTCCATGCAATAATGATTGGGGCATCAACAATAATATAACTCTTGGCCTATTTTTTCCCCTTTAGCCCTTATATATTCATTCTTTTGGGTCTATTATTCTTCCCAAATCATATTACATCGAGGTTAACTATGGAATAATAAAATATTCCCGATATATTTACCGAAACCTGAGCTTATTAATTGAAAAATTGAGCCTATTATTGTTGTTAGGCTCAATTAAGAGATGAAGGTGATGGATTATTTTGTTGGATCCATTAATTTTGGGCCTCTTTGATTTTTAAGGTATTTGTATTAACCTTAAACCTATGCCTATTGATATATTTAATTGTTATTGTTGTGCAATTTGCACATTATATTCAATTAGCATAATATACAGTTTGATTATTATGCGGCTTCTAAATTATTCTTTAAAAGTAGATCCTCATTTTTAGCCAACCTTAGTATATATAGATATTTTAAAGAAAATCTAGATCTTGGTTGTTATCACCAAGTGTGAATTCACCGAGCTTGGTTTCAACGGGAGCAATTACTTGGATGACCACGAACAATGAGGCCTTAGAAGCTAAATGCCCTAATTTTTCATTGCCACCTTTTTGAACCATGACCTAAAATGAATACCTTCCTGAAAAGAACTCTGATACCTTATAAATATCCCTGAAGGATAGTTTTGACTAGCAAATATCAACTGGTCCTTTCTCTAAAGCACAATTGACTTAAAGTTTTTCATGATTTTCAGTTAGTGACTGAATCTAAATCACCTATACATGTTAATAGTTGATAAGCGCTAAGAATGGTCGAATTTAGGGTCATTTATAGAATAGAATTATGAAGTTTTGCCACCCGTTTATAACAATTTCATGCATTAAGACTTAGATGTGATAAAAAATCTCTAACTCAACTTTAGAGCATGTTTTGAAGTCAATTCCGCAGAATGGAAAAGAATCCGAGGCCAAAACAAAGTAGCAAGTGAAGAAGCAACCAGGCTGGGTCCATTCACGCAGGCATCACACGTGTAGGAGGCGTTGACCACTTCCAGTACGCGTCCACGCCCCCTTCACGCGTGAAGGTGGCGTGACCAGGCCATCAGGGGCTATTTCGGGATTTTGACTTCATGATGGCTATTTAAAACCCTTCTCCTAAAATTTGTGGGAGCCCTAGTTTTTGGATATGAAGTTATCTTTGTTTTCTCCCCTCTTCGGGGAAAACCCCATTTTTCTCTTAGATTAGATTGAAGAAACCAAGGTAGAAGGCTAGAAGATTGAATGCAAAAATGTAATAGGATCCATTAGCTATGGATGGTAACTCTTCTTTACATTATCTAGTTTGATTTCGTTTTTATTGCTTCTAAAATCCTCTATTGCTTTCTCTTGTTATTTCCTTGATGTTTGCTTAGAGTAGATAGGGGATTGGTGGCCCAAGTGCATAGTCAAGGATGTAATTGAACAATTTTGAAAGTCGAGGACCCAAGTGGTGAAATCCCAATAGTCGAGGGACCAAATCGGTAATTAACTCGAGGTTTGCACTAATCCTTTTAGTATAAAAGGAACGTTCAAGCCTTGAACACTAAGCCAACCTTGAACTTCTTAGGTTTTTCAACTCGCCACCGAGTTTACTCCGCATCTTTATACTTCTACCGAGTAGAGTTACAAAGAGTTAATTACCTTTTTGGTCCCTCGACTATGTTAAAAGTACAAAAATGGTCATCGACTATCAATTTTGGCCAATTAAGTCCTCAACTATTTCTTTTCAAAACAAAAAAAAAAGTTCCCTACTATTGATTTTGTATCCGATTTGGTCCTCTATCAGTTGACTGTTACGTGGCCATCTCTTTTGATGACCAATGTGGTACATCGCCATAGTCGAAGGTCCAAAACAGTAATTAACTCATATTTATTTGTATATAAAAATATAAAATTGTTTTAACTTCAGTAATTCTATTTTTTTTTTTTGAGTTGAATCTAATTACTCCAATATTTTTTTTCCTAAAATATATCATTTTTCCAATTTTATAACTTCATTTAATTTTAAACATTTTTTCAGAACTCCGTATACAGATTATATATGCAGAGAAAAATTATAGAACTTTATTAGTGTTTCAATCCATGACATCCTGTGATTCCTATCCTATTTATTAAGGATGTATTCCAACCAATTATTCTAGGTATATTATAATGTGGGCACTGATCTAAAATGACATTTACATCTAAACCTACAAACCTAATAAAAGTCAATAAAGTTAGGTCCTTAATTGGAATAAAAAATGTTGGTATAATTGTTTGTTAAAATGAATTATTCATATTATTTTGATTTTAGTATTTTTTTTATTAAGTTTACACTTACGGAATGCATGAGCATTTAAAAAAAAAGTAAATGTTATAACACATGATAACGTAGGAAAAATAATAAAAATACTAAAATCAAATAATATGAACCATCCGTTTTAACAATTATACCAGTATTTTTTTGTTCTAGTTAGGGACCTAACTTTATTGGCTTTTATTAGGTTTGTAGAAGTAGATGTAGTTGTCATTTTAGATCCGTGTCCATAATATAATATACCTAGAACAATTGGTTGGAATACATCCATAATAAATAGGATAGGAATCACAAGATGTCTTCGATTGAAACACTAATAAAGTTTTATAATTTTTCTCTACGTAGATAATCTTTATACAGAGTTCTAAAAATGTTTAAAATTAAATGAAATTATAATATTGGAAAAAATATTTATTTTAGGAAACCAAATACTGGAGTTATTAGATTCAACTCCAAAAAAAATGGAAGTACTGAAGTTAAACAATTTTATATTTTTATATACAAATAAATATGAGTTAATTACCGTTTTGGTCCCTCGACTATGGTGATGTACCAAATTGGTCCTCAAAAGAGATAGTCACTTAACAGTCAACTAACGGAGGACTAAATCTGATACAAAATCAATAGTTGCACTACAAGAAAAATACACATAGACAACACTAAAAGACAACAGTTTTTGACAAAAATGTTGTCTTTTGTGTAAAAGACAACATTTTTGGACAAAACCGTTGTCTTTGACGCAACACTTTTATCAAAGACAACGATTTTTACCGAACCGTTGTCTTTAGTGTGTTGTCTTTGTGCATTTTGTCAAAAGACAACACCGCAAAGATAACGATTTTTAAAAACTGTTATCTATGTGCATTTTTTTAAATAAAAGATAACGGTTTTATGTAACTGACGTGTAGCAAAAATGAGTGATGGTGAGTGTGCGGGTGTGAAATGTTGTTCCGCTGAGGATTGTGGGTTATGGCACGCAATATGCAATCACAAAACTAGGCACTAACACAAGGAAATCAACAAGAAGCTAAGCAAACGACAACAAGGTAGAACAAACACATACAAACAATAGATAAATACAAAATAAAGAAATAGGACTCAAGTTAGGGGCATTACGATTTAGATGCTTTAACACATAAGTTTGGGGGAAGAACATTTTACCTAGGTTCTAGAGGCTAGCACTAATAAATCCAAGTTTCCACAAGGATTAGAAGAAAGGTTGCCCCATTCCCATGGTGTATCAACCTAAGTTCTTGAAGGACAAAAACTATTTGGCCCTAAATCTACCCCTATTTCCATAGAAGAGAAAATGGGTTTGAGATTGGGTTGGCTCAAGTCTCCCATCCAATTCCCATTGAGATAAAAGACTTTCCAAAGACAAACAACAATCATTGGTCACTAATCATTGAAAGATAGAAATAAACTCAATTCAAACTCAAGAATCCTAGGTTGGGGTTCTTTCTCTTTTTCACAATAATCACAACTTAAGCATCCAAATAGATAATACAACCCTAACTCAAGCCCATAAACTAACTACTCATGATTAAATAGCATAAAGAACACAAAAACACAAGTAATAAACATAAATCTTGCAAAAGAAAAGAGATAAAGGAAAGAAAACTTCTCTATTGAAATGAGTGGAAGAATCTTGAAATTCAAGCTTCAAATCCAAGATTACAAGCTCCAAAAGTGTTAAAATACATAGATCTAAGCCTAATCTAACTTAAAAATATGAAAGGGAGTGAATGGAAGTGTTTAGAATTCAACCATGGGTCAAAACTGAGTTCAAAATGCTCAAAACGAGCTTAAATAATAACAGAGCATGGGCAAAACGGCCACCCAAATGGCCGTGTCAGTGCCCATTTCATTTTGGCCGAATTACAGTGCATTCTCACTGTGTAAGCAGAATTCTGTGACTCTGCTTTGACTTCTAGGCTATTTTTCACCCTCAAAAACACTTCATTAGCCTTTGTAGTCTTCAATAAAGTTGTAGCCCTTCAAGTTGGCTTTCCAATGGCGCACAGTGGCAGATTTTGACGAAATCTGTAAGTTTGGACGATTTTGACCCCTTTGTCTTCCTTTTTAAGCTTTAATGTCTTCATGATAGTTGTAGCTCTTTGAGTGTTCGTTCCAATGACATAAGAATCACCCAATTTGGATATTTATAGGCCGAGATATCGTCCAATGACTAAGATGTCGACGTGCAGAAATTTCAAAACTTTGACCTTTTGCTTCTGTTTTGTTTTAGCTTGCCCAAATGACTCTTAGGCTCCCTTGTAAGTGTTGCACTAATCTTCATAGCTTCTCCTTGACTCCCATTGACTCCAAATGCATCCAAAATGCATGAAAATTACCGTCTTTGCTTCCAATGTTTTCCAACTCATACTCCTTGAAAAATAACACAAATAAGCACTAATTCTCATGAAAATTAGAATGATCTATAAACAAAATGACTTAGTGAAAGGGAGAAAAATATAGACAAATGAGCACTTATCAGTAACCGTTGTCGTTAGTGTGCTATTTTTAAGTGCACTTGAATACAAACCACTACAAAGACAATGGTTCTTTAAAACTGTTGTCTTTGCGTGTTTTTTTGTTTTAAAAGACAATGGTTTTATTAAACCGTTATCGTTTGTGTGTTGTCTTTAAGCACACTTGAATAGACAACACTTCAAAGGCAACGGTTTATTAAAACTGTTGTTTTTGTGCACCTATTTTTTTTATTTAGACAATGGTTTTATTTAATCGTTGTCGTTGGTGTGTTGTCCTTAAGTGCACTTGATTACACAACAGTACAAAGACAACGATTTTTTAAAATAGTTGTCTTTACGCGTTTATTTTTTTTAAAAAGACAACGATTTTATTTAACCATTGTCGTTTGTATGTTGTCTTTAAGTACACTTGAATAAACGACACCTCAAAGACAACGATTTATTAAAACCATTGTCTTTGTGCACCCGTTTTTTTTAATTTAGACAATGATTTTATTTAACCGTTGTCGTTGGTGTGTTTTATCTTTAAGTGCACTTGAATACACAACACCACAAAGACAAAGAATTTTTAAAATCGTTGACTTTGCACGTTTAATTTTTATTTTTTTTAAAGACAACAATTTTATTTAACCATTGTCGTTTGTGTGTTGTACACTTCAAAGACAACTGTTTATTAAAACCGTTGTCTTTGTACACTCGTTTTTTTATTTAGACAACGGTTTTTTTAACCGTTGTTATTGGTGTGTTGTGTTTAAGTGCACTTGAATACGCAACACTACAAAGACAATGATTTTTTAAAATTGTTATCTATGTGCATTTTGTTTGTATAAAAGATTTAACCGTTGTTGTTTGTGTGTTGTCCTGAAATAAAATGACAATAAAGGTTGTTACCAACAAGAATTAAACCCAAAACCATCCTTAAACCACATACATCATTATCCACTAAACAACTACATCAATTAGTTACTTAAGCGCTACTTAATTCATTTATTCCTACATTTGTGGGTAAGTTGTTAGAAACCTTGGTGCAAAATATAAAAAGAGAACACAACCATAGAGAATTAAACATGCAACCTCTCACATAACACATGCAAACTAGACTACCAAGCCACTTCATCACTTCTTTACTAATCAGAGGCTACACCTAATATTTAAACCCAAATTTCTGGATGGGCAGATTTACAATGATTTTATTTATTTGTTGTCGTTGGTGTGTTGTCTTTAAGTGCACTTTGAATACACAACATTCCAAAGACAATGATTTTCTAAAATCGTTGTCTTTAATCATTGTCTTTGTGCATTCTTATTAAAAAATACAACAATTTTATTTATCCATTGTCGTTGATGTGTTATTTTTAAACATATTTTGAATACACAACACTTCTACGACAACAGTTTTTAAATAAATATTGTTGTATTTTAAAATTTTACTTGTAGACTACACTATACTTAGACAATTTCTTCTTTTTTTTTTATTTCTTTTTTTAAATATACTTAGGTCATCTCCAACGTATGGGCAAAACGGCAAATCGGCAACACCATTCCACCATCCCACCATTTATCCATCTCCAACTAGTAGCAAACTAGCGGGAAATCGACAAAATATTAATATTTTCCGCTGATGAATAGTGCCACGCCATATAAGATGCAACACTGTTCACCAGCAGTCAGTGTTGCAAAAATCGCGCCTAGGCGCCGAGGCGCTAGGCGGCGCCCGGCCGCGTCGAGGAAGGCCGAAATCGGCCTCCTCCGCGGCCAGTTAGGCAACGCCTAGTAGGGGTGTAAACAAATCAAATATTTTAAATTCGATTCGTGATTCGAATTCGAATAGTAGGAATTCAAGCACAGCTGTTGCACATTGTCTCTTCCCGCCGCTTCACGCAAAAACTAGACGCCGGCCAGACGGAGACGCGAGGAGGCGCGACCTCCAGTCCCGACGGCGACCACCGGTGGCCGGCGGCTTCCTTCGCGGGAAGACCTCCACGCGGAGAGCTGGAGACTGGAGAGCAGCAAAGTTTCGACAGCAATTCAGAGTCGCGGGGTCTTCCGGTGCGGCGACTTCCGGTGGTTCTCGTGACTACAGTAGCTGGTTTCTACCTTCCGGTGCTTCTCGCGGCTCCAGTGCTCCTCCTCAGACCTCCTTGCGAGCTGCAGCGACTTCCAGTGCTCCTCTGCTTCTCTGTTTCTCCGACGGCTACAACGGCAAAGAACGGCTCCTCTGGTTCTCCATTTTTTCCGGCGGCTGCAGCAGGTTGGTATTTCCTGTCTTTATTTTCTTTAACCATTTTTGGTATTCTTTTGTATTTTTTTTTCTGACTTTGTATTATGTGTTTATTTTATTCCCTGTATCTAGTTAGTTTTTTACAGTAAAATATATTTTGTTATTTGTATATTAATGTATTAATATATAACTATTCAATTATATAGTGACTAACTGACTATGAAGACAAAAAATTCAAATGAGCAAACACAAGAACATGACATTAGAGAATTTGAGATGAATGAGGTAACCATTATCATTTTAAATTTTTATGTAGACTACTTGGATGTTAATGTAGACAACTTGGATGTTAATGGTGATGGGGAACAAAATGACTGATGGATCTCACCCATCCCGTGACTGCCGGAAGTCAAACACGCTTAACCACAGAGTTCTTTGGCTATCTGGTTGCCATATCCTACTTAAAACCAATTGGTGATAGGTAGGTGGACATTAACCATTTAATCATATCCCTCCATGGTAAGCCACAGCGCCACGTCTCGAATCGAGCAGGGGCTGCGCCACGTCTCGAATCGAGCAAGGGCTGCGCCACGTCTCGAATCGAGCAGGGGCTGAACTCGCCCAACCCTGCCGACGCCCAACAATCCCCCTCCCAGCACCTGCATCAACCTTTGGTCACCAAGCCCAGCTATGCAGCATGCCCGCCTGACCTACGCCCACATCCCACCTGGGACTGGACTCGGCTTTCGCCTCGCCATCGATTCGAACCTGTGACCTCGGCTCTGATACCAATTGATGGATCTCAGCGCTGCACTATGCTTACTTCCCAGGGGGTCACCCATCCCGTGACTGCCGGAAGTCAAGCACGCTCAAGCACGCTTAACCACAGAGTTCTTTGTCTATCTGGTTGTCATATCCTACTTAAAAATCCTACTTAAAACCAATTGGTGATAGGTAGGTGGACATTAACCATTTAACCATATCCCTCCATGGTAAGCCACAGCGCCACGTCCCGAATCGAGCAGGGGCTGAACTCGGCCAACCTTGCCGACACCCAACAATCTCCCTCCCAGCACCTGCATCAACCTTTGATCACCAAGCCCAGCTATGCAGCATGCCTGACCTACGCCCACATCCCACCTGGGACTGGACTCGACTTTCACCTCGCCATCGATTCGAACCCGTGACTCGGCTCTGATACCAATTGATGGATCTTAACGCTGCACTATGCTTACTTCCCAAGGGTCACCCATCCCGTGACTGCCAGAAGTCATGCACGCTTAACCACAGAGTTCTTTGGCTATTTGGTTGTCATATCCTACTTAAAACCAATTGGTGATAGGTAGGTAGGTGGACATTAACCATTTAACCACATCCCTCCATGGTAAGCCACAACGCCACGTCTCGAATCGAGCAGGGGCTGAACTCGGCCAACCCTGCCGACGCCCAACAATGACAATGTAGATGTTGGAGATGAAAAAGATGATGATGAGAAGGAATGTGAAAATAATGATAATCAAGACCAATTTCAAAGGAAGAAAAGAAAGAGGGTATCAAAAGCTCATGCTGATTTTAGTGAAGTTACTTCAAATGAAGGAAGTATAAAGCTACAATGTATATATTGTAAAACACTTCTTTCTAAGTCATCGTCTGCTACAACATCTCATCTTTGGAATCATTTGAGTAGGTGCATACAAAAGAAACTACAAACAAAAAATCAAAAAACATTGCAGTTTCAGAATGCAAAATCCAAGTTTGAGACACCTCTGTTGTTAGATGGTAAATATGATCATATGAAGCAAAGAGAAGCTATTGCCCATTGGATTCTGATGCATGAGCAACCGTTAAATGTTGTGGAAAATTATGGTTTTATTTTCATGTTCAAAGTTAATCTTCCACAATTTGAGAAAGTTTCCCGTGCCATGGCAAAGAATAATGTCATTACTGTCTATGACATAGAGAAGAAAAAGTTGCAATTGATGTTAAGAACCATCAATAAAATATCATTGACCACTGATATTTGGAAGTCTAAGGTGCAAAAAGTTTCATATATGTGTGTCACTGGACACTTTGTTGATTCAAATTGGCAACTTCAAAAGCATGTACTTATTTTCATGCCTCTTCCTCCTCCACATACCGGTAATCTTGTTTACTTGTTTTTAAATATATCTATATTAATTAATTAATAATAACTATTTCTTGATTTTAATATTATTTTTGTCATATATCATGTGTTGATATCATTGATGGGGTTATGAAGTCCAAAAAAGATTGGGGAATCGAACATAAAATCCTCACCATTTCAGTGGATAACGCTTCAAACAATGATGTTGCAGTTCGAATTGCCAAAGAAACTTTCTCTAGGAGTCATAAGCTACCTTTGGGTGGTAAGCTATTTCATGTCAGGTGCACTGCTCATATATTGAATCTTGTTGTTCAGGATGGTCTTTCTACAATTAAAACGGTTGTTGATGATGTTAGTAATAGTGTGTGATTTATCAATCAATCTGAGTCTAGGTTGTTGAAGTTTTCTGAAATTGTGCATCATTTGGGAAATCCAGTGAAAAAGTTAATTCTTGATTGTGTTACCGGCTAGAATTCTACATATGAAATGTTAGTTGTAGCCATTAAAGTTAAGGATGCATTTCCAATATTTGCTCAAAGAGAGCCTTCATATAAATGTTGTCCTAACTTGGAAGATTGGAGTAAAATAGAGCATGTTCTTAGCATCTTAGAAGTTTTTTATGAAGCTACTCAAGTGATCTCTGGAACTAACTATCCCACTTCTAATGTTTTTCTTGGTGTGGTTTGGAGGGTCAAGCATGTTTTAAATGAAAATGAGTTTCATCATGAAGAGTTGATTAGAGATATGATTGAAAAGATGAAGACAAAATTTGACAAATATTGGGGTGATTGCAATCTTTTGATGTCTATTGGAGCAATACTTGATCCTAGGTACAAAATGAGATTAGTTGATTTTGCGTTCAATCAAATATATAATGCGAATGATGCCCGTATAAATGTGATGAAGGCTCGGGATGCATTACATGACTTGTTCTATGAATATGTTGAAATGGATAATATGAAAACTCGAAAAGGTAGTTCTATGCAAAATGTGGAGAGTTTGTCAATTACTTCATCATGCTCAACTTCTAAAGGAAAAGTTGTCCTTTTTGGCTTGTCTTTGTATGATAAGTATTTGGACACTGTTGAAGATGTAACTCCAAACAAATCGGAGTTGGACATTTACTTGGAGGAAGGGGTTTATAGGTGTCAAGATGGTGAAGTAACCTCCGAATTTGATGCCTTAGCTTGGTGGAAATCTCATGAATTGAAGTTTAATATTTTGTCAAAATTAGCACGTGATGTTTTAGCTATTCAAATTAGTACTGTGGCATCAGAAGCCACATTCAATGAAGGCACTCTAGTTTCAGATCCTTATCGTGCTAAGCTATCTTCTGATATGGTGCAAGTTTTGGTTTGTGGAGCAGATTGGGTTCGTCAACTTCATGGGATCAATAAGCCTATTATGACACATGTAAGTTCTACTTTAGTAATTTAGTATATTTAATTAAATGAATTATAACAATTTTAACTTTAACTTTTTTATTATTTTTATTGTAGGAGAAAGAAGAATCAGTTGATGTCATATTGCAAGCATGATGGTTTGAAGATAGTTGAAGACTTGAAGTGTAATAGTGGTTGTCATTGTAGTACTTAATTTATGGATTATGGATTTGATTGACTTTTTTTTTTTTTGGTTTGATGTTGAAGCTTAATGCAAACTTTAAATTCCTATTCTAGTATTTACTTTATGAATTTGATGATGACTTTTTATTGTTATTCTAGTGTAAATCTTGATTAGTATATTAATATCAAAATTTGTGCTATTTAAATTTAAAATTTTAGTGCATTTTATCATAATTTATTGGAAAATTTTGAAAAAAGTTAAGTAAGGCATTTCAAATTCGAATATTCGAATCGAATCGAATATATTCGAATACAGTGGTCGAATCGAATTTGGGATTCGAATGTTATACGAATACGAATACGAATACTCATCCAAATAGTCGAATTCGAATCGAATAGTGAAATATTTGACTCGATTCGATTCGTTTACACCCCTAGCGCCTAGCCCGCCTGGGTCGTCGGCCGACTGTTTTTTTTTTTTTTTTTTAAATCTTAAACATTTAAACTATTAATGTTATAATGTATTAACTAATACTCTAATAGTCTAATAAGTAATAACTTAATAAAATAATAAGTAATAACTAAATTTAACTAATACATAATGCACTAATAATTAATAAATAATAACTAATAACTAATAACTTATTAAGTATTAACTATTTAACTATTACAGGATGTTTGGTTCACGGAATAGGCAGGGAATGGCATAGCATTCCCAGTAATAGCCTATTCCGTTGTTTGGTAAATACTTGTATTCCCAGGAACATTGTTCCTGGGAATGAGCTATTACCCTTGCAAGGGTAATAGCTATTACCAGCACCCCCCCTGGTATTAGCCTATTACTGATGTATCAGGAATAGGTATTTTATTTTATTTCCATTTTTACCCTTTTTTAAACATTAATTTTTACGATCATTTTTCTCTCTATGATCACAGTACACCACCTTTCTCTCTGTCTAGGGTTTATGTATATTGTTAGGGTTTATACATTTAATCAATGTCAACAGTAAAAATTTAGAGATCAAAACATGAAAATAATAATAATAATAATAATAAATTAAAAAAATAGCAGAATTCGAAATGGATTAACCTTTTTTCTTCTTCTTTTTTTTTTTCCAACAGCAAGAGACAGTAATCTACGTCTAACATTGCACCAAAAGAGAAGAGAAGAGAAGATGAAGAAAGACCCAGAAATATTTGAAGAGGGTCTATGATTAACTAAAGTTAAAAAGAAAGAAACTGCACAAGAATCAATCCTCTACTAGGAACTAGGAACCAAATATGATGCAAGATCTGCAGAATCAAGCCCTCATATGCGAGTGGTTCCGCCGCCGAGAGTGAGCTCCAGATCATCCAATCCCACCTCATGAATCCTCTCCCTTTCCCACGCCTTCACTGCCACATTCTCGAACCCAAAATCCACGCTTTTCTCCTTATCCAAAATCATGGCATCGTTGGAGGGGACGCGCTGAGGATTAACAGGTTTCATGAGATTAAACGTGGGGGAAGTTGGGACCCCATATTTCTGGAAGCTCATCCAGTGGCCGAAATCAATGGTGGAGGAGTCGGACTCGTCGCATTCAGAATTAGGCTGTTGTGATGAGGGAAGAGACGATAACGAGGGGCGAGAGCTTCTGAGAGTGAGATTGTGTGTGTGAGAAAAAGTATTCTAATTCCCCGTGAAGATCCGATGACTGTGGCAACTGGCTAGTTTATACAGGTTTGTTATAATAATAATAATAATAATAATAATAATAATAATAATAATAATAATAATAATAATAATAATAATATAATAATAATAATAATAATACTAATAATAATAATTTATAATAATAATAATAACAATAATTTATAATAATAATAATAATAATAATAATAATAATAATAATAATAATAACAATAATTTATAATAATAATAATAATAATAATAATTTATAATAATAATAACAATAATTTATAACAATAACAATAATAATTTATAATAATAATAATAATAATAATAATAATAATAATAATAATAATAATAATAATTTGTACAAGGGCATTTATGTCTTTTAAATATATATTTCATTTCTATTCCTTTAACCAACCAAACGCTGGAATACAATTCCCAAGTCTATTCCTTCAGCGAACCAAACACTATAATACAATTCTTGTTCTATTCCTTACCTATTCTATTACTTATGGAATAGTATTCCTATTCCCTCCAAATTCATTACGTGAACCAAACGTACTGTTAAAGTGTAAAGACTTACAATATTAAACACTTTACAATTATTAACACTTAAAATATTTTTAAAATTTAATTTTTAAATTAAAAAAAAAAAAAGAACTAGGCGCCCCCCAGGCGCCTAGCGATTTTTGCAACCTTGCCAGCAGTAAATGGGAGAGAAAGAGAAATATTACGTTTTTGCCCTTGCTAATTTTGATAATTCCAAAAGTATCATTTATTTGTTTTATATGTATTTTTATATTTTGTTAAATACTTATATTTAAAGTTTGTATTATTAAATATAAATTATACAATTTTAAAGATCTCATTGAGACAAGGAACAAAACTAATATTTAATATATATTAATTAAAATTTCAAATACACCAAACATAACTACAACATAATAAAAATTAAAATATATACGATATAATATTGATATTAGAAAATACAACGCAATTTTTAAAAAATAAAATAAAATAAAATAATTTTCAAAAATCTTCTATAATAAAAAAGCCAGAAGAAGACCATTAAATGCAGTTCCCGCCAGTGCAAAACGGCGTAGTTTTGGTTTATAATTACGGTCTATCAGATTTGTAAAACGGTGCAGTTTTGTAATTAAGGAAATACCAACGATGTAAATGGAAGATTAACTACTGTGAAAGGAAACATAATGATTTCAAATAGTAAGTGTTAGGCCACACGTTTGTAAACGGCGTAATTCCCTTTACATCGGAAAGGGAATCGTTGCCGTCGGTTCGACATCCCAGGCATGCCTGCACCGTGAGGGCCAAGAAGTCCATTAATGCGCAGCCTTATATATTACAGGTTAGTGAAGGATCCCAAATAAATGCAATTTACTAATCAAATTTAAATTCCTGCAATCTACTAATCGAGTTGAAACTGATATCCCATTTGCATTCCAACTTCATAATCATGGGAATGTATTGTCTTTTAAATGAGTTGACGACGTTTAAGAGGAGGAGTGCTGTCAAGGTTCGAGTGGTTCGATCATATACTGTAATGGAAAGGAGAGGATCATCAGAAATCAAGAGTAAAGAGTTGGTGCTGCACGACGAAGAGGTATCTTTCATCATCATAATTTCTGCAAAAAAAAAATTCATTATTTTGTATTTTGATCATATAAAATAAGATTTATAGATGTAGGGTTTAGTGTGTAACACTTTCTATGTTCAGGCAACTGTAATCCATGCCTGTATACCAAAGGATGTTTTACCAAAATTCCCAGAAAGCTTTATAGAAGGAAATGTCTATTGTTTCAAGAACTTTTATGTCGTTACCAATTGGCATACCTATAAGACTAGCATGCATGAGTTCATGCTGCAGTTCAATCACGAGACTATCATGAAGGAATCTAGGTCAGATAATTTCCCTTACCACATGTTCAGACCGAGACCATTCCATACTTTGAAAGGTAATCCATCACTAGATGTCAAGGAGTTGATTGGTAAGCTTTTTTTTCTCTGCAGTCAATTTCTATTTCTATTGCTTATTTTCTAATACATATTATTAGATATGGCAGCATACACTTTGTTTTATCTTCCTGTCTGCTGAGTATTTTTCTTTATTATAATTTTATTAGATTTAATTGGCCGTATTGTTGAAATACGTGCTCCCCAAGAAAAAACAATTTCTGGACAGAATACTGTCCTCATAGACTTTGTTTTAGAAGATGCAATATAAGTCAACAAAATACTCATCTACTTTCATTTCATTTGTATTTCATTTTAACTAACAATATGTTAAATGCATTCAAATAGGGGTAGTCGTTTGAACTATACCTTTTGGGATGAACATGTGGCCAAACTTGAACCATTGTACAGATCTGCTTCAAAGGACCCTGTTGTTGTGTTAATCCAATTCTGCAGAATCAAGCTTGGTGCTAGAGGTTAGTAAACACCATATTTCATTGTTTGCTTATTAGATAGTTGATTTAAAAAGTTTATTGACCATATATATTTTTTATTTGTAGATGGTGATGTGAAAATTTCATCTTCATATGATGTTACTAAACTTCTAATTGATGTGGACTGCCCTGAGATTCAGAACTTCAAAAAGAGGTATGCTAAACTTTAATACATTTTCTTTTCTTCTATTGTTTTTTATTCAGATTTCTTTATTTTAAATGCTCAAAACTACTACAGTCTGGTGGACATTGGTGAACAAACTCCAATGCGCAGTATTGGTTCAATGACAAGCTTCAGTTTCACAAACAGTATTGAAGAGTCAACCAGTAGAACAATGCAGATGAATACCATTTCTGAGATCTATGGGAATGAAATGGTAAAAAAAATTCACTTCACTTTATTTGTTCTGATTTCGTATCACCCTAAACCCTAAACCCTAAACCCTAAACCCTAAACCCTAAACTATAACTTAACAGATTTTAATTTCTCTTTGCAGCATGGAGAATTCTGGGTTGCTGCCAAGATAAATGGCATTGAGAAGTCCAATGATTGGTGTTATACTTCATGTAGAAAACCGGGTTGCAATAAGAAACTTAAACTTTCAGAAGGTGTTCTGAAATGTTTCCAATGTAACATGACTTGGGAAGGGGGAGTGCTAAGGTACAAAATTAGACTTAGGGTTGTTGACCTCAAAGGTACTGCATCCTTTTTGTTATGGGATAGAGATTGCATGGAACTTATTGGTACATCTGCCACTGAGTTATACCAGAGGAATAAGAATGTAAGTATCCTTATCCAAATTTTCCATTCTAAAAAATTTAAACCCTATTTTGACGTAATAGTTATATACTATTAATATTTTTCCTTTCTAAATTACAGACTCCAGGTCCACTAAATGAGATCAAGGCATTAATTGGCAGGATAATGTTATTTAGAGTCTCGGCAAATACAGACCAATTTATCAATCGGTCGTATGCCTTCCCAGTTTTAAAGATTAACACTGAAAGCAAGTTTGTTCAACAGTATTGCAAGGAACTCTTGGAGGCTCATGACAAGGAACTTAACTCTACTGTGCAATTAAGTAATGATGATGAGGAATTCCTACAGGTAACTGATAGTTCATTTAATTTGTACATCGTCATTAGAAATAAGAAAATACCTTGCAATTTTAATTTCTGTTTATCCATTTCAGGGGTTTGACAGTCATGAAGCTGAAAGCCCTATACAGATGCTGCCACCTATGAAGAATGCTGAAACCTCTGATGGACCGGTGAAGAGAAGTTTGCTGGATCAGTTCTCTTCCACCAAGTGCTGCAAGAAAGTGAAAGACAGTAAAGTGAAGATTGAGAAGACTGATTGAAAAAGATGTTTCTAATGAACATGGATTGACTGTCGCTTTGTGTTTCAAAACAATTTATGTTTTGCTTGCTTTTAATTTTTAAGACTGTTAAGACTGTTTTTATGTTTTACTCATGTTTTGGACTTGCTACTTGATGAATCTTGGGGTTGTATTAAATATTTTCATCCAGTTCCTATATTTTTGAATTTAAAGTATACTGTATGCATATTTTTTTTTTGCAGGTTAGTGGTCACTTATAATCTTCTACAATTGCTGTAAAGATGCTGTATTCCAAGGCTCCATGTTGAAGTATTTTTCCTAAAACTATGTATGAGTAGTAATGTAAATGTAAATGTCAAATACTCTTTTTTTATCTAATCATTGTTTTTACTTTTTTAATCCAATCATTTTTTTACTTTTGTATTTAATCTGCTATCAATAAATCTACAACTTACCTTTGCCTGCTTTACTACTTCCTTTCTTCCTTCTGTATTAATAGTACCTATATGCTATTCAATTGAGAATACATAACTGAATCACATACATAATACATAGCAATGAATAAAGATTTCTAACATAAATTATTTGTGAAATATTAACAGTAGTAAAGAAATGGTTCCAGTTTGGAACCATAGTGGAAAAAAATCAGCTATTCGAACCTTCACAATACTAACACTTAAAGTAAAATGAAAAAAAGAAGTATGATCTGTTAGCAAGGTCATATTCATTAACAAACTCAATTGTCGTTTTAGTTACTGTTATTTAGCAAGCATGTAGTGTTTCTGTAGGATCTTACTATCACAATCAGACCAATTCAAACCAGTAATGCACTAGCCTTTCAATTTCTATGTAAGAATACACTAAAAGAATAAAATTCAAACCTAGGAATACTGTTTATTATTCATTCTTCAGTCATTATTTAGCCATGAACTGCTTAGAAACATTAACGTCTACTAATGTAGACAAAGTACATATGGATGCTGTGTATTCGAAACCCTTTACAACCTGTTATGTATAGAAAGAATGCACTACAAGCGAACTCTAACGCACTTGCTAAAATAAAGGCAACGGAAAACCTTAACACGCACACTTAAATGCAAATGAAAAAAAAAAAAGTAAGTCCTATTAACAAACCTGGATTAACAAATGCAGAAAATACTGTTTATTTTCAATACAAAAGCATGACTTTATTTTTTCACTACAAAAGCATTTCATTTTCAGTAGAATAAGTATTAATTTCGATTTCAACTAAATATCTTAACATCTTAAATCTTTACATTCTATCTAGAAGAAATAAAGAAGGTTACTCAATATTCTTTTAGTTCTATAAGAATAGTGTATCACTTCATATGATAAAATTTGTTGTATGAAAGAAAGAAGGTTACACATAAACTTCAGCTCCAACACAGCTCCCCCTACAGCTCTAAAATCTGCGTTGTCTTGCTGAAAATAAAAAAATCTTCTATTAAAAATCCGTATACAAATTTCTAAAACTAAACTCAGAAACTTTAAAACTCATACAATCCAGAAAACAGCAGATGTGGCTTCAACAATTGACACCTGATGAATCCCAAAATCACGGACTTTCAATTTCCGAACAACATTAGTAAGGATTTTCTATAAAAAGAGATTGAATTAGAACATTTACCGTAGTTCTCTTAGTGCAGAATATAAAAATGTTGACTTAACTTGGCTAGAAGTATTCATTTTCCAGATTTGTGTAATAGATAGTATTAACTATTACAAATGGTTATTATTATTGTATAGTTTGTATTCTTCAACTTAAACTATTAGGGTTGAGTCATGTAACAGTACAAAGTATAGGGTAAAACACTATCTTAAAAAGCGCGATATTTGTGTTTTAAGATAGTGTTCTGCTTTGTACTCTTACATGACTCATAGGTAAACATTGGTGTTTTAAATAACTATGAGCATAGTTGGTTAATACCATATACGGTTAATAACTACAATCTTAAGTATAATATGACATACCTTATTACCAATTTTAAAATTGTTGATAATAGTTTAAGTCCTTTTGAATGCATGACTTTCACAATAACAGATCTGCATAGGAGATGGTGGGACAGTACTGTCATAGTCAAACTAAACCATGCAGATGGAGGTGTTAGTAGCACCATTAAGAAATAATTAAAGGTCATGAGATAATTGCAGTTTAACTAAACAAAAATCAAATTATGGAATGGTCAAATAATTCTTTCTAATATCTAGGTTACACTTTAACTCAAGAACTACAACTTATTTCATATTGTAGGAAAGAAAGGAGGTTACACAGGAACTTCAGCTCTATCACAGCTCCCCTGCAGCTCTAAAATCATATTTAATTCATCAGTATTTAAAAAAATCTGCTATTAATAATCGGTATACAAAATTAATACATTAGAAAGATATAATTCAAAAATCAAACTACAACTTATTCCATTTTTTAAGTGGGTGGACTATGAAGTTAAATACTATGGTAGTACTACTATGTAATCATTATGCTTTTCTGCCTTAATGATGTTAGGGTCTTTTGGTATTCCCAGATTAAACTACATATTATCTATCTAGTCAAAAACCTGAAGGAAGTATTAAAATACCAATCCCAACTACAGCTAAAACAGTTTTGTCCCAAATCACCCTAGATACAAATTGGGGAATGCAAATATGAGGCAGATAACCTGTTCAACAGTCATAGGCAGCAAAAGGAAACATCAAACTCAGAACAAAGGTATTCTTCAGTAATCTCAAATCACTTTTGCATTCCCTTCTACATTATCACCTTAATCACTTCAGTTCATATTATCTAAGAATCAAATTTGTATTCACTAGCATGTACAGTTCATCAAATTTTTAGATTTATATCATAGACTGTTATTACCAATAATTCATTTTCTTAAGAACTATGAATTCCTTAAATGTAAACTATAGGTATTGTATACAGTATAAGAGCTGACACTAGCAAGAACTAATATTATTGTAAAATTTGAGAACCGTACCGAAATGCTCTTTGTAATCCTTAGGCTGGAATCAAATAGTCCACATATGTAGAACAGATCTAACCTGTGAAACAAAAACAGCACAGAATTGTACGAATTCATCTACAAATTCCTTAATTACAAGTAACCGTAGCTCGATTCATTAGATCCACAAATCGTAATCGCTGATCGTCGAAATCTGCGAATGAAAACCTAACATTTGGATTCCGGTTGTGGATTTCGCCATCTCTGTGTCGAAGACTGGGTAGATCGACCGAAGTGGAGCTCATACAGCTCCACTTTAGTACACAAAATCGATATGAACATCGATTTGGCAACCACGATACACAAAATGGAAAGAGCACTGCCAGCGTTGGGTTTGGTCTGAAGGGAAATCGCAGATGCAACGAGAGGATAGCTCTACGTTTTTTTGTTGGGTCCAAAAGTGTTTAGCTAATGGATTATATAATATATATATATATATATATATATATATATATATATATATATATATATATATATATATATATTTATACGTAATATTAGGTAATTATATAAAATTATGTAAATATATATATGTGTATCTATTGTACTTATAATAACATCGTAACGGGCAGAATTGGTTGTTTACTATCGTCCTAATAAATAGATTATATTGTTGTAATATTTCAGAGAACAACAGCAATGCGCGAGTAACGGATACTTATAATAACACTCCAAACAATGGGAAAGGCGTACAGACGCAAGTTTCGTGCATTTCCGGTGTTTTTAAGAATGCAACCAATTCACCTTTGAGCATCCTGACTAACAGTAAGTTTTTATATCTTTTAATGTATTGTAACCATTAATTTGTAGAGAAATCGTAGACATTGTTGTAATATTACAAACAACGTATTTGACTCAACGACATGATAATTTTCAGGTGGTAACTTAATCAAATCCAGTATTATTTGCATGAATAACACATCAGAGACGTCACATGAGTTAAAAGGTATGCGGAAATTCATTTCGTACACGAGATTTAATCCATATTAATAAATTTTAATAACGGTTCTGTAAATGTTTTTTACAATTATATTATGTGTTGACCGACTTGGATATATTGAATAGGATTGAAGAAAAAACAAAAACTCCCGTTACAAGATTTGACTAATGGTTAGTTATCAATTCTGTCCATATTATTATGTCATAATATATACATTTTTCGCATGCATCAATTGAGATATTTTTTGCATGTGCAAAGGGGACCCCAAAAAACGCCGGTTTCATGGAATGGTATACCCGACGCAGTCAAACAACGGGATCCCGTACAACAATGATGGAACTTTATCAAATTCTGCTCTAACAAGAGTGAACGATAATATAACCGATGTCTCCAAAGGTTAGTTATTCTACTTAATAAGTTAACAGTATTATATTTTAATGTATTATTAGGTAGTTCGGATACGGTCATTCACTTTTATTATGTGTATAGTAATACCTTATTAGATATTATTAGCAATGATACATGGTTAAACAATGTTGAATAACGCTTTTCATTTGTACTTGATAGCTATAGAAACTGGCAAAAGCAATGTCAATCATGCAGTTGATGACCATTTAGTAGTGCACAATCTAGCACAAGATTTCGCCCAGGTAGACAACGAACATGAACAACTGCCGCTACCAAATGAAGGTACGTATTATACGTTATTAACTATTTTTCCGAAATTTCTTAAATACTTGCCTACAATTGTTGAGTTCATTGGTTCAGAAATATCAATGAATTGTTATTAGTGCATTTAGCATAATAAATGCCATATTTTCATACGCCAAAATATGTGATATAATATTGTTATTTAGTTAATGCTCATATTCGATTGTTTTTTATTGTGTCATTTTGCAAACAGAATCACACTTCAACAGTAATGATCACCCTACATGTCAATGCTTTGAACCAGACAATGAGTTGGTTATACCACCAACACCAACTCTTGGTATGCTATTGTAATTGCAGACTTAAAAATTAATTTTTATTATTTTTTACACTGTATTTTATCAAATCGCATTATATATCTTACATAATTGCATTTTTGCAGTTGCTTACATGGATATTGGTGACCCAAACAATATATGCGAACACTGCAACGCAATCTATTGGTTTGAGGAGCGTGTTAATAAGGCTGTGCGTAGTGGAACAGCTAAATATTCAACGTGTTGCGGTCATGGGAAGATCAAACTACCCAAAATGTCTTTACCTCCAAAAAGGATTTTCAACTTATTCTTTCAAATAGGCACCAAACGGAATGAATTTTTAAAACACATAAGGAGGTACAATAACATGTTTTCTTTTACGTCGTTGGGGGGCTAAGGTGGATAAATCCATCAACCTTGGGAATTGCCCACCAATATTTAGGATAAATGGGCAAAATTACCATTTAATGGGAGGACTACTACCAGATCTTGGTAAGAGCCCGAAGTTTGCTCAGTTATACATCCATGACACGGAGAACGAGGTAGAGAACCGCATCAATGCATTCAGGTATTAAAATTTTGTATTTGTTCTTTAACCTCATCGATTACTTTTTAATTCCACAAAATTATTACAAGAATATCTTTAATCAATGTTTTCCTATTGATCTAATAGTGGTGCTGAAATGAAGGACAAAACGCATGTTGATATAGTTCAAGATATCAAGCAAGATCTAGATGAGCACAATGTGTTGGTGCAATCTTTTCGATGGGCAAAAACTCATATTGACAACAATCCACAAGTAAATTTTAAGATGAGGCTGATTGGTAAGCGGCAGAGTGATGCCAGAACATACAATTTGCCCACTGCTTCGGAGGTTGCTGCTTTAATTGTTGGCGATCTAGACCCTACACTAGGGCAACGAGATATAATAGTGGAGACAAAGGCCGGGTCACTTAAGAGAATAAACGAGCTCAATCCAGCGTACTTGCCATTGCAATATCCTATTTTGTTCCCGTTAGGCGAAGATGGTTATCGTGAAGATATCCAGTACTGTACTACAACTACAAAAACAAATGGCGCTAGGGTTCGTGTTTCCCAGCGGGAATATTTTGCTTACAGAATCCACGACAGGTTTAGTGAACTGTCAACGATGTTATATGCGAGACGACTGTATCAACAGTTCCTGGTTGATGCTTACACCATGGTGGAATCCGGCAGGTTACTTTACATTCGCAATAATCAGAAGGCACTGCGGTGTGAGGCATACAAGGGGTTGAGTGATGCTCTTACTAGGGGTGAGGTTGATACAAACAAGCAAGGTAAGAGGATCATATTACCTTCGACTTTCACAGGGGGGGGGGGCTCGATATATGATACAGAATTATCAGGATGCAATGGCCATTTGCAGACATAAGGGGTATCCTAACTTATTTATAACATTCACATGCAATCCTAAGTGGCCTGAGATTCAAAGATTTATGGAAAAATGCAACCTCAATGCAGAAGATAGGCCATACATTGTATCTAGAGTCTTCAAGATGAAGCTGGATGCTTTAGTGAAAGAGATACGCAATGGCAAGCTATTTGGTATTGTAACCGCTAGGGCTGTTAGCGAACAGAGCTTTCGACAAACTACTCGTGTTCGAGCTCGGTAAACGTTCGTTTATGTTCGTTTATTAAGGTAAACGAACATTAACAAACAAAATTTAGAGCTCGGTTAATAAACGAACAGAGTCTGAACTGTGGTAAGCTCGTTTGTTAAGTATTCGCGAACAAGCTCGTTTGTGTTTGTTTAGTAGTGTTCGTGAACAAGCTCGTTTGTGTTCGTTTAGTAGTGTTCACGAACAAGCTCGTTTAGTGTTCATTTAATAATGTTCGCGAACGTAGATTATTTCTTGTTCACGAACATGTGCAGGTGTTTGGTTATTAAGTGTTTACGAACGTGTTCATGAACGTAAATGAACATGTTTGTGAACGTGTTTGTTAACGTTTGCGAACACGTTCATGAACGTGTTCGTTAACGTTAACGAACACGTTCGTGAACGTTAATAAACACTAATGAACGCTTAACAAACGAACACGAACAGGATTTTCAAAAACCTTAACAAACGAACACGAACACGAACACTCCAAAATCCTTAACAAACAAACACGAACAACCTCCGTTCGTTTATGTTCGGTTCGTTAACAACCCTAGTAACCGCAGGTATTTCATTAAATTATTTTAATGCCTTCTTTAAATATGACAATAAAAAAGAATTAAATATGTATATGCTCTTTCTATTTACTATATGGGTTCTGATTTTTGTTTTATTTTTTGGATATACAGTGCTGTATACTATAGAATTTCAGAAACGTGGGTTACCACACGCTCACATACTCATATTCCTAGAAAGATTGACCGAAGGCTTTTCAGCTAATCACATGGATGAGTTCATATCTGCCGAAATACCTAACAAGGAACAAGACATTGAGTATTATAAAGCTGTTGGGGAATTTATGATGCACGGGCCATGTGGACAAGAAAGACCTAAATCTCCGTGCATGGTCAATAAAAAGTGCTCTAAACATTTTCCCAAAAAATTTGTTGAGGTATCCACATTGGATGATGACGGTTACCCAATCTACAGGCGTCGTGACAATGGTGCAACAGTCGAAAGAAATGGGGTCCATTTGGACAGCGGGTACTGTGTGCCGCACAATAGATATCTACTACTCAAATACAGGGCACATATAAACGTTGAATGGTGCAACCAATCAAGATCAATCAAATATTTGTTCAAGTATGTCAACAAAGGGAATGATAGGGTGACTGCTGAATTCTACAAGACCACAAATGATGAAAATGAAAATGTAGCCGTGGATGAAATTACAATGTATTACGACTGTCGCTACGTCTCCGCGTGCGAGGCAGCATGGAGGTTGTTGAGTTTCGATGTACAGCTTAGGCACCCCCAGTTGAGAGACTAAGCTTCCATTTGCCAGACTGCCAAACAGTTGTTTTTGAGGATGATGACAGGATTGAAAATGTGCTTAATAGACCGACTGTCAATCAAAGTATGTTCACCGCATGGTTTGATGCTAACAAGAAATATGCATCAGCTAAAGAGTTGGCTTATATTGACATGCCAAGTAAATTTGTGTGGAAGAAAGATATTAGGGAATGACATCCCAGGAAGAGGGGTTTCTCTATTGGACGCATATTTTTTGTACCTCCTGGTAGTGGTGAAGTTTACTACTTGAGATGTCTTTTAAACGTAGTCCGTGGTCCGACGAGTTTTCAAGACATCAAGACAGTTCAAGGTGTTGTATACCCAACTTTTAGAGATGCATGCTATGCTAGAGGGCTGCTAGACGACGATAGAGAGTACATTGATGCAATTAATGAGGCAAGTAATTGGTCTACTGCCCAATCTTTGAGGAAATTATTTGTCATATTACTCACTGCAAACTTGGTGAATCGACCTGAGAATGTGTGGAATCATGTTTGGCACCATCTATGTGAGGATTGCCAATATAACAGGAGATTAGTGCTGAAAGACATGGGTAATTTCTTAATTCCATTTCAAGCCATGTAGTTTACATAATAATTAATCTTTTTATCTATCGTGAATTACATAACTATGTCTTATTTTTAAATATGCAGGTTTGCGATTGTCTGATGATGAGAAGAAAAACCTAGGTCTGCTTGAACTAGAGCTTTTATTGCAGCTGTACAACAAGTGTTTGAAAGATTACCCGCAAATGCCAATTCCGAATTATAATGATGCATTATTGGCTAACAATCGTTTGCTGTTTGATGAGCTTAACTACGACAGGCAGGCCATGAGACAAGAAAGTGAGAAGATGGAGAGTCAATTAACTGATGAGCAGTTTGTTGTATACGACACCATTCTAAGTGATATACAAAATCACAGGGGGGGGGTTGTTCTTTGTATATGGTTATGGAGGTACGGGAAAAACGTTTGTTTGGAAAGCATTATCTTCGAAGATCAGATCGGCAGGTGATATTGTACTGAATGTTGCATCAAGTGGTATTGCATCACTACTACTCCCAGGAGGTCGAACAGCTCACTCAAGGTTCGCCATTCCAATTGCAGTTAACGAAGATTCCACGTGCAACATTAGTCAAGGTAGTCAACTGGCCGAACTGCTAATCCAAGCCAAGCTAATCATATGGGATGAAGCACCCATGATGCACAAACACTGTTTTGAGGCGCTGGATAAGACAATGCGAGACCTTATGCGGTATAGCGATCCGCATAGCGTGCATAAGACATTTGGCGGGAAGACAGTGGTATTAGGGGGTGACTTCAGGCAGATATTACCGGTCGTTCCTAAAGGCTCTCGGCAAGATATTGTGTCTGCTGCAATCAACTCATCTTACCTCTAGGAGTCCTGCCGAGTACTACGCCTGACAAAGAACCTGCGTCTTAGAACACTTGACGCGCCGGATAGTAACAAACATATTGAACAGTTTGCTGCTTGGTTGGCTGATATAGGAAATGGAACTTTAGGCGGACGTAATGATGGCCATGCAAAAGTTGAAATACCGAAAGAAATGTTATTGCCATCAGATGGTGACTACATATCTACAATAGTGGATAGTGTATTCCCTATGTTCAAGCAGGGCGGATCAGACTTTCAACAAATGGAGAATCGTGCAATACTTGCGCCAACACTAGATGTGGTCAATGCGGTAAATGAGTATATGAGTGATTTGCATCTTGCTGAGAGCCATACATACCTAAGTTGCGACAGTGTTTGTAAGTCTGACTCAACGAATGGTATACTATATGATATGCACACTCCAGAATATTTAAACGGTCTGAAAGCTTCTAGCATACCCAACCACTCTTTAACTTTGAAGATTGGGTCTCCCGTAATGTTGTTGAGAAATATAGATCACTCAATGGGACTTTGTAATGGTACAAGATTGATCATTACTAGGTTATCTGATCATGTTGTAGAAGCAAAGATTGTCGGAGGCCACAATGCCGGTAATGTCGTGTTGATACCAAGGATGTCCATGATTCCAACTGATACAAGATTGCCATTTAAATTTCAAAGAAGGCAGTTTCCCCTCATGCTGTCATATGCAATTACTATCAACAAGAGCTAAGGACAGACTTTAACACACGTCGGGCTACTACTAAAGAAACCCGTATTTGTTCATGGTCAACTATATGTTGCTGCTTCAAGGATTAGTAACCCTTCTGGGTTAAAAATTCTAATACCAAATGAAGGAGGTGAGAGTAGTAACCACACTACCAATGTTGTGTACTATGAAGTTTTTAATAATTTGTAAATTTCCTTTTTACAAATTAATGTTTTGTACTATAAAGTATTTTATTTCATAATGTTTTTTTAAATTAGCTCCTATTACATAGATTACAACAGATAAACTAAGTTAGTTCTATGGATTCTATCAATGTAAACTACTTAATAAAATCAAATAACAATATTTAACTTTAATTGCACGGGTATAATACTAGTTAAATGTAATAGATGTAATAGACGAGGAACTGCCATTCCTCTGTCGCCCCAAATCCATCGCCAACAGCTTTTCCTGTCGTTCCTCCACCAAATTTGTCGCCAACAGTCTCTTCCTGCTGTCGCTTTGGCTTAGTCAATAGAGCTCGTCGCCCACAGCGTAGTGACGCACGCTTGGGTCTTCGTCGTCGTCGTCGCGGGTGCTTCGTACGTTGCCTTCGTTGCTACAGATTTGTTCCATTAATCTAAACCTTAATTCCTAATCCCTAAATGCCTAATTTCATAAATTCATAATTCCATTTATATCTAAATTCCTAATTCTATATCTTTGGTGCCCTAATATGAGATATTCTCATTACCGTTTGCTGTTGCATTGAATTTGAAGGTTCGCAACTTTCCCACTGACAAGATTGTTAGTGAATCTGCTATTCAAGTTTCTATATTTATTTGTGCAAGGATGGTAGTTAGTTTAGGCAAACTGGTGATACCATATTTAAAGGCAATTGTTTTCTGTGTAGAACTGTAGAAGTAAAATTGCTTATAATTTTTTTTTTTTGAAAATGAAAATAAAGAAGTGAAAATAGCTATTAAAGTATACTTAGAGTTGTTTTTAATCTTTCAATTT
Organism: Ipomoea trifida; assembly: GCA_003576665.1. Classification (NCBI taxonomy): domain Eukaryota; kingdom Viridiplantae; phylum Streptophyta; class Magnoliopsida; order Solanales; family Convolvulaceae; genus Ipomoea; species Ipomoea trifida. Next base: position 12,963,293 of record CP025650.1, read on the forward strand.
ATGGTTTTACAATTTACAAAGTAATTTGAAACGTTTGAATATATGAAAACACAAATCAATGGTACTGAGGTGTTTTAAATTTTTTGGCAGAAATGATCTTTGTGGATTTAGTGATTTACTTTCATATCATTTTAAATCTGCTTGCTGTGTGTCCATGCTAAATATTATAAATTGTGAATAGGTTTTAACTCTTTACCAATTCATTTATTCATATACTAATTTGGTTTCATTGTGCATCTATTTCTATAAAAGTTTGCAATAGTTATATTGGACATTTCAATGGCCATTCTTAAAAACTAAATATATGAAATGGCTTGCTCAAGGCCGTAATGAGGCTTATGCCTAGCAGTTGTCAGACTATGTAGTACCAGTTCTTGTTGAAGCTTTGCATAAGGTGATGTTTAACTTTAGTTGCCTATAAATTTACAATTGCTTAAGCTTTAGATACTGATATTTTACCTGCAATTGCTTTCAGGAACCTAATACAGAAATATGTGCAAACATGTTGGATATGGTGAATGAATGCTTGTAGGTGGGTCTACATCACAGAGATAATCTGGTTACTTCTTTAATTTTCACAGGAATGCATTTGATTAGAACTTTGAGAACAATATTTAGACTTGATGATTGGAAATATTCATTGTATTTTGAAGTAGATGATGAATTGTTGTGTATTTTCATATACTTTATATACTTGTAGAAGATGATTGTATTAATGAATTGATGCTTTTGTATTTATGGATTTTGGATAAATTATTAATGAATTCATCGGTATTTATGCTTAAAATCAAAGCAGGTTAAAAATAACGGTTTAAAACCGCTATCTTTTCTATATAAGACGATTTTTAACCGTTGTCTTATATAGAAACGACAACGGTTAAAAACCGATGTCTATCCGTATAACTTTCAACAACACTGGTTTTCAATAACACACAGTAGACAACGGTTTTTAACCGTTGTCTTATATAGAAAAGACAACGGTTAAAAACGATTGTCTTTGTGAGAGACTTACAACAACACCGGTTGTCTTATATAGAAAAGACAACGGTTAAAAACCATTGTCTTTGTGGGAGACTTACAACAACACCGGTTTCAACACACTTAATAGACAACAGTTTTTAACTGTTGTCTTATATAGAAAAGACGACGGTTAAAAACCGTTGTCTTTGTGGGGGACTTACAACAACACCGGTTTCAACAACACTCAATAGCCAACGATTTTTAACTGTTGTCGTATATAGAAAAGACAACGGTTAAAAACCGATGTTTTTGCGCGAGAGTTACAACAACACTAGTTTTAGCAACACTCAATAGACAACGATTTTTAAATGTTGTCTTTTCTAGAAATGACAACGGTTAAAAACCATTGTGTATGTGTGTGACTTTCAACAACACCGGTTTCAACAACACTCAATAGACAACGTCTTTGCTAGAAAAGACAACGGTTAAAAACCGTTATTTTTGCGCGGGACTTACAACAACACCAGCTTCAACAATAGAAATTTTACATCAAAGACAACGATTTTTAACCGTTGTCTATAAGCGTTTCCTTATAGTGTTAAGAACTTAATTGGCCAAAATTGATAGTCGATGACCAATTTGGTACTTTTGCCATAGTCAAAGGACCAAAACGGTAATTAACTCATTTACAAATGTTTCAAAGAAAAAGTTTGTTTGATTCTCCAAATAGAAGACTTGGCTTTGATGATGAACTTGATCTTCTTCTTTAGGTAGCCCAAGCTTTCTCTATTTGGATATAGCTTTTTTGCTTTTTAAATCTCTCTCACTGGTCTTGTATTTAAATTGTTAAGAACACTTGAATCACTTGTAATTTTTCACTTCAATAGACAAACACATTCTTAAGTCTTGAATGAAGGTATTTATAAGCATTTTGAAATAAATCTGTTGGAAGGAAACTTATTTCAAATGTCTATTACCCAGTGGATAGAGACCAATGGATTTTCTAGAAAGTAGCTTTATGTATCGGACTTTCTAGCCGTTAAACCACTTAATTTGCGCTAAACATATCTTTTTGTTCTGCACAAATGTTTAGGCTTTTTGAGGAAAATCTCCCTTGGGATGTGTACCAAGGACTCTCTTTGCCTTAGTCACATTTTTCCATAAAAGCACTAGCGTTTTAGGTTTCAAAATGTTGGCTCAAAGAATGTCTCAAGCAGTTCTTTTCGAATGGAAATGACATTATTTAAGTTAACATTTTGAACCTTAACACTTTGCTACTTTTCGGTTACGAATGGTTGTCCTTACCATTCTTTTATTCCACTGTTGCAAAAATTCCCGCCTAGGTGCTAGGCGCTCTTAGTTCTGTTTTTTTTTTTGAATGCTAGTTCTGTTTAGTTCTGTTTATTCAGTTAGGTTTACTAAATATTTCACATTTTCTTCAATTTCATCTTATCTCTTGATTTTCATAATTGCTCGATCAAAATGAGCGGCTCAGATTTAATATGTTGTCTTTGCTATTTGAGTCAATAACCGCTTTTATCATTGACTTTGAATTTGACTTATGCTATCTGAGTATCCTTTGAAGTAGTGTGTTCAATAGTTGAATAAACTATTTAAGCATATGGACTCTATTGACTTTTCTAATCCTATTTTGTCATAATAACTATGCCAATTACAATTTGGGTTTTAATTAATCTATCAACATTAATCGATAATAAGGAGGTACCAACCAAAAAAAAAACTATTAACCTTAACAAACAATTACACCAATATTTTGTATGTTCCTATTATAGATCTAACTTTATTGGCTCTTATTATATTTATATTATTTATATTTATAGTAGATAGATTCTCATGTAAACCAAAGACTTACAATATAAATTTCTAGTAATTTTAATCCATCTAACCAAACAATATAATTTAAATTTTTCCTTTATTCTACTCATTATTCCTCTCCTATGATTACATCCTTGCAACCAAACTCCACATCATATAATTTTGATATAGATGCACCAAAAACGCAAACTACATTTTTGTTCCTCTTTTATCACAGTTGAGAAAAAAAAAAAAAAAAAACCTCAACCGAAGGATCAAAAGTGACAAATAAAAATAGTCATACATCAATTTTGATTGATTTTAACTTAGAGGATTATAAGTTGCATAGTCATAGTTGATTGACAAAAAAAAAAAGGAATAAAAAAATAGTTAATAATTTTTTTGAGGTTTTAATTATTATCGAGAAATTATTGTGTAGACCATAACAAAAAATACAGTTAAATGTACATTATTTGTGTACTGAATGTACATTATACAAAATAATGTACTTTCAGTACTCAAATAATATATTTTCTCTGAATAAAATGTATATTTTTAATATACTAAAAATATATTATTTGTATACTGAATGTACATTATACAAAATAATGTACTTTTAGTACTCAAATAGTGTACTTTCTCTGAATACAATGTATATTTTTAATATACTAAAAATATATTATTTGTGTATTGAATATACATTATTTGATAGTGTGGTCTACACAACTCTATAGACGAATAATGATTGAATCATCATTAGTGCCCACTAAAGCCAGTTATATTTAGGTGACAAGCCCAATCTAAAAATCTTTTATGAAATTTGATCGGCCCATCATAATTGCGAAGTAGGGTTCAAAAAGGCCCTATTCAAAACCCTTCTTACGGTTACTCCGCGGCGGAGAAAGAGAAAAAGACGCAGAGAGGCTGTTCGCTGCTTTGCGCGATCGAGAAATGGCGATTTACAGAGTATAAGCTTTGAATTTTCTTTTTAGTTCTGTTTATTGAATCTGCACGCATCTATACAAACATTATCTATTCATTTTGAATAATAATTTTGGGATTTTTTTTGTGTGATTGCAGTTCCATCAGTACCAAGTGGTCGGAAGAGCTCTCCCCTCTGAGTCCGATGAACACCCTAAGATCTATCGCATGAAGCTTTGGGCCACTAATGAGGTCCGTGCGAAGTCCAAGTTCTGGTAATGCCTATCTCTCCCTCTCTCTCTCTCTGCCCGTAAAAGTTGTTTATTGCTTTTTTTTTTTTCTTCTTCTTTTGTGTGTATGTATTGAGGGATTTTTGGATTATTTTTTGTTGCAAAGGTATTTTTTGAGGAAGCTGAAGAAGGTGAAGAAAGCCAATGGCCAGGTCCTAGCTATCAATGAGGTATTTACATTACTTTCATATGTTACATTTCTCTACTGGCAATGGATTTTGTAGTCAACAGATGCCAACTTAGGGTACTCGTACTAATTTGGAATCCAGCTTTACTTAGTAGACTGTCTACTGTTCTGATTATTGCAATTAGATTCAGTTTCTTGCTATTGAGCATTACCACACGAGGATAATTTGGCTCTAAGCCTTACAATGTCAAATAGTTTTGTCTCTTAGTTGCATCCATAGGTAGCAAAGAATTACCCATGGTGTATTGCTTGATGATTATTTGTTTTATTTGATATTCTCTCAAGTTAGGCCCTGTTAGTTACTATTTTATTACTGTTTTGTATAAGGTTTATGTATAACTGTATGGTTTCCCATTTGTTGTCATTAATCAATGTACTGTTGCTTCATTATTTCTCTACTCAAGAAGCAATGAACATGTTGCAATGATGTTTGAGCAAAACAGCCATGATATCTTTTGTCATATACTTTTTTAAAATTATTCTTAAGTTTGACAGGGTCAACTTCCATATTTCTCTGTTTTAGTGCTGTATTTAGTAACATAAAAAAGCTTATAAAACTTATTTTTGTATTCTGAATGAATAAATTTTCACATACATATAATGTATGCATACTTTTAAATTCTGGAGATTGATACTTCTACCTTCTCTTTCTTCATTTTTCTTATTTGCTTTTCCTCGTTAATTTGATTGTGTTTGTTATTGAACTGTTGTTTTTGGTGTCTCTAGATCTTTGAGAAGAACCCTACCACTATAAAAAATTTTGGGATATGGCTGAGGTACCAAAGCAGAACCGGGTATCACAACATGTACAAGGAGTACCGTGATACAACTTTGAATGGTGCTGTTGAACAGATGTACAATGAGATGGCTTCACGTCACAGGGTCCGCCATCACTGCATTCAGATCATCAAGACGGCTACAGTCCCAGCCAAGCTCTGCAAGAGAGAGAGCACCAAACAGTTCCATAACTCAAAGATCAAGTTCCCATTGGTGTTCAAGAAGGTGAGGCCACCATCAAGGAAGCTCAAGACCACTTATAAGGCATCCAAACCCAACCTCTTTGTTTGATTTGTTTGGTCTCATGCTGCCAAATTATCATTTTCTTTCAAATTTTGGAGTATTTGTTTGTCAAGATATTGTCCTTAAAGATTCTTGTGTTACTATTTTGATCTGTGAGAATTTTTCTTTCTATAGCTGGAATCATACTACTAGTTACTTTCTACTTGTGCTGTTTTTTCTCTTTTAGTGTGATTTCTTCATGTGTCAACTTTTATAGGGACATTCAAAATAGATTGTTTTTCAATGGGACTGAGATCTGCTTTTAGAATTGTGTTGTTTTAATGTGAGTTTGTTCAGAAATTGGAAGTTATAGAGTCGGTTATTGTGCCATGTGGATTTCTTTTCTACAAAATCAAACATTATAAGGCATTAAAAAAATGTTTGGTGCACTGTTGATGTATGTGTTATATGTAGGGTATACATAGGGGTGTTAGCGAATAGAGCTTTCGGCAAACTACTTGTGTTTGTGTTCAGTAAGCGTTTATTAAGCTAAATGAACATAACAAACAAAATTGTGAGCTCGGTAAATAAACGAACAGAGTTTGAACAGTGAAAAACTCGTTTGCTAAAAGATTGCGAACAAGATCGTCTGTGTTCATTTAGTTTGTTTTCGTTTAGTCATGTTCGCGAACAAGGTTGTTTATGTTCGTGAATAAGCTCGTTAAGTGTTCGTTTAATAACGTTTGTGAACATGTTCACGAATATATATATATATATATATATATATATATATATATATATATATATATAATTATACATGGTAACATGGGTAATGTAATAAAATAATGTAAAGGTTTGTAAACTTTTCCTAATTCCTATCAGTATGACACAGTCCACAACTCCACTTACCAATTTCCTTCCCCAAAGTATACATCGCAGTTCTCAATGAAAGTGAGATATGATGAAGGAGCTAGCAAGCTGACAGATTATAAATTGATAATTTTTGTTTTCGAAAAAAAAAAATTATCAATTAACAATTTGCCAGCTTGCTAGCTCATCTTCATCACATCTTACTTTGAGGAAAGAAATTTTCCATGCAAAAATTGTCTCCCACTTCACGTCACGGCATCCTCCCATTCCTCCATTCTGCCCATAATTCCATTCATCTTATCATCTAAAGGCTACAGAAATTAGATTGTTAACCAGTCGGCAGCAGACAAGAAGTTCGCAGTAGGCACCACAGACGACGTTCGAAGTAGGCACCGCCGGAGACGTCCGGGCCAGTCAGCCACTGTCACCGCAGGCCGCAGCCTCCATCACCGACGTAACCAGCAACCCACCACCAAGAAACAACAGGTATTGTACCTCTGAACATGCTGTCTATGCTTGCAATATATTTGATATATTCATTACATTTTTTGGAGTGTGAACTATGGATTTCTTAAAACTTGATGGATGCATACAGGAAATATATGCAAGAGAGACATAATTGAGGACCCTCAATTCTGTGCAACCTTGGCCTGTGATATCTACAAGCACTTGCGAGCATCTGATACTTTTTTTTATCAACTGCTGCCTACCTTCAAGATAAATGTTCTAACATATATGTGTCACTTGGTATTATGTGATTGCTTAGCTTCCTTGATTATGATGCAAACAATTTTTAATCTTCTAACATTAAATCTTCTTCACTGCAGGATCCACAAAACTCAAAGTCGAAATCGTGGATTTGCATTTATTGCGGAATCTAAATCTTATGTTAAATTTACTTTTTATGTTTTTTTGGCTTGTAAGGTTAACAAGTAGTTTCTGTATATTTTTTTAATCTTGTTTATTAATATTGCGGAAACTAATCTTGTTTTTATTAGTTGTATTATAGTTATGTTGTTTATTTCAATTATTTAGTTATTGTGAACAAACGAGTTTGTTCGTAAACATGTTCTTGGTCGCAAACCTATTCTTATTCGTGAACATGTTCCTGTTCGTTAACGAACAACACGTTCGCGAACATGTTCGTGTTCACGAAAACATTTGTGAACGTGTTCACGAACGTTAACGAACACTAATAAACAATTAACAAACGATCCCGAACAAGATTTTCAAAAATTTTAACAAACGATCCCGAATCCGAACACTAGAAAAATCTTAACAAACAAACGAACACGAACAACCTCTGTTCGTTTACGTTCGGTTCGTTAACAGCCCTAGTTATACATCTCTTATATCTCTTATAGTAATAAAGTTAGGGAATTTGGCCAATAATATTGGTTCAATTTTCCTCCAAAGTTACCTTACAAATATAAAAATATATAAAATTAAGTATTAAAATCTAATATAAGATTTGACCAATGAAATTGATACATGCACTTAACAATTTCTATTTTTTCTTATATTTTTTTTTCAACTTGAGTTTAGTTTTTGTTTTTTGGTACAAATAAAATTAATATATAAAAAATATATTATTAAAAAGCTCTAATTAAAATCTTTTAAATAACATCCATATTGGTATATTATTATTTTTTATTTTTAAATAATCATAAAGACAATAAAGACATTAATTTAGTGTAATATTTATATACATTAAGCTTTGTTTTTATTAAGATATAGAAATAACATTATAAACCTATTGCTAAAGACCTTGTGGTCAGCTGGCATGAAGTGACTCTCCTAACTAGGAGGTCATTGGTCTGAGCCAAAGTTGGGTCAATATTAACTTGTTGGGCTTTAGTAGGTTGAGAAAGTATAAAAAATTAATGAAAATACATATGATGTACATTTAGAATAAATTTGACTTTTGGTCCACTTACTATTAATACATGAATCACATTTGGTCCTTGACTATTAAAATTTTCTAATTAGGTGCATGATAATGTAATTTATATCACAATTAGTCATGCCAACTATTGTCGGAAGTGCTACTTTCGGAATAAGTAAATGCATGCAGTGTTCCTTCTAGAAGGAGCAAATGTAGTGCTCCTTTCGGGAGGAGCACTTCTGACGATGGTTGGAAAATTAGACGACTAGACCAAATGTGATACAAATTACATAGTCATGCATCTAATTAGAAAATTTTAATAGTCAAGGAGCAAATGTGATTCATGTACAATAATCAAGGTACCAAAAGTGAAATTTTATATAAATATTATGAACATAGTACGAGATGGATGTTATTAAATACGATACGTTCGTAGTAATATTTATGTACATTATTGTTTTTATTAATATTATGAACCTACTATAGAGTGGATGTATATACATATGATGTATATTTAGTTTAGTGTTTATGAACATTAATGTTTATGTTTATGAACATATAGAACAAATATTATATATGAGTACAGTACACGATGAATATTACTGAACATGATGCGTTCATAATATACTGTCTAAGTACATTAAGCTTTATTTTTATGAACATATAGAATGAATATTATGAACCTACTATAAAGTGAATGAAACTGCATATGATGTACATTTAATTTAGTGTGTATAGACATTAAGGTTTGATTTCTGGACATATAGAGCAAATATTATGAACATAGTCTATAATAATAGTATTAAATATGATGTACTAATTGACATTTGATATAAAACGATGTCATTTTGGACCAGGACCCACCATGGAAGGTGACCATGGTCCACCATGGAAGCAACACGCATTACCTGCATTTACTAAAGAAATATATTATTTTGGAAACTTGAAACAATACACATATCCTGCATTTAGTGTAATAGTTTAGTAGATGCAAATTCTAAAACTTTTGGGCAACCAAATACATTATTTGTTGTGCTGACTACGTTTAATTAAAATTTTCAAATTCAAAATTTGTGTCTACCAAAGTCACTTTGTACTCTAACTTTTAGATGTTCCTTAGCTTTCTTATAAAAAACCACAAATTAGGTTCAATCTTTGTGGGGTTTTTTTTTTGGTGGTATAGTTCTCTTTGTATATTCACATGGTATTTTTGTAGTTTGACAAGTGATGGGTCTATGGTCTTTTTTATTAATATTTTTAATTTAATCCCAACACTAAGTCATTATACAACAAAAATAGATATTAAGTACTATACATACTTTATTATAATAATATATTGTTAGAATATTATATAATATTTTGAGTATATTTATTTATTTACACTATTTAAATTTGATAAATAATATAATTATTGAATATATGTTACTAACCGTGCATCGCACGGGTGCCATACTAGTATACATAACGGTGAACCATGGTGATTTAATAATTACAAATAGAAAAACTCTTTTTGCCCCTCCTAAATTCTCTTCATGACATGACTTCTAATTATTGGGTGCCATGAATTCGCTGCCCTCCACTAACTTTTAGTAAAAAAGTAAAGTAACCAATCAAATAATATCATGTCAAGAGGGAAAATAGTTTGGAAATTTCTTTAGTGGTAAGTAGCATTACTTTTAAAAATAAAGCTTATTTAGGGGTCATTTGGATCAAACACTGGAATTGAAATGTAATTGGAATCTAGTATTTGATTATAATCTATACTATATATAAAAACAAAATCCTTACTTTAAGCTTCCCGCCCAAAACTGTCCTACAATATTTAGGATGCGATTATTTCCTATTTTCCTATTCGTTGTACAATTTTACATTACAATTCCTATCGTGCTACAATTCTTATCATACTACATTCTACATTACAATTCCAATCGTACTATAATTTTACATTACAATTCCTATCATACTACAATTCTATCGTAATAAGATACAACCTTATATAAATCCCTAATCCTATACTGCGAACTTTAAAAGAGAAACGCAGTGCAATTATTCTAGACCTCTCCACTGTCAAATTTGCAAATTCTGTTGTTGCGCCTGTTTTCTTTTAATTCTACAAATTGAAAACAATTTTCTTCTTTCACTAATGGAGTCTGTTTTTGTCTTCGATTGATTTGTTGTTATTTGTCCTGGGAATATCAACATTCTGCAGTCAACCAACAGACAGTGGAGTGCCTACTCCATGACTCCAAGGTAATGTTTCCAAACAGCTTGATTAATTTCTGTTCATAATTACTTTCTCAACCTACTGAAGCACAAAAAGTCAACATTGCCTCCACTGAAACTCAAACCCACCCCTTCCTTTTTCATATGGGAGTGCAACCGGGTGTCATTAGACCACAAGGTCTTGACATTATCGTAATTAAGCTAAACATTGATCGTTGAATTTATTTTTATAATAAATATAATTAAATTATTTCTCATTTTTCCATATTTATTTTAGTAATAATATAATTACATAAGTCATATTACATATCGATATTTTTAAGATAATTGTTTACAAACAAGTCATATATCATTCGATTAATTGAGTAATACTTTTGCATTAATTTTATAATCAAATAAATGTATACGCTCAATATTAGATTTTTTTTTATAATTTCATCTTTATTTTTATTATCTAAATATATAATAAAAAATTTATATGTGCATCGCATTGGTTTAATTGGACAATTATTTGCTCTAATTCAAGCAAAAAAAACATAAAAAAAAACATAATCGATCCAACCAATTTCATCAATTGCGCTATATAATATTCGATGTTATAATTTATATAATAGTATATCCATCTAAATATTCTTAAAATATTATAACAAATCCAATCCGTGCAACGCACGGGTGAAAATACTAGTTGTAATAAAGTTAATTAAGTCGAATATGTATATTTTTTGGTAGTAAATATAAATTGGAATCTAAATAATTAATTAAAAGTAAAAATAACTAAATATATAAAATATATAATTAACAGACATACAAATTAATGAAAAAAACACAATGACATTTTTGTAATTTTATGTACTTACTATTCTCAATTTAATAATATTTGACAATGTATTTAGAAATACTTTAAGTGCACGGAAGGTACCTGATTCTCATCATCTTCCTCCTTCGTGTCACTAATAGAGTTTCAAAATGTACTTTTAGTATCTGCGAATGCATTATCAAGATTTTCAAATGCATAAACGTAATTATAAAAAATTATAGAAATGCCACCACATTTTCCCCTTTTTCATTAATTTTCAGTTTTTGATAATCCTAGATGGACGGATCAGATTTGTTATATATAAAATACCATATGAAAGCTATCTCCCACATGAGAACTCTGGTCAAATTTGGATTATCCATCTTATGTATATGTGTGGCTGTAATTTTCATAATTTTTTCATATTTATTTACCTTTTTATTTACATAAGGGGTGCTTTGGTAATTTTTGTTATTTTTTGAAGTCTGGAAGGACTATACGCGGATGTTAGGCTTGATTTTAAGAATTAAATTTATGGTAAATTAGGATTTTCTTGCTAATGTACTTTCCTTTGTTTGTGGTTCGTTCTTCATCTTCTTTAGGATTTTTTCTTCTTTTACGTTTTTTTTTTCAGCCATGGACTCAAATTGATTTTTGTGTTTTTTAATTATCTATTATTTGAGTATAATATTATCTATATTTGTGATTGACCGATGTGTATTTTTCACGGGTAATGTACTATTGTACACTATGCCCTCCGTAGGTGTGCATTTTCACTGTCGGTCCCTCGCAGCTGGATTTTCATTGTAGTACACCTCGTTGTGGCGGGCATTTTGTGTTAATGTGATGTGTGTGTGTACTATAGTAGATATACATATGCAATTATTTTTGTTTTGGTTTGCATCTAATGATGTGTTTGTGCACTAGTCAAATATATATGTGAATCAACTGAGGTTTTTTTTATCTTTATTTTCATTGCTGGTGGTGGTGGTGCATGACGTGTATGTGTACAATTTCAATGTAAACATGTGCACGCTGCAACTTTACAGTGTGCAAAATGCAAAGTATAAGTGTGTCCTATGTGCACTGTAGTACATATGCATGTATATTTGTTTGTGGTGTGATTTGAATTTAATTATACGCTTGTTCACTAGTCATGTATGTCAATCAACTGAGTTTTTATCCTTTCATCTCAAATTGAGTTTTTATCCTTGTTTTCCTTATTGGTGGTGGGGGTGTATGATGTGTATGCGTGAATTTCACTGTAAACGTATGCGCAATGCAATATTAGAATATGCACAATGCAATATATAAATGTACACAGTGCAATATAAAAGTGTGCACATGATTCCGATAGTATTCAACGGTGCAGCTGATGTTGTACATGAGTGCACACAGTTTCCTAGAGCACAACACAACACCCCCCCCCCCCTTCTATTGACATATACTCCACATGTTTGTCTTGCTAAATTAAAGTACCAGACATTAACAAAATAATTAGATTTTTTAATATTTAATAATAATAATAATAATGTTAGGAACATTTGTAATTTAAATTTTGATGATACCAAAAGTTAAGAATTTTAGTCCCCTATTTATTTTGCCTTAAGACTTAGGTTAATTATGTTGTACTTCGAATAGTTGGAATAGTAACTTGAGAAATCACATTTTGAATGTCAAAACAATCTGAGTGATAACTCAAAAGGTTACGCTCTGGACAGTCTCAACAAAGGTTCGAATGGTTACCTCTCGAACATTTTGAAGATAAAGACCTCGAAGAGTTGAAAACTCAAAGAGTCCGAGATGAAGATTCGAAGAGTAGAAGATTGCAAGATTGAAAGGTTGCAAAGGCTGAATGGTGAAATGACCAACCTTTCAAAGTAAAATGTGGAACGAATGGTAAGGTCAGCCATTCGTATCTGAAAGGTTGTACAGTGCTAAGGTTCGAAACATTAACTCGAATAATGTTAGTTAACCATTCGAAAAGAACTGCTCTAGACATTCCCTGAGCCAACAATTTGAAATCTTAAAAACACTAGTGAATGTGGCTAAACCAAAAAGAGTCATAGGTTCACATCCCAAGGAGGATTTCCCTTAAAAAGCACAGACTATTTTTGCAGAACAAAAAGATATGTTCAACGCAAAATAAGTCACCAACGGTTGCAAAGTCTGAAAAGTATACCTAACCTCCGGATTACACACTGGTCTCTACATGCTGGTCAATAGACATTTGAAATGGGTTTCCCTCCAACGGACACATTTCTAAAACGCCTATAAATATCTTCATTCACGACTGAAGAAGGTGTTGGTCATTCTAAGAATTTTATTAAGTGTTAAAGCGTACAAACAACTTTACGACTCGTGACCAGTGAGAGAGAGATCTAAAGCTACAATGATATATCCAATTTTTTAGAAGCTTGTGTTGCTCAAATCGTGAAGATCGTGAACATCAAGAGCCAAGTATTCTAATTGGAGATTGAAGAAACCTATCTTCAAACAATTGTAACCCTACTTGGTAGAAGTAGAAAGAGGCGGAGTATACTCGATTGAGTTGAAAAACTCGTGGAGTTCAAGGCTGGCTGTGTTCAAGGCTTGAATTTGCCCTTTGTACTAAAGGATTAGTGCGAACCTCCATAGGAATTTTAATGAGAAGAGTGGAGTAGACTTGGTTTAGCCGAACCACTATTAAAATATCTCTCTCCCGGTCTATCTTTAGTTTTAGTACTCATTGCATACATTAACATCCAAAAATCATAAGTTTTAAGAAGAACAAAATTGCGTACAACTACCTCAGTGGAGGAGATATCGAAATTGACTCTTTGTGCTTCAACAGGTTGAGAAAAGTATAGATGAACAGATACTACAATGTAATAGGGTCAGTTGTATTCAAAAAAAAAAATTGCGTACAACTAACGAAAAAGGGGGTTTAATATTTCTATTGTGTTACTCAACGATTCGGTAATTGTAATCCTTCGTAGATTTATGAACCAAAATGTAATTTTAGACCCCCCAATTTTATTTTGAGTCTCGTAGATAAATGATTTAATTGAAAGAGAGAAACAAGCTCTTCAAGATAAATAACCATTGTATTTGTTTCTTCTCTTCTTATTCTTCGTTGTAATGAACTTCATGATATAATAAAATTGTGTTTTTGGGGTTGCGTTGAGTTTTTACTTTGAGTAACTTTACTTCTAGAATCATACATTGTTAAACTCAACTATTCGGCTATCATAATCAAAATCTACGTTTGGATAAAAGTAGCTCTATGGCCAGTGTATAAGTTTTGGCACCATCAAAAAGGGAGAAATTGTTAGGAACCCTGTGTATTGAGATTTTGATGATACCAAAGATAAGAGTTTAGACCCCTAAATTATACTATGTCAAATTAAGTCTTAAGTATAGGTCGAACCTTTGTAGTATTAGTAGATTTTTGTTCTTCAGCTCGTTGTTCTATAGCTGATATCGTCTAAGTACCTAAGGACGAGTCATGAAGTCCAAAAGACCTGAAGGTCGAAGACTTGAAGACCAAAGACATGGAGACCATGAAACAAGACCAAGAGGTATGAAGAGGCCGAATGATGAAAGGGCCCACCTCTTGATGACTATTAAGGCCGAATGATAAAGAAAGATCATTCGGGGAAATGATAAAGTCAATCATTCACTGTTTAGCATTAAGGCACGAATCATTGTATGACTTGTGGGGACAAGCCAAAAAACATTCTCTGCGATAAATAGTCCAAAACCTTAAAAATGTGGGGTGATCAACCTTGGAACAAATCAAGTCCTAGAAACAGATCCCAATTGTCAAAACTTTCATTAAATGTCATGTTCTTGTGTGTAAGACAAAAGAAAAAATTGTCTGCACATAATAAGGATGAAACGGTTATAAAGTACTAACACCACATGGGCAAAATACTTGGCGGTTAATACCCACTGGTCAAAAGGTTATTTGAATTTTTGTCTTCCCTCCAACGAGACAAATTTTCACACCTAAAAATTTCTTCTCATTCAGAAGGAGGTGCTGGTCATTCGAAAATTATCAAGCATTCAAGCTAAAAAATACACAAGTGATCAGTGCGTAAAAGGAGATAAAATTCTACAAAGTCAGATCTAGTATCAAAAGAAATCTTGAGTTGCCTCATTGTTCATTCAAGCTCACCTTAGACAAGATTTCAAGTTGGAGAGAAGAAGAAATTAATCTTCAATCAACCCACACTACTTGGATAAAGCAGAAAGATGCGGAGTAAACTTCGTGAAGTTGAAAAACCTGGAGATAGTGTGTTGTCCGACTTTGTGATAAAGGAAACATACTAGGAGTAGATTTTGTACTAAAAGGGAAAATTAGTGCCAACCTTCACAAGTTGTGAAGAAGAGTGGAGTAGGCTTTATTAATAGTTGAACCACTATTAAAACTCTCTCTCTCTCTCTTTATTTACTTCTCATATTTCGCACTACATATCATTCGACCAAGCCTAAAATATTTTCAAACCTACATCCAA
The DNA here is from genome assembly GCA_003576665.1 of Ipomoea trifida. Lineage (NCBI taxonomy): Eukaryota > Viridiplantae > Streptophyta > Magnoliopsida > Solanales > Convolvulaceae > Ipomoea > Ipomoea trifida. Next base: position 12,978,738 of record CP025650.1, read on the forward strand.
TCGTGCAAAGTAAAATAAAATCGTAACATATGTTTTCCGCTGCCATATATCTTTGACCAAGTTAATATTATCGGGTCCTAGAAACATGGCGCGGACCCTGTCGGAGTGTTGATTAATGAACAGATTTCCAAGTATAACCCCCATATGTACCCGAACCTTCTTGAGCATCCCATGTAGACACAACATGTCCACATAGTTCACTTTGCCTCCGGATTCGAAGCGTCCACAAACAGATTTTGATAAGACGTGGTGCATGAACTTGTGTGCCTTGTTTGTGAAGCTTGTGGACTTGCTAGTAGAGCTTACAAATTCAGTCCATCCATTTGTCAATTCTCTCCAATAGGCTTGCTCGGTTGGTAAGTCTGTCCACCTCATCTCTTTCTCTTCCTCAGATAAGTTTTGTGCATCATCTAGGTCCAACAACCTACTTATATCATCTGCGCTAAGGAGGAAATTGGTCTGCCCTACAGAGAATGAAATGCACTTTGTGGAGGGCAAATCAATGTTACTCGGTACTTGCAGGGTGGTCATTACTTCAAGTAACAAATCAGCATGTATGGTTTCCATGAAGTCCATGAATAGAGCTCGCCATTCAGGAAAGGATAGCATATCAGCCACATCATGATGGTACCCAAAATGTTGGGCCACATCCATATTGATCACAAAAAGCTGGAAGATTCATTGATGCTTGAACCAGTTATAACGGTCCTTGTGGTCTGGAGCAGTGACTTTTAACTTCCCTGACCCTTGAACCAGTCGGACATTGGTAGCGCACTTTTCAGACACAACTTTCTTACGACCCATCTGTAGAAGAGAACTCCAAACAAAAACATATATGTGGATGAATGGGTTAGAAAATGTATGCACACCATTTATTGTATTCACAAAAAGGAGAAGGAGAAAAACTCAAAGTATTGCTTCAAATATCAAACAAAATTTGGGAAAATAGAGGCTCAAATCAGTGTATCTCCACAGGGCTATGTTCAAAATTTTGGCATTTCAACTCATGAACAAGTATATATCTCAAAAACACCACATTATACTTAGGAATTCCAAGAATTACTCCTCTCATCTAGTTTTATGCCTCACACTAACACCCACTTCAACATCAAACAATTATGTACAAAAAGTATGGTAAGCAAGTGGGTAAGTTAGTGGTTTCAAAATGTAAGCTAGCTTCAATGGAATAACTCAACTATTCAACATTTTTGCTCAAGAAATCAAGAAATTCATCCTCTCAACTATTTCCTATGCTAAGAACTAACAAAACCCACTTTTAAAGTCAAAGTATATGCACAAGAACAAATGGGTATGCTGGGTTTGCTCTCTAAAGTGAAATACAAACACCATTATAGCATAAATTAAGCATATAAACATGAATAAAGAAATTAAAACAAAAAATATGCTTTGGTAACTAGGTTTCATCCAATACAATAAAAAACTAGAGCCAATATGCACAAGAAAACAAAAAATTGTAGAAAATAGAGAGAAATTTAAAAAATGAAGTTCAAACCTTGAAATCTTGAGTAGAGAGGAGAAATTTGGGGAAAAAGCTTGAAATTTGAAGCACAATGGTGAAAAACGCAAGATTGGGGGTGAAAGGGGGTGGGGCGAGAGAGAGAGAGGGAGAGAGAGAGAGAGAGAGAGGGATTTGAGAGTAGAAGAGGCTAGGGTTGAGTGGGGAAAGGGGAAAAAAAATTATATACTTACAGGTAAACGGCGGGGCATACGGCCGTTTGTGTGGTCGTATGCCCGGCCTCTAGAATGGCGAAATAATGCTGTAAATCAAGAGAAAACCTCCGGCCTAGCATACGGCCGTTTGCTAGGCCGTATGCTAGGTCGCTGGAAAACCAATTCTGCACTGTAAATACCATGAAAACCTCCGGCCTAGTATACGGCCGTTTGCTAGGCCGTATGCTAGGCGAATGGAAAACGAAATTCATTATGTAAATAACACAAAAACCTCCGGCCACCCATCCAGCCGTTTGTTAGGCCAGATGGTGCCCTCTCCAAAAATGAAAAAATTTTGTTTGGCTCCAAAAGCTATGATTTCATCACCAATTCATCCCCAAACAACTTCTAAGCAATTTAGCCCTTCAACAATTCAATTCCATTCAAATTTTCCATCGTTCCCAACACTCTTCAATACATTTAGGATCATTCCTCACTCAATTATTCTCAAATCAACCCACTCAAAAACAATCTAAACCTCCCCACAAATGCATGCAACATTTATGATTTATAAAATGCAAGGGGTATGTGCAAAGCACTTAGGGACAAGTTCTAACTCTTAAAAACAAAAAAGAAGCAAGGAAAGGCATTGAAAATAAATGCGCGGAATTTAAATTTCAAGAAAATAAGATAACATGGGGTGCCTTCCATGAAGCGCTAAGTTTAACATCGCTAGCTTGACTCGACCTTTTTGTTCATCAAGTTCCGGTGGGAAGGAAATGGGATTTAGGCCTTGCAAGCCTTGATAGATCTCTCATGAATCGCTTGTAGAAAGAGGAATGACCATTTGAATTTTTCACATCCTTTGTCATGGTTGAGGGTGGCATTTTCAATGGGACTTCAAATTCATCATTATTTCCTTGCACTCTTTCAAAATTTTTTTCCTTGATCTCAATCACCTTGCACTCATCAACATAGGAGGGTTGATGTTTGGCCATCTTAAAAATGTCAAATTCAATTTTGTTCTCGGCCACCTCCATCAGCAACTTACCCCTCTTCACATCAATTATAGCACCCGCAGTTGCTAGAAAAGGTCTACCAAGGATTATGGGAACCTTGGCATCCTCCTTTATGTCAAGAACTACGAAGTTTCCCGGGATAAAAGAATTGGTCAATCATGATCGGGATATCTTCAAGCACACCAACCGGGCGTTTTATGGAACGATTCGCCATCTGCAAGGTCATATTGGTCAGCTTGGGCTCACCGAGATTAAGCTTTTTGCATAGAGAATAAGGAATTAGGCTCACACTTGCCCCCAAGTCACACAAAGCATGATTCACAACAAACCCTCCAAGAATACAAGGTATAGCAAAACTGGGTCTTTAATTTCAATTTGGGGGGCAAGTTTGTTTGAAGCACTGCACAGGTTAAGGCCCCTCGCCTAGATCCAAAACCGCACTCTTTTACAATTTCTTCTTGTTACCCAAAATATTTTTCAAAAACTTCTTGTATGATGGAATTCGAGTAACGGCCTCAATAAAGGGCATGGTGGCCTCCAAATTATCAATCATTTTATGAAATTTATTCTCCCTCTCGGTTTCCCTTGATTTCTACAACCGTTGTGGAAATGGCAATAAGTTGCATGGTATCACCGAGTCCTCAATCTCTTTGCTTTTCCATCCCCTACTCTTTTTTCTCTTTTTGCATATGAGCCTTTCCCTTTGATTTGTCTTTTTGGATAAGAGGTTCCTCCTCATTGTCACTTTCAAGAATGTTTTCGATTTCAACTTCTTCTTTCTCTTGGTCATCTTCATCTTTCTTAACTTCATTCTCAGTCACTTGGTCATTGGATGCGTAAGGTGGATCCTTCAAGGCTTTCCCACTTCTAGTGGTGATGGCATTCACTTGATGTCTAGGATTCTCGGTGGTAGCCAGAAGTTTACCACTAGAGGAGGAAGCTTGAAGAAGAACTTGATTGCCTCCCCCTTGACCTTGGGACTTAAGGTTTTCCACCTCGGTTTGAAGCTTGTTTATTTGATTCATGATCATGCTCATGAAAGTCTTCATATCCGGATCTTGTGTAGCTTGAGATGACCCTTGATGACCTTGATTGTATCCATACCCTTGACCACTTTGATTGTTCCATTGGCCTTGGTTTTGGTTGCCTCTCTATTGGTTTCCTTGATGTCCATCCCTATTTCCTTGGTTACTTTGAAAGCTCGGGGGTGAATTTTTTCCTTGATTGTTCCATTGAGAACCATATTGATTCCTGCCTTGTTGCTCGAAACCTTGATAGCCTTGACCTTGGCCTTGGGGTCTAGAATACCCAACCATATCAATTTGTTCCATATTTTGTGATTAGCCTTGGCCATTAGCATCCAACAAATAACAAGATTGGGAAGCATGATTCCCTCCACATATAGCACAATAGGCTACCATAGCCATATTCTATGGTCCGGGTGAATGACAAGGAGAAGAATGATAAGAGTAGGGAGTGGGTGTGTAAGGAGCTTGGGGAGGCGGTTGAGTTACTGCTTGCACACTCTGTTTCGGCCCTTGCATCATTTGTTTCAACATGTGTTGTATAGAATCTAACTGCGCTTGCACTGCCATCTTGTAATCAACTTCAAACATGCTGGCGGGCTTTTCCTTCATAGGAGGGTCACTCTTCTCATTGTACGAATAAGATGTGTTGGAAGTGATTCTTTTTATCAACTGTTCTCCATACTCCAAGCCAATGTCCATGAAGATTCCTCCGAAAGATGATGTATCAAGTATGGTCTTTGAGCTATCCAATAGCCCCTCATAGAATGAAGAAATAAAGTCCCCCGGGGTGAGCAAATTTTTGGGGCATTGCCTCCTCAACTCCTTGAATCTCTTCCAAGCTTCATAGAGATTTTCATTCCCGAATTGTTGGAAGTTTTGAATGAGCTTTTTCAATTTCGCGGCCTTTGATGGTGGGCAATACTCTTGCATGAACACCTTGTATGATTGCTCCCATGTGAGAAAATGGTTGGCCGGAAAGGGGTTGAGCCAACTTAAAGCTTGATCACAGAGTGAAAATGGGAACAACCTCAACTTTAGAGCATCATTTGGAATCTCGTTCATTTTGATTGTTTGATAAATCCGGTCAAAGTGCACCACATGAGCTTTCGGGTTCTCCAGTCTTGCACCTCCGAATTGGTTGGCTTGGACCATTTGAATGAGGGAGGTCTTGAGTTCAAAGTTATTGACATCAACCCCCGGATACACAATACAATCTTCGTATTCAAATTCCGGGGCTAGATGGGCCGCCATTGATGGTTGAACTCCTTGTTGAAATATAGGTGGGATCCCTTGTGGAAAGTTTTGTGCAAATTGATGAAGGAGATAGGGATTCATTTGATTTAGAAGGTGTTGCATCCCAATTCCTTGCCTTGTTGATGTGGTTGAGGTTGTTATTGCCCATAACCTTGGGGAATGCCACCTTGATAGAAAGGAAATTGTGATTGTGGCATCCCCATTCCTTCTCCAAAGTAGGGGTTCACATTCGGATTCACCATGAATCGTTGTACCGGTATTTGAATAGGAGGTACTGGTACTTGAGGCACATTTGGTTGCCTTCCTTGAGTCTCCTCATGATGTTTCCCTTGCCTTGGGCTTTGTTGTGTGCTTGTTCAATTCGGGGAGATTTGCCCCGGGTTTTGCTCGTATCTCCGGTCTCCATTTCAATTTCATAATTTTCAAACTCCTTGAGCCACCCGAGTAAAATCCTTTTGTCCCTCCTTATGTCCTTCAAAAGCTCTTGGTTAAGGGGAAGTAAGTTCACACTCCCCTTTGACCTCATTTGCATAAACCAAGAAGAACACCTAGCAACAAACACCAACAACACAAACTTGGAAGCACATTTGGATATGGGTTAGTGAAAATAAAACTTAAAGCAAAGTAAAACAAAAATAAAAATAAAAGACTTGATCTCCTAAGGATTTACTAACCTTAATGCTAGAAAATAAAGGAAAAAACTCAATACAACCAAATTTCCAATCCTCGGCAATAGCGCCAATTTGTGATGTAAGTTTATTGGTGATGGTGAAAACTGCTGTAAATGTCGAACCACGAGGATTGTGGTTTATGACACGTAGAAAGTCGTTACCTAAACTCTAGGCACCAAGATCTTGGAATCCATAAGGATCCAAGCAAATCATTTTAGGTTTGAAGATTTAACAATTAAAGTATTTTTGTCATTTTGAATTGAAGGGTAAACAAGATTAAACTAGGATAAAATTCAATTGGGAAAGATGGGTTAAATTAGGTGTATTCCTCTATTCATGCATATGAAACTTAGATTGGGGGAAGAACATTAATCCTAGGTTCTTGAGGCAAGCACTAAAGAATCCAAGTTCTCACAAGGATTAAAACAAGTGTTGCCCCATTCCCATGGTGTATCAACCCTAATTCTTTAAGAACAAAAGCTTTGTAAGTCCCAATCTACCCCTATTTCCATAGAAGGGAAATTGGGTTTGAGATTGTGAAGACTCAAGTTTACCGTCCAATTCCTATTGTGATGAAAGACTTTCCAAAGATAAACAACAATCACTGCGCAATAATCATTGAAAGATTATAATTATAACCCAACTCAAACTCAAGAACCCTAAATGGGTGTTCATCCCCTTTATGCAATAACCACATACGTAGCATCAATAGAAGCGATAAACACCAAATATAACCCATAAAAAGGACTACTCACTCATATTTAATGTAAACATCGCAATATCAAACATAGAAATCATAAAAGTGCAATAAGAGTAAATCAGAGATAAAGAAGAGGAAAAGGGAGTTTTACTATTACATGGTGAAGAAGAGTTGTTGTAATCTACTCCAAATCCTTGAATAAATGCTCCCAAGTGTTTCCAAGTGTAGATCTAAGCTAATCTAGGCTAATAAATGCTATGGAAATGAGGAAAAGTCGTTCTAAGCTTGTAACCCCTCGGTTTTTCCGACAAAGTTAAGTTCGAGAATAGTGATATAAATTTTTTTTTTTAAGCTATGACATTTAAGAGAAGGCTGTTCGGTGCTCGAAATAATTTTTTTTTGGATTAGTTATCGATAAGCTGCGAACTACGTACCGGTCACGAACCGAGAAAATTTTAAGGATATAGATTCAGGACGAATTTCCTAGAATTTGGATTATTAAGTATCATACGATTAAGCCTGAATTTCTAGTTAGTTCAAGAAAAATTTCAAATGGACTGTAAGGGATAAATTGTTACGGACTCTGTACCTATATTTCGCGGAATACCGAAAAATTCCCAAATTTGGTGATTTGCGACGGTAATATTTTTAGGATAATTTTGGTATTAGAATTTTCCCGAATTATGTTATAATCCCCCGAACATTCATCTGATTTAAGCATAAACTGGCCAATTAGATTTGAGATCTTGTAAGGACTCCATGGGGTGATGACAAGTGGCAAAGCAAATCTAGACTAAGATTGGGCAATTAATGTAGCATTTATGAGGTATGGAGGCTTTGCACTTGTTGCTTGATCTTCAAGAACAATATCTACACTAATCACCATCATCTCTCTCTCACTCTCTCTCATTTTCGAAATATACACACTTAGAGGAAGAAGAAGGAAATTTAGCTTAGTCTTCCATTGTGATCCAATAACACCTTAGGCAATTCTTCAACTCCAAGAACTCTACTCTAGGTAAGAACTTCGGTTTTGTTCGGTTCAATCCCTCCTAAGACTTAAGCTTGAACTTAAGATTTATGAAAAATATTGTTATTCTGGTGATGTTTTAGGGTCTTTGAATTCAAGGAAGGAACTAGCAACTTCTTGGGTTAAAAATCTTCCATTGAGGTAAGGAATCCCTTAAGTTGGCTCAACCACTTGAAGATAGACAAATGCTAAGAAATTATATGATTAGGAATTTTTATATGAAAATTATGTGCTATGTTATAGATCTAAAAGTTGGCTAAAAAATCTTTACTTTGATTTTTGATAAATTTGTTGTGCATGTTCATAGCTACTTTTATGCATGTATATATTGTATGAGGCCCATAAATGCTTATATTTGCGAAAAAGGTGGAAGATCGGGCCGTTACCCCCCGATCTTGCGGCCCAAAGTGGGCAGAAACGGAAGGACGCAACAGTGGACGCGCGTCCACCGCGCGCCCTTCGCGGATTTAGTGTTCGGCACCTCGGCCGAGAGGCTGGACGCCGCATGGTCTCGGCAGCGCACGCCGAACCAGCGGACGCGGTTCGGACGTGCGTCCGCCGTGCGTCCGCTGGTGCGGCCAGCCGCGAGTCCGCGCGCCGCGGACTCGTTCTCGACTTGTTTGTGACCCGGTTTTTCCCCGTTGTTTTTAACCTTGAGTGTTGTGATATTTTGAAAGCCTACGGGCATCCGGGTGAATATTTTTGAAGGCAAAATATTATTTTTGTGTATTTTACTAGCTTGGAAAATAATTGTGTTTTTAGAATTATTATGACTCCTATACTTGAATTTCCGTGATAGGACTAACACTAACCAAGGTGTGTGTTTGGGGAAATATACTTGAGTAAGTGTAATGGTCATGGAGTCGTGTAATAATAATGAATGTGAGGGAGTCTGTATGATTAATCTATACTGCAGAGCGAAGTTCCTTCGCTGAGTGAAATGGTGAGGGGTCTGTATGATTAATCTATACTGGCAGAGCGAAGTCTATTCGCTGAGTGATGTGTGAGATTTTGTATGATTAATTCATACTGCAGAGCGAAGTCTATTCGCTGAGTGATGTGTGAGGTTTTGTATGATTAATTCATACTGCAGAGCGAAGTCTATTCGCTGAGTGATGTGTGAGATTTTGTATGATTGATTCATACTGCAGAGCGAAGTCTATTCGCTGAGTGATGTGTGAGAGCTAACTGTCGGGTGTCTTGAACAGTAGTGTGGGTGTTGTGTTTCCCCCACGTGTGAATTAATGGCTGTGTTATGTGGCGGAGTTACTTTATAATGTGGAATTACTTGTTGTTAGATTGCTTGCAGATAGACTGCGACTGTTGGGTAATGTTACTTTATTTATTATTGATGGTTATTTTCGAAAACCTTTGTTTATTTTCGAGTGACCATGGATACCCTTACATAGCCGTCGCGCTAACTACACTTCATTGTGTCATTTATCAGATGCCATCTAGTATAGGTTCGTGCAGCTCTCCGGACTCAGATCCATCTGAGTTCGAGTTTCCTATTTACGATTTTGATGACTATGCACAGTACTTAGTAGATGGAGATCCTTATGCCCCTGGCTACGCACCTGACCCGCCAGTGCTGATCTGTACTCCTGACCCCACTCCTGCTCCAGATTCGCCAGAGGTACCTGTGTGGACCCCTGCTCCGGTTGAGCCCCTTTGTCCCTTTGATGCCTTACAGGCCAGCTATGGGTTCTATCCCATAGAGATCGTTCCTGACGGCCACCCTTTAGAGTTCGTGGTTCATTATCCATACCCATGGGATCCGAGTCCCCCGGATTACCCTGAAGAATGGATGATGTACATGAGTACTTGTAGGTTTCTAGACCATGTTTATGTGGTTTGAGGACGATTGGCACGTGGTTTGGGGTACCTATACGGGCCCGGTGTACCATTCACTAGACTAGGTAGAGTCTAGAGTAGGGGGAGTTCAGCAGTGTTTTGTGTAAATGTATCTTTTGCTAACTCTGATGGTTGTCTAGCCAGGTCTCATTAACTCTCTCGATGGGTTGTTATTATTGTTAAACCCTCCTTGATTTTGGTAGCTTGTTAGCTACGCTCTTTCGATGATATATGATGCAGTTTTATTCTAATGTTTGCCTTGAATTTTGACGCCAAGAAACACGATCCTTGTTTTTGATTGTTAGCCTGTGCATCTAGAATAAATCCTATCTGAATAAGGTCGGGTTTAGTCTAGGTGTGGCGGTAACTACTCCGGTTGTACGGAATAACCGAGTCGGGGTGTTACAAAGCTAGTTAGGGTTCGAACTTTTTTCACAAAATGCAGAAAAACAACTTTTATACTGTGCAAGGATCACGACATCCGGTCTAGCAAACAGTCGTTTGTTAGGCCGTTTGGCTGGGCGAGATATGCGCCGGGGCAAGCGGCCACCCATCCGGCCGTTTGCTAGGCCGCATGTGTTCAATTTTCCAACTTTTCTCCCGCTTCGCGTTTCGCTGCTCCGATCCTCCTTGCGTGAAATCTAGGCTTCCAAAGTTGTTCCATTATACTCCAAGAAGCCTCCTATTAACTCGTTGTGACCTATTTTTGTAATACCCCGTATTTTATCAACATTATTATTTTATCCTAAGGTATTGGCATACATGAGTTATGATCTCCCGATACTTCAAAAGTATTTTTACAAGTAAGGACAGTTAGTAATAAGCTGCGATCGTACGTCCCGGTCACGAACCGTAAAAATTTTAGGAACTAGTATTCAGACCCTTTTGACCTAGGAAATGGATTTTTAGACACCAAACTATTATTCTGGAATTTCCTATTTAATTAAATTAGCCCATAGCAGCAAAAATTTATTTTTGATCGTACATCGCGAAATTTCGCGGTGTACCGAACCTAGCCCAATTTTGAGTTTCAGTCTAGGATAAATTTTTGGTTTCGAAAATTATTGGAATGAAATTATTTTCTACCGAGAATTCATCTGTTTTAACCCCGAACAGTCCAAAAGAAGATATTTTCCCTTACCCACCACAAGGTAGTGACAAGTGTCACAATTTTTACCATATGATTAAAATATTAATTTTAAGAGATGAGTTTGGATAAGCATTCCATATATTTTATTATTTTATATATATATATATATATATATATATATATATATATATATATATATATATATATATATAATATTACGTGTATATATATATATATATATATATATGTTAGGAAGGAAGAAGTTTCATTTCTTCCATTTCATTTCTTCATCCATCAATTTCGTGAGAAAGAGAGAGAGAGAGAGAGAGAGAGTGATCTTCACCATTTTACCTCCATTAAAGCTAGCTTCCATAGCCAAGATTTCTACACAAGTCTCAAAATATTCGGTAAAACTCCAATTTTATTCGGTAGATAGCTTTATTTTTCATCCTAAAACAAGAATCTAAGTTAAGATTTCTTAAAATCAAGTGTTATGTTGTTAATGAAATTTTAGGGTTTTAAGGTGAAATTGGGGAAAATCAACTCCAAGGATCTTCTACGAAATTAGAAACCCAGTTGAGGTAAGGAATCCCTTTAATTGGTTGAGGTTGTTTGAAACTAGATAATTGATAGCTATGCTATGGTTTGTGGTTAACTTGTGAACATGAAAACCTATGTATTATGTGAAGTTTATGCCTTAGTTGTGTAGCAAGAATATGATAGGAATATATATACTAGAAAGAAGAGGAATTATGCATCTATGTATATATGTATGTGTGTGTGACGTGTGGGTGTATATATGTAGGTGTGTGTCGTGTATATATATATAGATATAGGTGTGGTTGTGTGTGCCAATATATATATATATATATATATATATATATATATATATATATATATATACATATATGTATGTATGTATGTATATATATACATGGTAAAATGTCACATTTTGTGTATAGTATATGGTATGTATAAATCATAATTATATATGTTGTTAGTAAGAAGAGTAATACTATGTAGTTAGGCACATGTGTTATGTAGGTAGTGTTACATATGTGTGAACTTATAAATAGTATAAGGAAGTAGCATTATGTGCTTGTAAAGAATGAATATATTTTGTGTGTTATGCCTATGTTGAGGTTGGGAAGTGTATATGTTATATGCATTGAGATGTATGTGTCAAATATGATACTTATGTGAAAATGTGGGGTTGAAAGTGTAGAATTGTTACACTTGAATTACCATTGTGAAAGGTTGTTAGTGGATTATCCAAATGTTTTGCAAAAGAAAAGGAGAATTTTTGAATGGGGTTAAAGGGAGAATTAGTTTCCGAGTATTGGAATTGACCCATGTCCAAAATATTTTCAATGCAAGAAAGGGAAAGAGTAGAAAGATGTGTTCAAACCTTTGTTCTAGTAAAAGTGGTGAAGGACCTTGTCTTGTAACCTACGGGATAAAGATGAGCTTAAAATGCCTCACCCGTATGGTGGTTACGTTATTGTATGACCAGTTCATACTGTTGTGGGCGAAGTCTATTCGCCGAGTACTATATCACCCGGAAGGAAAAGGGTCTCCTGCGGGGGTGTGCACACTTAAGTATAGTCACTCTATTTTCGGGTAGGGGTCGTTCTTATGAACCTAGTGAGGCTAGCTAGGAATCATTCCAACGCTCCTATAAGTCCAGAGGATCAGTATTAGACCGGGCGATGACCACTGAACCCGAGTTGAACGATCCAAGTGGTCAGTCAAAAGTGGAGAAAGGATACTCCAGAGGCCTCACACTCACTTTCTATCTAGGACCAAGTGGATTTTGAAATATGAATGTAGTTACGTTGTAGCTACGGAGAAGAAGTATGTGAAAAGTATTGAAAATACCCAAAGGTTGTGGGTGATCTCTCTAAAAGGTGAAAAGTGAAGAGAATTTCCTTATGAGGGAAATGTTTTTCAAAGAAAGTGATTGAGAACAAAAAGATGGAATTTGTGTTTTTCCATTACTTGCTTATATGCTTAAATGTTTAGCAATATATGCTTTGAGTAAGTAAATGATTATTGTATGACCTCATCTAGGGGGAAAGTGATTCAAGATTGATATTGAAATTGTTGCCTATTATGTGTGCACGTTGCTATGTGTAACTGTTGCAGGTAGAACCTCGGCTGATGAGTAAGGATAGGGTTTTGATGTAACAATTTTTACAAAACCTTTATTTAGTTTTGAATAACCCATGGATATCCTTACTTAGCCGTCGCGCTAACTGCACTTCAATGTGTATTGTTTTTATCAGATGCAGTTTAGTGAGTACCTCTGTAGCCCATGAGCTCAGAATAGAAGAGAAGTGCAGGTTGAGGTCTACAATGATGTTGTTGTAGTATTTTGGTGTTGTAAGTTTAGCCTTAGCACTTAGAGTTGAGTTTGTCAAAGAGGTGATAAAATGCACAATAGGTGTGACGGTAGCACCCAGTTTCTGTTGAGTAGATGTAAGCTTCCGCAGCGTCTGATTACTGATTTGTAATAAAGTATAAGAGTGGAAAATTGGGGTGTTACAATTTTATCTAGAAACATCAAACCACATAAACAAATCATAGATTCAACTTAAACTAAAACACTTTGTTATCAAAAATGGTTAAAGTATGTGGTAAAAAGGGGTCAAGAATCAAAGGTATCAGAGCGTCACGTTTAACACCCCGAAATTTCATCAGTTCTTTTATTTCGAAAATTTATATTTAATAAAAAAACTATTCTGCAATTCTTATCTCAAAAATTTATTTTTACTCTTATTAAATTTATTTTTTTAAAAATTGTGACCCAAAAATATTTTGAGATGTGATAAATAAAATTGGGTTCTTTATTCGACCGAATACACACACACACACACACACACACACACACACACACACACACACATATATATATATATATATATATATATATATATATATATATATGTGTATATAATTCTTTTGTCTTGTTTAGGAGACCATTTCTGCAGCAGGCGTAAGTCTATCAGTCTATGTATGCTTGTGAAAAGCTACAATCTTATCTTTCTTGTTTCTACAGAATCAAATCTCTATTCTTATTCCTATATATATAGAAGATTTAATAAGCATTCTACAATGTTCTTTCTCATACATACCATTACTTCTTCATATCAAGAAGTCTTCTATTCATTTTAATCCATTCTACTTCATCAATGTCAAGAATGACTCACTTCATCTTTGATTCAGGTATTGTTTCTACCTTCTAAATTCATTGTTTTAATATCAAGGTTAAGTTTTTCACAGAATCATTAGCCATCATGATCTCAGTTATTTGAAGTTCAATAATACTACTACTAGTAAATCCACTTCATTTTATTATTCATCTTCTTCGTTGCGTTGTTCTGGAATTAAATTGCCGAAATGATGATGATGAATTAGTGATTGGTGTTAATGTTTAAAATATTGTTGATTAGGATTAGGATGGGATTGGTGAGCTTATTATAATGGTGTAATAATATAATAATGAGAAGTGGTGATAATGAATGGAGCTTCCTAATGATGTTAGTTATAATAATAATTTAAGAAAATGATAGTGGTTGGTGTTGTTGTTGAATCGGCAATGATGAGGCATTGGTGTACTGCTAGTGAGGGAATTATTATTATTATTATTATTATTATTATTATTATTATTATTATTATTATAATAGTAATAATAATTATATTAGAATTATTTGATTCATAGGTTCCCTATCAAAGTGGCTAGGATGCTACTTTAAGTGTTGATACTTGATAAGAGTATTAGACTTCAGGGTAAGATTTCATGCTCACCAAAATTATATATATTTGCCCCAATATATATATATATATATATATATATATATATATATATATATATATATATATATATATATATATATTATGATGTGTAAATGTGATTATGATATGATATTCATATATATCAAAATTATATGTTTTACAAATTATGTGTATTATAACGTTCATGTGATCACAATTTCATTTATATGATATTATTGTGAACGGTGATTCTCGAAATATCGAGAATGTGTTTCGACGTGTCAAACTCGTGTGTTGTATAAATACTTGGCTTAGTATTTTTGGTGTTAATACGTTCGTATATTAAGAATGGTGTATTATTGTGGATTATATTTTGTGGATAAATTATATTTATTATGAAGAAATTATGTATTGAGAAATTATCCATATAATGGATGTTTTATGATTTGAGAAATAATCTATATATTGGATTAATGATTATATACCTTAAGAAAAAATATGATTCGATGAAACCACAAAATTTGAGAGGTGTTCAGTAGAAATTGTTCATTAGGGGCTATTCACTACTTGGATGCTTGAAATTCGATGGATTTGTACACAAAGATTATGATTTAGTTTCAATTGATAATTGAGAGGTAGTTGAGATGGCTACTAGGAATTATATACTACTTAGGGGTTTGGAATCCCTTGGGAGTATACACATCGGTGATAGTTCAGTTTCTAATCATGGATTTCTGATATGACTATTTATTCTCCTTGTTTATAGGCAAAATTTAACTTGAAATATTCTCCACATATAATTTTATGAAAAATGCTTGAGAAAAGAAATATTATTATACAAAGTATGCGCACATATAATTTTGGAAAAGAGAATATGTGAGTTTTGAAAATATAAATCTCCAAACCTATATTTTACGGGGTGAAATGAAACTTACTTAAATTATGCTAATTTTATCTACACTTTGTTTTTGTGTGAAATGATTTTTACAGGTGGAGATGAATAGGATCAAAGTTGAGGATGGAATAAGTCTATCTTAGAATAGACACCCTAGAAGATTCGATATTTGAGAAATAATTTGTTGTATTAATTATTTTCCACTTGTATTAAGTTGTAATTGAGTGTTTTCAAAAAAAAAAGTTGGAATTGAGTTAGTGAGAATTGATGTATTATTTAGACTTAGCGTTTGGGTAATGAGATAAATACCTAACTGTGGCGGTAACACCTATTTTCATTTGATTAGATGTTTAAGCTTCCGCAATAATATTGATAATTTTAAAAAAAAATTGTAAAAAATTCGTTTATGAAAATGGGGGTGTTACACCACGGGCCTATGTGGAGGACTTCCTATTCCTACCACACAGTCCCGTGGTGCCAACAGTCTTGGTGACTGGACTGAGGAGCCCGTTACCTAGTCCCGTTGGTCTACGGGTCTCTCTCACGGGTCCCCTGGACCCGAGTTAAATGTTGTGGTGCTTTATCTGTGTGTTAGCTCTTTGTGACCAGACTATGCTTTTGGAAAATTAGTGAAACTTTTGTGGTATTATGTGTAACACCCCGGCTCGGCTATACCGTACATCCGGAGTAATTACCGCCACACTTAGAATGAATTCTAACAATTCCTAATAGAATTCGTTTCTAAATGCACAGGCTAAAAGAAGAATTTGGTTCACACAACTAAATCTTACCACAACATACACTTCCAAATATATATAAACATCAAAAGATATATATTTATATATATATCGATCAACCATTAATATTTACATAAGTTTTAACAGGGTTAAAGTAAGCTAAACTAGATCCCACTAGCCATCTAATATCTATCGTGGCTACAAAAATATATACACCAAAAAGGGTTTGATTTCATTTAAAACAGGGACACAACTGTGACACCCCAACCTTACACAGGCTGAGATAGATAAATCTCAACACAACAGCTGCCTATCTCAACCAACAACATAATATAGCGGAAGCGAATTTAAAACTTAAGGGCGTCATGCCACATCTAGGTAGAAACACAGCCTAGATGCACAGGCTAACCATAAGAAACGAACTAAACTGTCATGCATAAATAAAATAAATCCTCAAGTCATGTTTAACAATATCCAAATCACTAGTCAAGAGTATATCAAATCTCAAAGGCACACAGGCCCAAAAACCAAAGTCTAAACATCATAAAACTAAGTCTAAGCGTCCTCATAAGATAAGCTCTAACGCGCTCGCGCTCAGACTACTCCATACCTGGAAAACACGCAAAGAACTATTAGCAAAACACTGCTAAGCAACCACCATTCACACCCGCAAGGAGATATAGATATACAGAAGCTTGTAAATAGGTTTACACACCCATATAGAATATAAACTCCAACAAACTGTTCAATAGTTCAAAACAGATACTCAACAACAATAAGCTGAACGAATCATAAACCAAGACTCATCCAAACAAAGCCAATATCCAATAACGAGAGCATAAGACAACAACGAACCATAACCATGATACCAACTGAACAACAACCATAAGAAACAACCAACCATAACCAAGAACAACGAGATATCAACCGAATATACACAAGGACTCACAAACCAATGAACCGAGAAGGAACTCTCAACACCAACCACCAAATCCTCACACCAACCATCATACCGAACCCAACCCCAGTCAGAAGTCAGGTACGCAGGGGTAAAAACCCAATCACAGGGACCGTAGTCCAATCACAGGGACCGGAGTCCAATCACAGGGGTAATGAACCCAATCACAGGGGCAAAAGCTCAATCACAGGGACCGGAGTCCAATCACAGGGGTAATCAACCCAATCACAGGTACCGAAGTCCAATCACAGGGGTAATGAACCCGAATATAGTCAATAGTAGCACAGTTAGTTCACCCAACAACCTCCAACGATACACAAGAAACCACCACCACATACTCATACAGTCATACTCCAACCTCAACCCAAAACAACCAAACAAAGTGTTCATCTCAACTATGAACACCAGCCAACTCCCAGGTAATGAATTCAAAGAATTAATAGACCAAGAGTACAAAAAGGGAAACCAAAGACATGAATAAATCTCCAAGATACGGTATAAATACCCAACAAATGGCATGAATAAATACTCCAAAAATATGGTAAAATACCCAGCAAAACAATCCAACAATGTTCAGAACAAAAATGGAAACAACAGACAACAACATCACAGAACAACTCACTGGAAACAAAATCCCAGGAGCCTTGCGGAACACTTCGGCGGAACATAGTCCACCGCTGATCACCTCCGCACGAAGGGGGCGGAGCCCCTCGGCGGACCACCTCTCACCGTCTCACCTCACCGCCTTGGCCTTGCGGAGCACTCCAACGGTTCACATTATTCCGTTGAGGCCCTCCGCAAGGTCAACTCACCTCCCAGTTTCCAGAACACTCTAGACACGAATGAAATATCATTTCCAGAGAGCAAAATCAGACCCAATTACACCAACATTGCATCAAATTAGAGGCCAAAAATATGGAAACCCAAATCATCAATAATCATAACAACACTAAGCAAAAGATCAAGATGTAATCCAACAAATACAACCAAAAATAGGGCTAAACACCAAGAATTTTCAGGATTTCCAACACCAAGAATATCATATAGAATAGGAGTGTAGAAATAGATTTTGATGGACATAGTGGTTACCTAAAAGAGCTTTCTTCCACCTAATCAAGCCTCAAGCAAGCTCACAAAGCCCCACCACCTTCTTGATCATCTTTTACCCAAAGAACCCCAAAAGAACATACATAAGAATATGCAAAAAGACTAACAAAACCATAAAATGCAAGGTAGATTCTTAGCTAGATGCACTTACCCAATCCTAAACAAGCTTAAAAGAGCAATCTTGACTTGAAAACTTGTAGGGGAAATGAAGATCAACTTTGGGTGAATTAGGGAAGAAAGTGGCGTGTGAAATGATGAGTGGGGAGGAGAGGGGGTGAAAACCTTTAGGGATTTTTAATCTTCAATATATATACTAGAATACATATAATGTATTAGGGTGAAAGACTTTAATATGGAATGGGCTTAAGTTACATATATTATATTAGTTACAAGAATTAAATATATACAAGACTAATAAGTTGGGCTAATGAATTCATCCCTTACAATTAAATATATGATTTGGAATAACGAAGCCCATAAGATGTCTTAAAGACATTATACCAATATTTATTAGGAAATTGGGCTATGTAGGAATAGTTTAATTACAAGAATTGTAAGGATCCAAATTGAATAAAATCCCTTACAAGAATAAATTCAAGAATTGGGCTCTCAATTAGAATAATTAAATTAGGCTCAAGAAATATATATATATGTAAGCATATATTAAATTGAAAGAACTAGCCCAATTAAAATAATTAAATTGCCCAAGGAATTAATTAACGATCGAAAGGCTTGAACGAATTTACGGGGTGTTACAACAACTTACTCAAGGAGGTGATATACCGGTCCACAGTATGTTCCCCACACAAGGTGCCATTCACCCGCAAACCAGGTGATATGGTCTAAGAAGTCACACGGGGTAATCACCATCATCCACTCATCCCACTCTTCCAGAGGACTAGGGTCCCACGGGTAAGGGTATCTCACAATGAACTCAAGTGGATCACTCTCCTCAACCATCTCGATAGGATAATAACCGTAGCTCGCTTGGATAGCATCAATGAAGGTCAGCGGGCTACCAGGAGACAAAGGGATGATAGGGTCACTTAGAAACTCGGTAACAAAGGCAGTGTCAGCAGCAGGCATAGGGTCGAGATCTGGAACTGGGTCAAAGACATCAACGGGGTCAGCCAGAAAATCAGAGACAGGGGCAGGGTCAGGAGTATAGACAGGAACTGGAGCATATACGGGAGCTGGAGCGTCTGGAGCGAAGCCCGGAGCATACGGGTCGTCACCCGTCAGAAAGTGTACTGTGCATAGTCCTCGTAATCAAATAGAGGAAACATAAACTCTTAACGAATTGTTAGAGTTCTCCGGGCTACAGGAGCCCACGCTAGTGTGACACCCCAACCTCACACGGGCTGAGATAGATAAAACTTAACACAACAGCTGCCTATCTCAACCAACAAACATAACATAGCGGAAGCGAATTTAAAACTTAAGGGCGTCATGCCACATCTAGGTATAAACACAGCCTAGATGCACAGGCTAAACATAAGAACGAACTAAGCTGTCATATATAAACTGAAATAAATCCTCAATCCATAGTCAACAAAACTCAAGCACTAGTCAAAAGTATATAATATCTCAAAAGGCACACATGCCCAAAACCAATGTCTAAACATCATCAAACTAGTCTAAGCGTCCTCATAGATAAGCATCTAACGCGCTCGCGCTCAGACTACTCCATACCTGGAAAACACGCAAAGAACCATTAGCAAAAGAATGCTAAGCAACCACCATTCACACCCGCAAGGAGATATAGATATACATAAGCTTATAAATAGGTTTACACACCCATATAGAATATAAACACCAACAAACTGTTCAATAGTTCAAACCGATACTCAACAACAATAGCTGAACGAATCAATAACCAAGACTCAGTCAAACAAAGCCAATATCCAACAACGGAAGCATAATACAATAACGAACCAATAACCGAGATACTAACTGAAAACAATCCAAAAGGAACCAACCAATCTCAACGAGAACAACAAGATATCAACCGAATAACACGAAAGACTCACAACAACCAACCAAGAAAGAATCCCAACTCCAACCTCCAAACCCTCAAAACCAACCATCATACCAAGTCAACCCAGCCATCAAACCAAGTCAAACCACATAGTCAGAAGTCAGAAGTCAAGAGTCAAACCCGGAAAACTGGTACACAGGGGTGATGAGCCCAATCACAGGGACCGAAGTCCAATCACAGGGACCGTAGTCCAATCACAGGGACCGACAGTCCAATCACAGGGACCGAAGTCCAATCACAGGGGTAATCAACCCAATCACAGGGACCGAAGTCCAAAGTCAGAAGTCAATAGTCAAAAGTCAATAGTAGCACAGTCAAATCCAACCAACAACCTCCAACAATACCAACAAAACCACCATCACCTCCACATACTCCAACCTCAACTCAAAACAACCAAACAAAGTATTCATCTCAACTATGAACACAAACCAACTCCCAGGTAATGAATCAAAGAATCAATAGATCAAGAATACCAAAAATGGAAACCAAAGACATGAATCAATACTCCGAGATATGGTATAAAATACCCAATAAATGACATGATTAAATACTCCAAAGACATGGTAAAATACCCAACAAAACAATCCAACAATAATCAGAAACAAAGGACCAACAACAGACAACAACAACAGAAGACAGTTCACTGGAATCAAATTCCCAGTGAACTAGCGGAACACTTCAACGGAGCTCTACCTTCCGCCGGTCTCCTCCGCATGAAGGAGACGGCCTCCCTCAGCGGACCAGCGTCCTCCGCCCGAACCAACCGTCGCCACCTTGCGGAGCACCTAGGCGGGTTACATTGTGCCGCCAGGGTGTTCCGCAAGGCCAAACCCGAAACCCCTCCCAGAACAGTTTCTGCCCAGATCAAAATACAACTTCCAGAATGCAAAATCAGACCAAATACACCAACATTTCATCCAATTTAGAGTCCAAAAATAGGGAAATCCGTAACATCATTGATCATACAACACTAGGCAAAAGATCAAGATGAAATCCAACAAATACAACCAAGAAATAAGCTAACCAACAAGAAATTTCAGGATTTCCAACACCAAGAACATCATATATAGAATAGGAGAAGAAAATAGATTTTGATGGACATAGTGGTTACCTTTAGGAGCTTTTCCCAATCCAATCAAGCCTCAAGCTAGCTCTCTAAGCCCCACCTCCTTCTTGATCATCTTTTACCCAAAGAACCCCAAAAGAACATGTATAAGAATATGCAAAAAGACTAACAAAACCACCAAATGCAAGGTAGATTCTAGGCTAGATGCACTTACCCATTCCTAGACAAGCATAAAAGAGCAATCTTGACTTGGAAACTTGTAGGGAAATGAAGATCAATTTTTGGATGGAAAAATGAAGAGAAATGGCGTGAATAGTATGATGTAGGGAGGAGAAGGAGTGAAAACTTTTTAGGGGTTTTTGATCTTCAAAATATATACTAAGAATACATACAATATTTAGGGTGTAAGACATTAATATGAAGTGGGCTTAAGTTGCTTATAATATAATAGATGTAGGAATTAAATATATATTCAAGACTAGTAAGTTGGGCTAATGAATTCACCCCCTTACAATTAAATATAATAATTAGCCCATAAGATGTCTTAGAAACAATACATATATTATATAATATATGATCAAGAAATTGGGCTTGTAGGAATATTTAATTACAAAGGTTGTAAGGATCCAAATTGAATAAAAATCCCTTACAAGAATAAATTCAATTAATTGGGCTCTTGATTAGAATAATTAAATTAGGCTCAAGGAATATATATATATATATATATATATATATATATATATATATATATATATATATATATATATATATATATCAAATTGAAAGAACTAGCCCAATTGGAATTAATTTAATTGCCCAAAGAATTAATTAACGAACGAAAGGCTTGAACGAATTTACGGGGTGTTACACTCTACCCCCCTTAAAAGGAGCTTCGTCCCCGAAGCTTAAAGCTCGCGGGAACTTTGAAACAGAATGATTCAAAGGAAACAAAGATTCAACGGAAAATTGAAAAGATCGATTGCTCAACTAATCCTAAACTCAAAAACATATTAACATACAACTAAACTCATAACTTACCCAACCCAAACTAGCATGCAAGAACATAAACTAAACTACTTACCTAGACTACAGGGTTCTACTACAGAGCTAACACTAACGAGAAAACTAACAACTAACCTGGGTGGCCTCCCTGAGAAGAACTGCCTGGACCGTGGTGTGGATAAGGATAAGGGTACGGGTAAGGGTAAGGATACTGCTGCTGATAAGACGGCAGATACTCCGGTGGCACCTCAATACCAAGCATGTTCTCGATGAAGCCCAAGTGCTGGAAGTCGCGATCCACTCTTAGATCTAGCGAATCGAACCTCGCCTCAACCATACGCTGCATCTCCTGCAACTGTCGGAGTACGGGGCCAACTGGTGGCGTAGGAGCCAAGGGATCGTGCTGCTCCTTCCTTCGGTGCTCTCGGTCAGCCTCACCCACTGGTTCTTCTTCTTCGGCCTCTTCTTCAGACTCCTCATCTTCCTCATCACCACCTGCCTGCTCAGCCTACTGAGGCTCGACTAAACCTCGCAACCTCTTATGTGGAATGTGATAACGCTCGATCAGCTCTCTACTCTCGGCGGCTGGCATCCTACTCAACTCATGAGCGGTGATATACTCATTCCCCTCAACCTGAAACAGCCCAGAAAACTGCAAACTCAGCGCATTAAACGTGCTGTGAACCGGCTGCCTCGCCAACTCCCCGGTGACATTGACCCTCCTCTTTTGGAATAACCAACTCAAAACCATTCCATAAGGCCGGTTGCGCCTCTTAACTGTCTTGCAGAAGTCCATGTGCAAGATCATTAGAGTAGGCAAATCAAACTTCACCCGGTGCTTCAGAAAGTATGCAAAGGCACACTCTATGGCTGTAACCTGTCGGCTGTTGTTTCGGTTGGGCAACAGACTCTCCCCAACTAACAGAGTAAGAATCCTCTGCTCACCCGTCAGATTATGCTTATCGGGGCGAGTGTCTAAAGCAATATCCTCATTCTGCCCCAACATGTACCTCAGATAATCACGGAACCCCACCTCCTGTGTCTCCACCCACGCAGTACGCTCGTACTCATTAACACCTCCCAACGGTAAATTAAGCAATTTAGCCAACTTAGGTGGATCAAAAGAAATCCTTACGCCCTTCACTATCGAAGTGAGCACGGGCACTTGGTTAGTAGTCTTAACCTTCATGTTCTGATAGAACTGATGAACCAAGTTGGGGTACACAACATTCTCAATTCGCAAGAACACATTCAATAAACCTTGAAAATTAAGCATGTTCACAATCTCGGGCGAAAAGTGTAGCGGGTCAAGAGCTTTACCATCAATTATGTTGTAACGGATGTTGCTCGATCCTTCTCCTTCCTCGGCTTGATTTCTTCTCGACATTTTTGTTGTTGATGAGGCTCGAACTCAGGTTGCCGTGGAAGAACGGGAATGGTCGAAGATGCGGACCCTTGCGGACGACTTGCGGAAGAACTTGCGGACCTTGACGGCGGACGTGCGTGCGTTGTGCGCTGTCGACGGAGAAAGGTTGCGGATCTTGGTGGATGAAGTTCGCGGACCTCGCTGCTCTGCCGATCTGATGTTCGCGTGTTGTTTGCGGGAAGGGAAAAGAGGAAGCGGAAGACTGGAGCGGATGGTCTTAGGGTTATATCTCGCTGAAGATGCCTAAATGACGCATGTGCCCTTCCAACTTGCGGATTGGTCCAACGGGAAGCTGAACTCCGTTACGTTGCTCATCCTGCGCCTCGCGGAACACTTCGGCGGATCACTCTCTTCCGCTACCTACCTCCGCACGTACACACGGTACACCTCCACGGACACCCCTGTTCCGTTCTTCCCCACCGCGCCGTTACTGCTACTGGCCTTTAGAACTAAATAGAAACTTGCGCTCAAAACACTACGAGACATGGTAGTTGGATGGCGTGGTTCCCTTGCTGCTAGGCGTTAGGCGCGGGTTCGAGACCCCTTGTGAACATTGGCTAGGTCCTTAGGCTCTTTTCCCTTTTCTTTGCGTTTTGTTCCTTTGCTTTGACTTCACGAACTTCCTAACCACTTGTAATACGATCGGGTCTTCAAACTTCTTAACGAAACGCGTCTTAAAACTTTCTAACTAACGAGGGGTCGCCTATGGTTCACTTAACGGTTCGACTAACTACAAACACTTAACGAAAGACTCGGAAAGCACTTAAACCACTTATTTAAAGATTAAGCTCGAAAGTTACCTTCTTCAAGCCCGTTTGCTTCAGCCTGGGTGCGACCCATCACGAAAATCTTCCTTTGCTGCGGCCCCGCCTGCTGCCCTCGGCCTCCACTCGGCCGGCTACCTCCACTACCCTCGGCCTCTCGGGAGGGTCGGGTCGCTGCTAGGGCTCCCTGAGCCGCGCTCGGTCGAGACTGAGGTGGTCCTCCCTTCTTTGCTGTGCACTCATAGGCCCGATGTCCTCGCAACCCGCAGCTGTAGCACTCCACTAACCTCCCCTCGCAGTCGCGTCCAGGGTGATCCCTCTCACAGCGTCTGCAGTCGAAGCGTCGAGGGCGCGCTCCATTGCCCCCTGAACCCTGCCCAAGGCTAGAGCGAGATCCACCGCCGTGACTAACACCTCCTCGCTGAAAGCCAGCTCTCATCCCGGAGCTCCCGGGCCTATACCTCTTGGAATCTGAAGCTCCACCCTACGCTGGCCGCTTAGAGCGGTCCTGGATCCCCTGACGGATAGTCAGCACACGGTAATGGTCAGCGGCGCTGCTGTAGGCCTCACTCAGCGTCTGAAACTTGAATACGACCAAGGCCATACGCGTATCCAAGTTCAACCCAGCCACTAACCGCTCAATCCGGGTCTCCTCGGTCGGGGCTAACGTCGGCGCGAACCGAGCCAACTCCAAGAAGCGTCGGTGGTACTCCTACACCGTCCTCGACCCCTGCTTGAGGTGTAAGAACTCCTCCTGCATCGCCGCCTTGACGTGTGCTGGATAGAAGCGAGCTCTCAGCCGATCCTTGAATGTCTCCCATCCAAAGTCGGGCTCCTGGCGCATCGTTGGGCCGCCGTGGACTCACCTTAAGTCAGCCTCCTCCTTCAGGTAAAAGCTCATCATCTCGACCTGGCGACCTGGTGGGCACTCTACCACCTCGAGGATCTTGTCAAGCGCCCGGATCCACTCCTCCAAGATCACGGGGTCCTCCTCTCTAGCGAAGAAGGGTGGGTGCTGCCCTGCCACCCTCCGAACCAAGTCTGGCTGCCCGCGCTGGTTGTTCTGAACCATCGCGTTCCCGAGGAGCTGTGTGATCTGTGTCAGCTGCTGGAGGTTCTGCATCAGCTGCTCTGCATAGGGCACCTCCGGGTAGTCCTCGCGTCGTCGTGGCGGCACCATACTCGCTAGAAGAGGGGGATACTAACAGAAGACGAACAGAACACTGCGGTCGGCCTTAACCAAACACGCAAGAAAGCAAGTGAGAACGAGCTCACAGCAAGCAAACAACAAACAACCTGCAAACATAAACAAAAGCAAGTAAACGAGTCCTCACCGCGCGGCCTAGAATTCACACATCTTAGAATTTTAAACATCTTAATTTCTACTGATCAAGTCCTAGAGTCTCAGATTACAACCCTAGGATCTCTACTCAGACCTCAACACAGGCTCTGATACCAACTGTGACACCCCAACCTCACACGGGCTAAGATAGATAAAACTTAACACAACAGCTGCCTATCTCAACCAACAAACATAACATAGCGGAAGCGAATTTAAAACTTAAGGGCGTCATGCCACATCTAGGTATAAACACAGCCTAGATGCACAGGCTAAACATAAGAACGAACTAAGCTGTCATATATAAACTGAAATAAATCCTCAATCCATAGTCAACAAAACTCAAGCACTAGTCAAAAGTATATAATATCTCAAAAGGCACACAGGCCCAAAACCAATGTCTAAACATCTTCAAACTAGTCTAAGCGTCCTCATAGATAAGCATCTAACGCGCTCGCGCTCAGACTACTCCATACCTGGAAAACACGCAAAGAACCATTAGCAAAAGAATGCTAAGCAACCACCATTCACACCCGCAAGGAGATATAGATATACATAAGCTTATAAATAGGTTTACACACCCATATAGAATATAAACACCAACAAACGGTTCAATAGTTCAAACCGATACTCAACAACAATAGCTGAACGAATCAATAACCAAGACTCAGTCAAACAAAGCCAAATACACCAACATTTCATCCAATTTAGAGTCCAAAAATAGGGAAATCCGTAACATCATTGATCATACAACACAAGGCAAAAGATCAAGATGAAATCCAACAAATACAACCAAGAAATAAGCTAACCAACAAGAAATTTCAGGATTTCCAACACCAAGAACATCATGTATAGAATAGGAGAAGAAAATAGATTTTGATGGACATAGTGGTTACCTTTAGGAGCTTTTCCCAATCCAATCAAGCCTCAAGCTAGCTCTCTAAGCCCCACCTCCTTCTTGATCATCTTTTACCCAAAGAACCCCAAAAGAACATGTATAAGAATATGCAAAAAGACTAATAAAACCACCAAATGCAAGGTAGATTCTAGGCTAGATGCACTTACCCACTCCTAGACAAGCATAAAAGAGCAATCTTGACTTGGAAACTTGTAGGGAAATGAAGATCAATTTTTGGATGGAAAAATGAAGAGAAATGGCGTGAATAGTATGATGAAGGGAGGAGAAGGAGTGAAAACTTTTTAGGGGTTTTTTATCTTCAAAATATATACTACGAATACATACAATATTTAGGGTGTAAGACATTAATATGAAGTGGGCTTAAGTTGCTTATAATATAATAGATGTAGGAATTAAATATATATTCAAGACTAGTAAGTTGGGCTAATGAATTCACCCCCTTACAATTAAATATAATAATTAGCCCATAAGATGTCTTAGAAACAATACATATATTATATAATATATGATCAAGAAATTGGGCTTGTAGGAATATTTAATTACAAAGGTTGTAAGGATCCAAATTGAATAAAAATCCCTTACAAGAATAAATTCAATTAATTGGGCTCTTGAAGAGAATAATTAAATTAGGCTCAAGGAATATATATATATATATATATATATATATATATATATATATATATATATATATATATATATCAAATTGAAAGAACTAGCCCAATTGGAATTAATTTAATTGCCCAAAGAATTAATTAACGAACGAAAGGCTTGAACGAATTTACGGGGTGTTACAGCTAGACTGCATCTGATAAGAAACACAATGAAGTGTAGTTAGCACGACGGCTAAGTAAGAAAATCAATTGTCACTTAAGCGTAGACAAAGGTTTTTAAAATATGATATCAATACAAAAGCTTATAGAGTTTTTACCCATACTTTGGAAGTTTACCTGAAATCAAACAATCCAAAGGTAGCATAACAGCATATATTTAAAGGAAATTACATAGAATTTTCCTTCACAACAACAATAATGATATAACCATCATTTCAAATTATATTCTCCTATATCTTAGACAAGTTCATAAACTTTCCATTTTCAAGAATTTCACCCCTTTTTCAATTAGAACCGCAGCTCTAATTCTTTTAATTATCTGAACCGCAGCTCAGTATACCATTCATCACTTTAATTAGAACCGCAGCTCTAATTCTCTGAATCATCTGAACCGCAGCTCAGTATAACATTCATCTCTTTAATTAATTACTTAGTTTCCCCCTGGATAAACATGAGACATTCTTTTTAACATTTCTCGATTCCCCTTCTTAAACCTTGGGCCATGGCATGCTCCAGCCTTCCCTGTAGGTCTCCTTATCCCAACCTCGGGCCATGGCACTCCAGCCCTCCCGTAGGTCCAACCTTATTCCAACCCTGGGTCATGGCAGTTAAGCCCTCCCGTAGGTTCCCACCTTGTTCCAACCCCGGGCCATGGCAGTTAAGCCCTCCCGTAGGTCCCTTTCTCAAATTCTCATATCCAGAAACTAAGATTTTCCAAAACTTTCTTTCATGTACGTAATTAGTATTTTCTTTTCATTTCTCAAAATATTTACATCAACCAAAAATCAAGATGAATTGCCCATAAATCTTCAAATATTATAACACAAGCATACTTAACCATTTAACCGAAAATAATACCGTGGAAAACAATTTAAACATAGTTTGAAACCATACCCAAATTTTCTGAAAAATAAAACTGGACCGAACATTCTGGTCGCCTGTGGACGCATGGTGGACGCGCGTCCACCTTGGCGTCCACACCTACGGCCTTTTCTCGTATTTTCCGAAAATCACTAGACGTCAGTGGACGCACGGTGGACGCGCGTCCACTGGGGCGTCCACTCCTACGGCGTGTCTCCAAAAATACTGGACGTCAGTGGACGCACGGTGGACGCGCGTCCACTGGGGCGTCCACTCATACGGCATGAAATTTCTGGGCAGCAAAATAGTGCAAAAACGTCTATTTTTCAACCTTTTTCGAGATATTAATATATATAGGAATAAATATAGTATATACATGCATGCATACGTTAAAGTCATGCATATCAAGAGTAATACAAAGCTCAAACATATATTTTTACATAGAAATTAACTAAGAAGTTAAAGCTTAATACATAGTTTTTCATAGTAAATTCTAACTCCATAATACATATACCTATACAATTGTCCATTTTCAAGTGACTAGCCAACTTAAGGAATTTCCTTACCCTTTTAGAAGCTTTAGAACCGAAGCAAGTGTTGAAGTCCCTTATTCCCAAAAATCCACCGAAGATCCTAACAATTTCATCATAAAAATAACATTCTCAAGGGTTCTTAATTTATGATTAAATCTTAGAAAGAGTTCTAACTCATTAAACCAAATATTTCCATATCTTACCTAGTGTTGAAGAGCTTGAAGGTTTTTGGCTATGGAGTTTCCTTTGATCAACAATGGAGATGAATAATTATGATCTACCTTCTCTCTCCTCTCCTTATAATTTTCGGCCAAGGGGAGAAAGACTCACAAATCTTGGAGACTAAGTTTAACAAGATCTTATCCAAAAGAAATCATTATTTTAATTTAGGATATTTTTGAAGAATGAATTTCCTAGACAGTTAGGGATTAAATCAGATAAATCTTTGGTGGAAAATAGCTTAATTCGAGAAATTCTTAATACCAAAATTATTCTAAAATTAATCCCGATATGAATCACCCCAAATTACGAATTTTTCAGTACATCGCGAAATTTAGCGGTTCGCAGGCTCGTAACAAGTTCCATCCTTATAACTCATCTAGTATCAATCTTAACTAAGTAGAATGTTCATAACTAATCACCTTATGCAATATAATCCAATCCATTTCTTATGGAAATTCGAACCAAATATGTGTTCCTAAAATTTTCACGGTTCGTGCCTGGTACGTAGATCGTAACTTATTAATAACTATTCTAAAAAAAAATTCTCTGAAAGTACCAGGGTTCATTTCATAAATATTATATATAAAAAATATATATATTTATTCCTCGAACTCAAAAATTATCGGAATAGTGTGAGGGGTTACATTATGATTTGAAAATATGAGTATTATTTTCAAGAAATTCCTATATTTGAGTCTTATACCTATACTTTTGAAAACTACTTGGTTGATAAACCTCGTATATATTTGAGAAATATGTTTGAGGAGGCTATCTATTTTGAAAAAAATATATGTTCTGAAAATCTATATTTTTAAGAGATGTTCAACTATTGGTGATATTATGGAGTTAAGAGAGAACTCATATTTTAAAAGGGTATTGTTTTGAGAAAATCATATGTACCAAAATTTATATATTTTTGAGAGATTTCCTTGATTTTGATAAATCTCGTACATATTTAGAGAATTAAATATTTCAGGAATCCATAACTTTGGAAAATCATATTTGATGAGAAACCTACTACTTTTGTGAAAGATTTATGATTTGAAAGCCTATGTTTGGGAACTATATGATATTTGATATTATAAAGTTTAGTGAGAACGTCTATTTTAAGAAATGATATTATGATAGCTTATGGGCAAAACGATGGATAAATATATTATTTTGGAGGATACGATTGTAAAAATATATTACTTTGGAGGATATGTTTATAAAAATGTATTTTTGGAGGATATGGTATTAATGTACTATTTTGAAGGATATGAGGAATTGTGGGTTGAGAACGCTATTTGTTTTGTGGAGTATTCAGTAGAAATCATCCTGAATACTAAGACTATATGTCCTGTTTGTTTTAGGTGTATCCGATAGAAATCATCCTCGATACTTGGACTGCGAGTCCTTTATTTGAGGAGTAGCCTGGTAGAAAACATCTTGGGTTATTAGGGCTAGTTACTACCCTCTAAGCCTGGAAACCCCTTTGGGGGTGTGCACACTGAAGGTTTTAGTCTTGTTTTCCACGAAAGAGGAAATTTGCAAAGTTTTCGGTAGAGTGGATTACCGTTCACTAGGGTTTCACTAAGTTGATGTCCTTATGCCCCTTTCACTTTTGGTAGGGTATGGATTTTTTAGGAGTGTTTAGTAGAGGGTTACTGTTTACTAGGGCTTCACTAAGATGATGTTCCTGCCCTACTTGTGAGATCTGAGTTCCTCCATATCTATATTATACTTGGAAATATCTTGAGAAATATGATTTGAGTTCCTCCATGTTTGTAAATATTTCCATGATCTTTGAGTAAGATGTTTTGTATTCCTCCATATTTATATCTTGAAATGATCAGTGGATAAACAATGCCACATATTGAGAATTAATGATTACTCTTGATATCCTCCCTACTTATATATTTTGGAAAATGATTGTTGGAAAGGTATATACTTTGAGAGTGACTATATTTTGAAAAGTATTTGAATGCTATTCTTTTGAGAAGTTTATTATCCTTATATGAAATGTGGAACTATGTTTTTAAGTGAGAAATGGTTTAGCCTTAATGCCTATCTTATCCTGTAAAACTATTTTGATCGAAGTATATTTTTGGGAGAAAATTATATTTCTAGAGAAAAGTATTTATCTATGGAGAAATGATGTAATTTTGGAGAAACCTTTATTTCTACGTAGTGTTCAGTAAGAGAGATTAAGGTCCGCTTGGGCTATACTACTAATTGGGCTTGGAATTTCTTTGGTTGTGTGTATCATTATAGGTTGGGATCCAGTTTCCAAATTGGTTGAGTGATAGTCACTAGAAAATATCCCGACTACTTGGATCACATACTACCTAGAGGCTTGGAATCTCTTAAGGGTATGTACTTAAAGTTTTAGTCCAGTTTTCAAGTAGATTTAAAAAAGATTACTTTCCATACATAAATATTAACTCTACATACTCTTATATATAAGTATATGGATTTCAGAAAAGGAAAAAGTATATCTCTACGTATATTTTAAATAATTGGTTCTACTTGTTGGTTGATATGTGAATGAATAGTATTCTTTTGAAGGGTGTGTGAGTACCCTTTTTGTGATCTTTCCAAATTGTAAAGTCTTGGGGTAAAATAATTTGGAAGTTGTTTTGCAAATGTTTATTAAGTTTTTGACTAGCATTTTAAGGTATGATCCTCACAAAGTATGAAAATCTATATTTTTGAAGTATAACTTATTTTCAAAATAAAAATTATATTTTATGTGGCGTAGTAAGTCTTAGCATTTTATGCTAACTTTGTGTTTTATGTCTTTTAAACTTTGTTGTTTCCAGGATTGGAGTAAATGGTTGATATCGAGAGCTCGTGGTAGTGGTTGTAGATTCCCCTATAGTAACCCTTTTATAGACTTTATCTTTCTAGACTTTAGTATTGTTATTTTGGATAATTGTAGTTAAACTTGATGTTGGGTCTTGTATAACTTTGGCTAGCCTGTGCGCTTGGGCCTAGATGGTTGCCCAAATGTGGCGGTAATGCCCCCTTTGTTTCGGTTTTATTTTGCTTTCGCATCAAAACTCTATTTTCAAGTAAATAAAATACCTTTTTTTATTAAATATTCTAATTTTTTAAAATGGGGGTGTTACAAGTTGGTATCAGAGCCTAGAGTTATAAGAACCTAAGTTAGAGGAACTTGATTATAGAAGCCTAAGATTTGTGGACTCCTTAGGGAAACGCGGTGATATTGTGAGTTATTGTGCCTGTTTATTTTTTTTTTCGAAAGGTATTGTGCCTATTTATTGGTTGTAAGCTTATAAATTGTGATTTGCTGTTATTTGAATTGTGGTTATTGCACGCTGAAGGTGTTCATCTTTCTGGTGAGTTCCTGTCTACTAGAAAAGCGGTTGTTTCATTTTCGGATTTATTATTGACTTGAATAAAAATAGAAAGGTAACTTGGAGTGACTATGTACTTTGAAGTTCTATGCTCAAGAAAGTTAGTTGGATTTAATGATCTTATTAAGACTAAAGTATTTCAGAGTTCTATAGGAAAAATGTTAACCTAGATGATATCTATTGAAGTTTGACTATGTGTTTGTTGGAAGATCACTAATTTGAGGAAAATGCTTGAAATTTGTGATTTTAGGACTCGAGTCAAGAATGGTAAAAGTTAGATTATTTGGAGTTCACACCTTTAATTTACTGAGTTTTATCGCTTAGAGCGAGTTTTCTTGTGAGGTCAAGTTTCTTGTTTTCCTTGTGAGGCTAAAACCTCTCGTTAGTTAAATCCCTTCTATTGAAGTTACCTTTTCATCCTCACCTGGTTTTGTTCTCAAAATGATTTTAGCTTCGGGGATGAAGCTTCTCTTAAGAGAATAGATTGTAATACCCCGTTAGTTTAAACAATATTATTTTAGTGCAAATACTCTCAAAATAAATTTTTTTTTATTTTTTAGAGTCCTAAATATTTTATCATTAATGCTTTTGAAACCAAACATTTCGCTACGAAATTTGAATAAATTATTTTACTACATGGCTTATGATTTTTAGTAACTCGATATTATGTCATATTATGAAATCCAAAATCTATTTGAGACTAGCCTATTAACATAATTATCAATCATTATTGTGTGGAACATGGTCCACACAACTATGTGGACCATACTATCAAATAATGTACATTCAGTATAAAAATAATGTACTTTTAGTATATTAAAAATGTACATTGTATTCAGGAGATGTACATTATTTGTGTACTTAATGTACATTATACATATTGTATAATGTACATTAAGTACACAAATAATGTACATTTAGTATATTAAAAATGCATTTTCTGTTATGGTCCACACAGCACTATGTGGATCATGGTCCACACAATAATTTGCCCATAATTATTATAGGGCCCTAGGCCCATACCATTTTATTTTCAAGCCTAATAATCTTTCATAAGCCTAATTTCTCTAAGCCCAATACCTAAACCCATTAAACAAAGATCTTCTACCCTAAAATAATCTTGAACCCTACCTATATTTATTATGTATGAAATAAAATTTCTCTCTACTTCAAGAATTTAAATGCAAAAATGCCATTATCTAATCAATCATATAGAAAAAAATTAATATTTTAAAATATAGTAAATACCAGTTGGGGTCCTCTAAATATAATGTTACCGCCACGTTTAGTCCAAAACTTTCAATTTAACCACTCATAGTTGATTCAAATTTAACCACATGTTATCCTTCCATTAGTTTATCCGGCCCATCCTACTGAAGATCCATTAAAAGTACCAATTGGGTTAATCACAAGGTCTAAGTCCAAACAATTAAGACAACAGGTCTAAGTCCAAACAATAAAGAGTTATCCAAGTCAAGCCTAATTGCGAAAGATGAAGAAGAACTCAAGGTTGTTTAAGTTTTGATTGCGGTCTAAGTCCAAACAATTAAGACGAGTTATCCAAGTCAAGCTTAACTGCGAAAGATGAAGAAAAACTCAAGGTTGTTTAAGTTTTGATTGATGGTGGAAATCCCAGTCAAGCCTAATTACGAAAGATGAAGAAGAACTCAAGGTTGTTTGTAGTTGTTTAAGTTTTGATTTTGGGATAGCTACTTTCTCAACCTGTAGCACAAAGAGTCAACAGTCAACAGTCGCCTCCACTGAGGCTTGAACCCACTCCCATCCATGTGGGAGTGTATACCGGGTGCCGCTAGACTACAAGGTCTTTGGCCATCTATCATTAGTTAAAATGTTTAGAATGAGAGAAAACCCACTATTTTTGTATTTAGAAATGATTCCTTAAATCCTATTAATTTCTAAATAGGACTATCTTTACTTATTGCTTTCTAGATTAGGTTTAAGACTCTTTTACCCATTGTATTTAGAACAACAATGCCGCCCCTCAACCTATAAATAGGGCTTGGGCATAGAAGCTTTGGAATAACTTTTCATTCAATAAAACTCTTAAGTTTTTTCTTTATAATTGTGTAAGAAACCTTATTGCTAATTATGGACTCAATTAGTGGCTAGCTCGTGTACTCGACTAGTAATTGATTCGTGGACTCTAATCATTCTTTATCTCTTCAACTTTAGATTTAGGTTTGTGGACTCGTTCTTCAATTGAAGAAAACTAGATCCGACTTTAGTTGATTGAAGATTGCATCATCAAGATACTTGAAGCTACTACGGGATTCTTCCAAGTCTTTGATGATTCGGGACTAAGGGTTTCACATGAGGTCTAAGATATTTTGATCCATCTCTATCCTTGCATTGAGAGCTATCTCGGGACAATACTCTATTTTATTTGAACCTAGAACTAGGTTCATATCATTACGACCAACGATGATTAAAACTTTCAAAGTTGAAGGACTGTTGGTGGTTAACTTGAAAGTTGAAGGACCATGAGTGGTTAAATTTGAAAGTTAAAGGACCACCGGTGATTAAATTAAAAGTTTATATATGACCAAAGGTGGTGATGCCACTATACTCGGATGACTCTAACTGGTATTAACTCTTTCAAAATATCAATGATAGTTTACATTATGAATAGTTCACATATAACGACAATCGAGGTCCCAATCATATACACAATGAAAACTTATGTATTTGTACGCTAAAACTTCATTGCACAACTATTTAATTATTCTTCACCAACATCATTAACCTTATTATAATCACTCACTTATAACAAAAAAATAATTCAAGTTTTACTAACTCATCAATATCACATTAAATAATCTTAATTTATGTTAGGGAAAAGGGTTTGAACTTTACACAATAAAACAATTAGGCTCCTGAACTTTTAAAATGTGTAAATAAACCCTCAAACTTATTAAAATCGGTCAAATAAATATAGAAAAAAATGATTTAAAACAATTTGTTAGGAACATTTGTATTTTTGATTTTGATGATACCAAAAGATAGGAATTTTAGTCCCCTATTTTATTTCATCTTTTGGACTTGGGAACTCTGTTCTCCAACTCTAATATTCCGAATGATTAACCCGAGAAGTTACGTTTCGAATAAGACAATACAGTCCAAATACTTACCCAAATGGCTACGTTTCAGACAACCAAGATAAAACTTCGAAGAATTGAAGTTTAGAAGAGTTCGAGACGAAGAGACAAAGAGTTGAAGATTTCAAGACTGAAAGGTTGCAAAGGCCAAAAGGTGGAAATGACTACCTTTCTAGTAAGAGTAGAAATGAATCGTAATGACAACCATTCGTGACCGAAAGTACCAAAGTGTTAAGGTTTGAAACATTAACTCGAATAGTGTCAGTTAACCATTAGGAAAGAACTGCTCAAAACTTTCTCTGAGAAAACAGTTCAAAAGCTTAAAACACTAGTGCTTTATGAGTAAATGTGACCAAGGCAAAGTGAGTCCTAGGTTCACAACTCAAGAAGGATTTTCCTTAAAAAGCCTAGATATTTGTGTAGAGCTAAAAGAAATATTTAACCCCTAAAGGGTGGTCTAACGACTAGAAAGTCTGACACTCAATAGTACCCTCTAGATTACTCACTGGTAATTACACGCTAGACAATAGTCGTTTGTAATGGATTTCCCTCCAACGGACACATTTCTAAACACCAATAAATAGCTTCATTCAAACCAAAAAAAGGTGTAGGTCTATTGAAGTAAAAATTACAAGTTATTCAAGCGTTCTTAATAAGCTCAAAGTAAGACGAGTGAAAGAGATTTAAAAGTTAAAAAGCTATATCCATATTTAGAGGCTTGGGTTGCTTAAAGGAGAAAATCAAGTTCATCATCAAAGCCAAGTCTTCTAGTTAGAGAATGAAAGAAACCTTTTCTTTTAACCTTTGTAACTCTACCCGAGTAGAAATAAAAAGAGGCGGAGTAAACTCGGTGTTGAGTCGAAAAACCTTAGAAGTTCAAGGTCGGCTTAGTGTTCAAGGCTTGGATGTTCTCTTTGTACTAAAGAATTAGGGCAAACCTCCTTAGGTGTTTTAAGGAGAAGAGTGGAGTAGGTTGGGATTAAGCCAAACCACTATAAAAATCTCTCTATCTCTACATTTACTTTACTACATATATTCATACTCAAACACACAAAAACCATAACTTTCTAAAAGAACAAAATTGCGTGCAAACTAATTAAAAAGCGTTAACAATATATTTCCGTTAAGTATTCTTTATTAAGTTGATGGCAATGTGTGTTCAAATCGTGTTTTGTTAAAATTGTGTTCAAGGAATCCTGCATGGCTGCGCTAGCTTAGTTGGTTTGCCCGATCATCTTAATGCCTTGCTTCAGCGGCAGTGTGAGGTTTGAATCCAACTAGGAACCTGGGTGGGTCTTCGGGAGACCTTGAGCAATCAAAGGTGATGAAGGCCCCTTGTGCGGATCGAAAAGTGTATAGGGCAAGGGGTGGGAACTTGGGGAGGGACTGACGGGACAACTCACGATTTACCTCCTTTATTGGCTCTTGGGCAAGGATTCTGGAGGCTTAGGATTAGTTTGGCGTAAGCTGGGAAACTTAATGTATTTTAAAAAAAAAAATTGTGTCCAAGGGAATTTTACATTACCCCAGAGATGTGAAGGAACAAATCTTATGTGGTGGTAATCCGGCATTCTTAGAGAATATAACATAAGTTAAACCAAAGACATGGAATGTAATATTCCTATGCTACATTATTTAAGGAATGCCAGATTCCGTGAACCAAATAATTATGTTGTGATTGTGACAATGGCAACATTAAAATTCTACATAAAATACTTTGGGAGTATTTGGAAAATAACTGATCAACTATTTTCTATCTGATTACCAACTCAAGTCAATCATCCAAAATTGACATTTCGTAACAAACTGATGAAATCAACGGTGACGGGACACTACTACGTTTTAGGGTGGCATTTTGGAAAAATACATAATTGTTTTCACCCAAACGCTCATAGCAACAACATCTCTAAAATTTAATAAGAGTTAATGATGTTAGTTTTATCTGGAATACAAATTGTATCGGTGTTATAAGTTGTATTTTTTCATTATACAAATCATTTTTAATATTTTCAGATGGTCAAAACAACTAACATAATCAACTATCAAGAATCAGTTAATTGTGAAACACTCCCTTTATGTAATGGGAGTGATGTATATACTATAATATAATGAACAAATGAATGACAGAATCCCGAGTTTATGTTTGAGAGTAGCCTATTTCTGGTAAAAGAAAAGACCACAAACGAAATACAGAATGGAAGCTAGAAAATGAATATCATCATCAGTGTGACTATATATGTTCAAAATGAATCTTATTGTTTTAAGGCCAATGGCTGGCCTTTACAGCTTTGAATTCTGTTGATCTATCTACCCTAGACGTACAACTAGTGGTACTATAATGTTGTCAACACTGTACTGTCCCCTTTCAAGTAACCTAGCTAAACCAAATTAAATGTAGTAAGTTGAAGAATAATACACAGTTAATTAGCAGGCCAGAAATTGATTGGTATAGTAACACATGATCGATCATGAAATGACAGAAAAGAAGCTAAGGTAGTTGTAGTGTGAGGCATGGCAACAAATTAAATTAAAGGCAGGCAGGCAGGGTGCCTGCATGCCTAACTTAATTACTGAATTGCATAAGTGAGTGTCTGCACTTCCTTGGGGCGCCACATTGTCTTCTTGACGCAGAGCAGTCCTTCCTTGTCCCTTGAATATGTCATGCGAATCTCGTAGTGCATAGACCTCATCATCGATTGCAGTTCAGCTATAACAACCAAACTGTCACGGACTATGAGCTTTCCTTCGGGTCTCAAGATCCTATCAACCTCTGCAACCAAAGCTGCTAAGCCGCACTTGTTTTTAATCTTGGAGAAGAGGTGATCAGCATGGAGAAGATCATAAGATCTGGGGTATGTGCTGAATGATTCACACCAGTCGTGATACATTCCAAACAGACCTCTCTCATAAACTACGGGTAGCGTGTCAGGAGCATCTATTGAAATAACGTTCATAACCCATACGTTCAACTCCTTGAGAGCTGCTGCAAATCTGTACAATATATATATAATTCACAACCCTACCTAAGTATATATAATTAATTATTATAACTTGTATACATACATACCCTCCATAGATGGCACGCATATCCATGACATTCCGAACAGTAGACCAGTCTATTCCCAATCCATTGAGGTAAGTCTTGGTCACCACTCGTTTCCAGTGTTGATAATCAACAGCGAAATCCTCTGGTGCTGGTTTCCCATACACACCTGTCTGGGAACTCAGTAACCAATAAGGAGATTTCTCCAACCTAGCAGGCCACACTTGTGGCCACTTAGACCCCCGTTGTGATGGGCTGGTAGGCACTTTGTGCATGCAAGATTGTAAATTCACATTCCTAAACAAATCAAATCATACTATACATGAGATGGATCGGAGATTATATTATTATATTGTATGATGGATAGGTTTTGCACCCCAGGCCATTATCCCAATTAAACTGCAAATTAAAGTTAATTAGTAAAAATAAAGAATACCGGCCCCCACAGGCCGGCCATACCATACCAGGCTGCATCGGGATCATCGGATTGGTGGCAGAGTGGAGGGTCATCTTGTGGTCTTTGTTCATAGCACGCATTGGAAGAAGGCTTTCTATATATGGCAATACCTACTTTATTAAGTCTATCCTTAGTAACTGAAACTAAATCCCAGCACATTGACTTGGTCAGATTCGTCATCGCTGCCAGCCAGCCAGCCAATCAAATTAGCACACAGTACACTTGGTTATTATCATATGATTTGGAGAAGACCGACAGACAGACAGACAGTAGGTATACATACCTTCCCAGATCCTAGAATCCTCCTGATTTTTGCGGTAGACTGGTGTAGCAGACCACACAAAGTAACCACCAGGACGGAGCATACGATTCAGCTCCAACGCAAGTTTCCCACCTAGATACAATTTAGAAGCTAAGAAAACATATATCACCTACCTCTAGTCTGAACTGAGAAGGTAAGCTATATATGGATATATATAATAGAATTGAATAGCTATGTACCTTCAATATGCCAGGGCACCCTACACCGTGCACAATGGACAACATCAAAGACTCTACCAGGGAAGGGGAGTCTCTTTGTACCCATGACAGCAGATAAAGCAGGAATACCCCTTTCCAGTGCAAACTGAACCTGAGCTTCGTGCTCATCTTTGGGAGCAAATGACATAGTCAACACATCTCTATCAAAAAGATAGCCTCCAAAGCTCGCAACCCCACACCCAACATCTAATACAACACGTGTACGTTTTCCCCATGCAATCTCAGGCACAGACTACATTAATCATATAATATATATATCCAAGTAATTAAGCAAGCTAAGCATCAGCCTGTGATCAGGTGTTGAAATTAAACATGGAATTCGGGATTATTAAATAAATGGTTAGTTAGTTATGTTGGTGCTAACCTTCTGTATAGTATCAATATAATGAAGAGCACCATGTGTAAACTGAGTTCCGCCACCAGGGAAGGTAAGGTATTCACCATTAGCCTTCACCCAATTTTGATGTCCCTTAAAATCTGCAAGCTTGGTGTGTGGAACATTACGGTACCAAATCTGCAAATCAAGGATGGATGGATGGATAATAGATAAGAGTGAAATAAATTAAAGCTAGCTAGCTAAACTCTACTTATTCTGATCTCTTGATTGAATTGGCAAATTAAATTAATTAATTACCTTTTCCCTACTTGTAGGCCACTTAATTGAGCGTTGATATCCTTTGGGAAGTGGAACAACGCAAGTGGGCGGATCATTTGGACAGTGTCTCTCCCTGTGTTCATAATGCTTAGTAGTTCTGAGCTTCTTAATGGCTTCCAGATTATCAAGGCAAGGGATGTAATCACACCCAGCACTCACATTACACACTTTCCAGCTATACCCATTTCCTTTATTATTATCTAATTTTAAAGACTTTTCTGCTAACTTTTCCTTCTTTGACTGCATTGCCTGGGTTGAAAATACCCCATTTTGTGTGTTTGTTTCGTTCAAAAGCTCAGACTGAGCCACTGAAGGAAACACTTCACTCAAAGGCTCTTTATTCTCACCAGAACCTTTGCCCTCTATTTTTAAATTTCCCTGCTTGTCACCATTTGTCACATCACTAGCTGCTTTATCCTTCTCACTAGAACCTGACGGGAGGGGAGATTGAACCGGAGAAGTGTTATCTTGAGTCTCAACAGTAGAACCTTTTTTATTCTCTGTCATGTCCTCTATTTTTAAATTTCCCTTGTCACCGAAAGCTTCATCCAAAGACACCTTTTCACCAGAACCTTCATATACATCTGATGGGAGTGGAGATTGAACCGGAGAACCTTTTTTATTCTCTCTCATGTCCTCTATTTTAAAATTTCCCTTCTCACCAGAAGCTTCATCTACTTTTGGTACATCTGATGGGAGTGGGGATTGAACCGGAGCACTGTTATCTTGAGTCTCACCTGCAGAACCTTCTTGGAATTGGTCCTTTTTATTATCATCCACCTTCTCTTCTATTTCACCATTTTCCTTATCTTTCATTTCTTCTGGTTTCTTTTCAGCATCATTGAATTTGTTGACATCCGAGACTTGTTCTCTTTCATTTTTATCTCCTGTTTCAGCAGCATCTTTATCCTCTCCCTTGGGTGGTTCTTCAATTTCCACATTATCTGACACACCACCCTTATAAGATTCTTCATCTTCCTTGGGTTTCTCTTCAATCACCTCTTGGCTGGTTTTTGCATCTTCGGTACTAGTTGTATTCTTTTCCTCCGGAATTACAGTGTTTTCATCAACAGGTAAGTTATCCTTGAATGAGTTTGGCTTGGCCTCATCACTCTGGGACGGTTTTGACTTGGCCTCATCACCTGAACTAGTAGTAGCATTCTCAAATGGCTTTGGCTTTGACTTGGCGGCTTCATCATCACCTGAACTATTCTCGTCACTAGAATTGTTGCTCTCAAAGCTGCTACTGCTACTACTACTGCTTTCGAATGGTTTTGACTTGACCTCATCGTCACCTGAGCTATTCTCGTCGTCAGTAGCATTATTTTTAGTATTGTTGCTGTCACTGCTACTGCTACTGTCGAATGGTTTTGACTTTGGCTCATCACCTGAACTAGTACTCATCATCTCGCCACTTGCTGCATTGCTGCTCTCATCCATTTGTGTCTTCAATTCGCTCATGCTCTCCTGAGAAGCCACGTCGTCCGTATTTTGTACAGGAACAACAGATGATGATGTCATCATCCACACCCCAACTAAGCATAGGGCTACGAAAACCACTATAGTCGCCGTTGAGCAATAACTAGACGATGATGATTTCTTATCATCAAGCCTAGAGTATCTCCCTAACGCCATTTTATTTTTTCAATGAGAATTTTACCAAGCCTTTCAATTCAACACTACTTTTGCATGTAATATAGAATATACTTCTGTCTGAATCTATTTGCACCAAATCTCCTTGCTGCTTATGTCTTCAATGCAATACATGCTGCAATACATTATTCTGTCATGATGACTAATACAACCATAACCCGTATCATATATATATATATATATATATATATATATATATAGATATAAACACGCGTATGTGCACATACTGCATGGATGCAGCTAATTAAACAACACAAACAATGCCGGCCCCTCTGTGTTTACTACATTTCATTAATTCAGTTTCCATATATAGATGTTAAATAATTAAACCACAAGAATAACATTCTAACCAAATATTGGGACAAACAATCTGTCACCATGGAAACTTAAAATAAACTTTAGATAAAGGACAAAAGGCTAAGGCTTCTTTCTTGAAACGTACAGCATCAACTACATATAAATGCATACATACACAAATACATCAATCTTTCAACCAATATCCAAACATGATGTGACAACCTGAAAAGGAAATTAATACACAAAGCAATACAACTTTGCAGAGGACAAATGAACACGGACCATTTACAAACGATATGCAAAGTAAAATAAACAAAAACACATCAATGATGCAAAAAAGACCATCATAATATCCTAACATCAGGCCG
This sequence comes from Ipomoea trifida, assembly GCA_003576665.1. Taxonomy (NCBI): domain Eukaryota; kingdom Viridiplantae; phylum Streptophyta; class Magnoliopsida; order Solanales; family Convolvulaceae; genus Ipomoea; species Ipomoea trifida. The sequence continues at coordinate 13,021,014 of CP025650.1, forward strand.
GCCATAGCAAATGTGGATTAAATATAGCACATAATATATCATGTCAAATGGGAATTGGGTATAAAGTGCATGCAAGCAGATAGAAAATAAAGTAAAGCTAAGCTAGCTTGCCATCTACATAACCATCGTGTACAAAGAAAGATGGGTCTGAAGAATGCAAAAATCCAAATAATGCATTTATAGCCGGCCGGAGATTGAAATCTGGGAGATGAGTTGCATTACCTGGCCTGGTGGATGGGTGGGTTAATATTGTTGTTACAGCGGCAGAAGACGATGATCTATGAATGGGAAAATATAATGCTAAAAGAAGGAAGAAAGAAGTGGTGTTATTAGGATCATTTCATTATATTGTATGGTTGGAGGAGAGGGTGGAATGATTCAGGGACGCCATATTCTCACATACGATTGAAGAAGTTGAGAAGGAAAACAACGAGCAGGCAGATGAATATATATATATATATATATATATATATATATATATATAGAGGGAGTATTTATTTTTAACCGTAATAAAGAATAACAATCCTAGGAAGTAGCTAAAATTGCCGGACAGTTGGTTACGTTAGTCAGGGAGACATGATCTCCTGACTCCTGCTTTAATTTTTCTTTTTTTCAATTTCCTGATTATGATAATGGAATCGCTAGCTTTCCAATCTCGAACATGATTAACATGGCAAATCCAATAATCTATTCTCAATTATTCTTAATTTAGAGGTTGTCTCCTGCTTTTTTTTTTTTTTTTTTATCAATTACATAAATAAATATAATAATAGCAAATAAATTTAGACCTATAAAGGGACCTAAAAAATATTGATCCAATTGTTTGTTTGAATGAATGGTTCATATTATTTTGATTTTAGTTTTTTTTTAATAGAATTTCTTACTTTACCCTCTATTATATCAAATGCCTTTAATACGTGGAGGTCTACGAGTGGACAGGTATTTAAGTTCGGTTTGTATTATGACCCAAGTGGGTCTACCTATTGGTTTAACTGTTTAAGTGGCTGAGCTCGAGAAAGGCGACAGTGAATTAGAGAGTTTCGACCTAAATATGGATAAGTGGAAATGTCCGAAAGTCCCCCGCCAAACATTTAATGTCGTATTTAATTATTTATAAGAGCGAGGACGGAGCACATGCCGTCCCCTGGCATGCCAAGATCCGTGACTTAAATACATCCCTAGGGTCTAGCTGTGGAGACGCAGTAGATGTTGGTGTGGCTGGGCGGACTAACTTACCTGGGTGCATATTTGAGACCAACTTGGATCTTGTGGTCAAACTGTTTCCTCATCCTTGGGTGATCCCTTTGTCACACCCGTCTTCGTTATTATCCATTCCGTTTTTTGTGGTTGTTTTTCTTTTAGTGGGTTGTTATTTTTTGGTTTTTCTGTCAATTTGCTTCACACTAGCCTTGTTTAATAGTGCGTTCCAAGTGGTGTGGGTAATTCGGTTTGTGTTGCCCCGCTGAAGGCTATTAGACCAGTTCGGACGTAGCCCCATGCGATCTGTCATGCTCGCGTAGAATTTGCCTCTACTCCAAATGCATGTTTGCGAGATGCCTCCTTGGCTTTTGTGGAGTTCCCTGGAGATGAGGTTTTATATAGGTGGCTGTTAGAATGCGGTAGCCATGACCGGTGTTACGCTTTTTTTTTTTTTTAATAAATTTCTTGTGGGATTTGTTATTCTGGTAGCATATTCAGTTTAGCCTTAATTAATTGCGAAGGGATGAGGTTTTTTTTTTTTTTTTTTTTTTTTTTTTTTTTTTTAACTTTCTTGTGGGATTTGTTATTCTAGTAGCACATTCTAGTAGCATATTCAGTTTAGCCTTAATTAATTGCGAAGGGATGAGGTTTTTTTTTTTTTTTTAACTTTCTTGTGGGATTTGTTATTCTGGTAGCACATTCAGTTTAACCTTAATTAATTGCGAAGGGATGAAGTTTTGTTTTCCTAACGGTGGGAGGACGGATCTTCATCAGGCTGTGTTTTTTTTTTTTTAATACAACTAACTTTATTAGATTGTAGTATCTGTTATATATATTTTTTTAATACAACTAACTCTATTAGATTGTAGTATCTGTTAGATTTTTTGTAATATTAACTCTATTAGAATTTTTTTTTTAATTGTAGTATCTGTTAGTCAGTATCGCCTCTTCAGGCTCTGTTTTTTTTTTTAATACAACTAACTCTATTAGATTGTAGTATCTGTTAGTCAGTATCGCCTCCTCTGAGGTTCGAACTCATGACCTCCATATGGGAAAGCCACTCTGTCATTTGAGCACAAGGTGTTTGGCTCCTTGGTTGTTTGCCTCCCCTTACACTATTGTAAGATTTCGTTTTAATCCTGGTACAGTTTTCGGAATCTATTAATATTAGTAAACTTCTCAATCTTTTGTTTTTTGTGGTAATTTTGTGTTTGTGTGGTATAGCCATTTGCAGTTTAATACTATTGTTGAGGCCACCCATCGCGGGAGCAGAAAAAAGCATGGTTTACAGAGAGGCTTGCTACGGATCTTGAGTTTTTTTCCCCATAAGGATTTGGGCGTTATTGAAATGGATATATTTTCATTATTTTATATTGTTTGATGTATTTCAATACTGCTCTAGATAGATGTGCACGTTTAGTAGCTTGTATGCGGCAAATTATTGCATGGACCATGGTCCACACCGCAAATTATATCGTGGACCGTGGTCCACAATGCATTGTGGATCGCGGTTCCAAAACGACGTCGTTTTGATTAATAAAAACAGACAGATAGATGAATTCGCGCCACTCACTTTCTTTTCATATATACTGCAGTTGCATTTCAACACAACTTCAGTTACATTTTAACATAACTGCAGTTACCTTTCGACACAACTGCAATTACATTTTGATATAACTACAGTTTCATTCGATAATATAAAAACACAAAAGTGAAACTGTTATTCAGTATCTGTTCATATACACTGCAGTTACATTTCAACACAACTACAGTTACATTTTGATATAACTACAGTTTCATTCGATAATATCAAACACAATTGTGAAACTGTTATTCAGTATCTTTTCATATACACTGCTGTTACATTTCAACACAACTACAATTACATTTTGATATAACTACAGTTTCATTCGATAATATCAAAACAAATGTAAGGCAATATCTTTTGGAATGAACTGTAGTGTCAATTACGGGGCTACGTCTCCCACTTACTAAAACGACGTCGTTTTGGGACCGCGGTCCACGATATAAGAACTGGGTCCACACAGTTGTGTGGATCAAAAATAAAAAGTACATTATTTTTGTATTGAAGATACATTATTTTTGTACTGTAGGTACATTATTTGATAGTATATATCATATAATGTACCTTCAGTACAAAAATAATATATCTACAGTACAAAAATAATGTACCTTCAGTACAAAAATAATGTACTTTTTATTTTTGGTCCACACAGCTATGTGGACCATGGTCCATGCAATAATGATTGCTTGTATGCGCATCAAAATGACGTCGTTTTGATTAATGAAAACAGACGGATGAATTCGCGCCACTCACTTTCAGTTCATATACACTGCAGTTAGATTTCAACACAACTTCAGTTACATTTCAACACAACTACAGTTACATTTCAACACAACTACAGTTACATTTTGATATAACTACAGTTTCATTCAATAATATAAAAACACAAATGTGAAACTGTTATTCAGTATCAGTTCATATACACTGCAGTTACATTTCAACACAACTACAATTACATTTCGTTATAACTACACTTTCATTTGATAATATAAAACACAAATGTGAAACTGTTATTCAGTATCAGTTCATATACACTGCAATTACATTTCAGCACAACTACAGTTACATTTCGATATAACTATAGTTCCATTCGATAATATCAAAACAAATGTAAGGCAGTATCTTTTGAGATGAACTGTAGTGTCAATTACAGGCTCCATCTCCCACTTACTGAAACGACGTCGTTTTGGGACCACGGTCCACAATATTGTGGACCGCGGTCCACGATATAAGAACTGCTATTCTACACGTGTGTGCACCAGGGTCAATTTTTTTTTTATTTGCGTAACCTTGTGCTGGTAAATAAGTGAGGCCCTATCAAAGTATAAATAAACTGTGAATTGAATAAAAATTGCAAAGAGAAAAATGTAAAAAAAAAAAACTGAAACAAATTCAAACTTTATTTATTATGAACAAAATTCTAAACATAATGCAAACTACAAATATTTTATTCAAAAAGAGTTGTCCTTCTAGCATTCTTTGACGCAAATACATATACTAACTATTGGACCTAGGGCTGGACTAGGGACCCCCAAAATTTTGGGGCCCCGTACTGTTGCACATTTTGTACGCCCTAAAATTCGGCCCTGGTGTGCACTAGAACAATTGGTTTTGATAGTGGTTTGCGACACGCTGACCTCAAGTTCTGAGTTCTGCTTTGTTCTATTAGAACATTTTGTATTTCGTATGCTCCAGTTGGGGTATTTCTACATATTATGTGTTGACTTGGTTTCTATGCGGCTAGAAATTATTAGGGGTGAGCATCGGTCAGTTTCCGTCGATTTTCGGTTAAGAATCGAAATAATTGAATTTTCATAATCGACCAACCAACCTTCATAACCGAAATAACCAATAGTCGGATAAATATAATCGGATTTTTTTCATAATGTATATATCGATGCACGGACTGTTAATTTTTTTCGCCTAGAATTTTTTTGTAGGTTTTCCGGATGACATGGCGCCGGTTGAATGCTGATGTGGCCTTTTCTCTTAGTTTGATGGAGCCCATGTAAGCATTTATAAATATTTTTTTAAAAAAAGGAAAAATCAAATCTCAGATACGGTTTCCCCTAATTCCCAAATCTAGCTACTAATCTTCACTTCCCTTGGTCGATGTGCCATGGCCGGAATCGCCAGCCTCAAGCCGGCCTTGTACCGCAATCTCTCTGTGGTTTCGTTCAAGTCCTCGTCCCTCTCATTTTCATCTACGAAGCTATCTCCTAAAATCTCCTTTCGCTCCAAATTTCCTAGAATGCAATAACTTTTCCCATCTAGATCTCATTACTTCATTGTAATTGGAGAAGGAAGATCACACCGGCGTGAACAAAGTCACTGGCTGGATTTCTTCTTAGGAATCACGTTTAACTTCTGCTAGGATTGTCTCCTTGGAAATATCTACTGCTTCTATCTTACTTCCAGCTCGGAAAGTTTCTCAACCGAGTTTCTTGTGACTCTGTAACAGAGTTCCGCAATGTGGTTTTAGGGAATTTGGATCGGAAGGAGATTTTAGGAGATAACTTCGTAAATGGAAATGAGAGAGACGAGATCCTGAACAAAACCACTGAGAGATTGGGGCAGAAGGCCGGCGACGACGAAGGGAGGTGAAGATTAATAGCTGGATTTGGGAATTAGGGGAAACCATATATGAGATCCGATTTTTTTTTTTTAAATATTTATAAATGCTTACATGGACTCCATCAAACTAAGAGAAAATGCCACATCAGCATCCAACTGGCGCCATGTCATCAGGAAAACCGGAAAACGTGCAAAAAATTCTAGGCGAAAAAAAATTAACGGTTCGTGGATCGATATATACGTTATGAAAGTTCAGGGTGCGACATGAATAATCGGATATAGTTCATGGTGCGAGGTGACACTTTAGCCTATTGTTTATAATCAATTAAAATTAATGTCCTCAAGTACAATAGTAGTTTAGTGCAATATAAATGCATTATATTTATACATTACATGGTTAACAAATGTCGTGCAATCCAATAAGTGAATAAAATTAATGTGATAGACTACTGACTTGCAAAATGTAAATGTGATGAGTGTAACCCCTCGTATTTTCCGATAAGTTTGAGGTTCGGAAAATAGGTCTTTAAGTTATGACATTCATGAAATGATCGCTCAATGCTTCAAAGGAATTTTTTTTATAAGTGAGTATAGTTGTTATTAAGTTGCGATCTACGTACCGGTCACGAATCGTAGGAATTTTAGGTGCTAGTATTCGGACCCGTTTGACCTAAGAAATGGATTTTTAGACACCCTACTATTATTATTGAATTTCCTATTTTAATAGATTAACCATAGCAGCCAAAATTATTTTCTGATCGTAACATCGCGAGATTTCGCAGGATACCGAACCTAGCCCAATTTGGAGTTTTAGACTGGAATTAATTTTTGGGTTCGAAAATTATTTGAATTGAATTAGTTTCTACCGAGAATTTATCTGATTTAATCCCAATCAGTCTAAGCTAAGATATTTTAGATTATTTTATTCCATTTTATTTTGGATCTTATCCAAAAAGTGTGGACTAGTCAACCTTTTGACCAAAGACCATAAAAACCCATTTTCATCCCCATTTTTGTGTGTTGGCCGAAAATACAAAGAGAGAGAGAGAGGAGTGATCTTCCACCATTTTTCCTCCAAAGCTTCCATAGCCAATTCCTTCTAAGCTTCCACTCTTATTCGGTAAGTTTTCGATTTTATTCGGTAGATAGTCTTATATTCCTCTCTAGATTCATAATCTAAGGTTAGATTTCCTAAATTGTGTTGTTATGGTGTTGGATTCTAGCCTAGGGTTTCAAGAAGAATTTGGGGGAAATCACTCAAAGACTCTTCTAAGGATTTTAGTAGCTATTTGAGGTAAGGAAATTCCTTAAGTGGGTTGAAGTCACTTGAAATTATGTGATTGGTGTAATTGATTTGTGATTATGGAGGTTTATGTGGAATTACTATGTTTGTGGTTATATATATACTAGAAATGACTATGTTCTATATAATACACATATGTATATGTCATGTTATGGTACTAG